>JAAGEH010000392.1:12395418-12498255 GCA_011751065.1 Lasiurus cinereus
GAAGAAGAAGAAGAAGAAGAAGAAGAAGAAGAAGAAGAAGAAGAAGAAGAAGAAGAAGAAGAAGAAGAAGGTAAAGATAAAAATTATGAACAACAAATACATATCTATCAACAAGTTAATGTAAAAATTAAGTGAATTAAAAATTTGATGAACAGAATAAACTGGTGAATATAATAGAATCAGGAGCATAGCAAGGGAATGGACGGTCAATTCTCAGGGGGAAAGGGATGAAGGGGGTTCAGGGAGAGACTGGACTAAACTCATACACCTATGGATGAGGACAATGCAGGGGGAGGTAAGGGTAGAGGGAGGGGTGGGAGCTGGGTGGAGGGGAGCTATGGGGGAAAAATAAACAAATGTAATAATCTGAACAATAAAGATTTATTAAATAAAAAATAAAAAATAAAGTATTCTAGTAGCTGCATTTAAAAAAAGTAAAAAAATAGATGAAATCAATTTTTAAAATAAATTTTCTTTTTTTAAAAAATATTTTATTGATTTTTTTACAGAGAAGAAAGGAGAGAGAAAGTCAGAAACATCGATGAGAGACATTGATCAGCCGCCTCCTGCACACCCTACAGTGGAGATGTGCCCGCAAGCAAGTAACATGCCCCCGACCGGAATTGAACCTGGGACCTTCCAGTCCGCAAGTTGACACTCTATCCACTGAGCCAAACCGGTCTCGGCTAAAATAAATTTTCTTTAACAAAATATAATTTCTTTGGTCATTTCACAAAACCATATAAAGTATCGGCTATTTTCCTGGCTCATATCTACCTCTCCAGGTTCACACCTCAGTACATTTCAAGTGCTCATGGCCACATGTGGCTGCTGGGTACCACATCAGACAGTACCGCTGTAGAATGTCCATCCACAGAACTAACTCTTATCCTAACACAATGTACAAGGGAGGGTTTCTGAATGGGTTAATTCAGCAATTCTTGGTATTGTTACTGCCTGGTAATGTGTACCCATCTTTTGTTATTATTTGGTTAGTTTTTGTTTTCTTTTTGATTATTAAAGATATATATATTAGAGGTCCAGTGCACAAAATTCATGTACTCTGGGAGGGGGGTGGGTCCCTCAACCACATGGGGCAGGCCTACGCTGTCAGTCAGATATCTTCAGTGCTGCCACAGTGGCAGGAGAGGCTCCCACCACCATCACTGTGCTCACCAGCCATGATCCCAGCTTTTGCCTAAATAGCACTCCCCTTGTGGGAGCGCACTGACCATGAGGGGACAGCTCATGCATTTAGCATCTGCCCCCTGTAGTCAGTGTGCATGATAGCGACTGGTCATGCCTTTATTTAGTCGATTTGCATTATCCTTTTATTATATACTAGAGGCCTAGTGCACAAAATTCATGCACGGAGGTGGGGAAGAGTGTCCTTCAGCCCAGCCTATTCCCTCTCCAATATGGGACCCCTTTAGGGATGTCTGACTGCCTGTTTAGGCCCGATCCTAAACAGACAGTTGGACATCCCTCTCACAATCCAGGACTGCTGGCTCCCAGCTGCTCACCTGCCTGCCTTTCTGTTTGCCCCTAATCACTCCCCTGCCAACCTGATTGATGCCTAACTGCTCCCCTGCCAGCCTGTTTGCCTCTAAATGCCCTACCCTGTGGGTCTGGTCACCCCCAACTGCCCTCCCTTGCAGGCCTGGTCCCTGACTACTGCCTTTTCTTCCTAACCATCTTGTGGTGGCCATCTTGTGTCCACATGGGGGCAGGATCTTGTGACCACATGGGGGCAGTCATCTTGTGTGTTGGAGTGATGGTCAATCTGCATATTACTCTTTTATTAAGTAGGATAGAGGCCTGGTTCACAGGTGGGGGCCAGATGGTTTGCCTTGAAGGGTGTCCTGGATCAGGGTGGGGTTTCCTTGGGGTATGGGGCAGACTGGGCCAGGGGCTTGTGCTGGTTTGCAGGCCAGCCACACCCCCCAGGTGACCCAAATGGAGGCCCTGGTATCTGAGATTTATTTATCTTCTACAATTGAAACTTTGTAGCCTGGAATGGAGCCAAGCCTTCTGCTCCCACAGCCATTGAAACTTTGTCGCCTTAAGCGCCGGCCAGGGTGTGCAGAAAGCTTGGCTTCCTCCATTGCCAGGGGCAGTCCAAGCCTCCCTTTTGCTCTGTCTGTGGCCGTGGCCATCTTGGTTGGGTTAATTTTCATACTCGCTCTGATTGGCTCATGGGCGTGGTTGGTGGGCATGACTTGTGAGTGTAGCAGAGGAACAGTCAATTTGCATAGTACTCTTTTATTAGATAGGACTATTGGCCCAATGCATAAAATTCATGCATGGAGGGCATTTTCCCTCAGCCGAGATTGCACCCTCTCCAAATGGGGACTCATTGGGGGATATCCAATTCATAATTTGGGACTGCTGGCTCCTAACTACTCACCTGCCTGCCTAATCACCCCTAACTGCCTCTGCCTTCCTGCTGGATCACCCTTAACCATCCTCTCCTGCTGGCCTGATCTTGCCCCCAACTGCTCTCCACTGCTGGACTGATCTCGCCCCAACTGCCCTCCTCTGCAGACATAGTTGCCCCAACTGCCCTCCACTGCCAGCCTGATTCCTCACCCAACTTCCCTCCACTGCCAGCCAGATCTTGCCTCCAATGGTCCTCTCCCCTGGCCTGATCTTGCCCCTGATGGCTCTCCCTTTCCAGCCTGATATCTCCCCCAACTGCCCTCTCCTGCTGGCCTGATCTCACCCCAATTGTTCTCCCCTGCTGGCCTGATCTTGCCCCCAACTACCTTCTCTGCCAGCCAATTTGGTTCTGACCGGTTGGTTTCTATGCCAGTCAGCATCAAAAGTTCCACCTCATAGGCAGCCATTGGCTGTTCACAGTTCACCCAGATTTTGTTCTGATTTGTTGGTTTCTATGCCAGTCAGCATCTCTGGGCCTATCAATGGGGCCTGATCAGAAAGGCAGGGCTGATAAGCAGCCCTGGTGGAGGCCTGTAGAGAAATAGAGGTGCAGCTGCTGGCTCCGCCTGAAGAGAGAGAGGCAAGTGCTAATCAACTGCTGCCATATAGGCTATGGATCAAACCCTGCTTCTCTATTCAGGTCTCTCTCCAAACCTGATTCACAGTCCCCTCAATAGTCAGTGTTGGGTCACTGCTCCTGCAGCTGCTCAGTCAGTCCTGGGTCACCACGGCAACCCAGCACTGAGTGCAGGACTGACTTCTGGTTGGTCGAGCCTCTGGTAATGATGGACCCAAGATTTTTATATATTAGGAGTATATATATTAGTTGTTCCACTTATTTATGCATTCATTGGTTGATTCTTGTATGTACCCTGATCATGGATCAAACCCAAAACCTTGTCATTTCAGAGGTACCTGATCAGTGCCTTATTTGTTCTGTTTTTTATGTTTATAGTAATTTCCTTTCCCTTGTTTTGGCTTATTTCCATATTAAAAACCCAAATACCCTAATATATCTGATCAATCATCAAAAGCTGAAAACAATCTCTATTAGAATTAAAAGCCCAACCCAATGATTGCCATTGATTAGATTTTAGGCATTGTTCCCTCAGGTGAATTCCCACATGGTTTACCTTTGCTTCATGAAGCAAATATCATTATTTAAATAAACAGACATTCATGAGCTTATTGGCCATCACTTAAAATTTTACACTAGCTTTTCTTTTCTCAAAAATAAAAAATTGGACCTTGGAAAAAATGGCGGCAGAACAGACGGACGCGTCTGGAGCTTTGTCGCTGGGCAGAAGGAGAGAGAGCAGCTGAGAGTCGCGCAGGGAGTGTTTGTTGGCAAGTTAGGAGTCAGTTGTCCTCCAGGAGAAGGCGGGAAACTGCTGGAACGGGTTCTCCTGGCCAGGCAGCCCCACTGCCTCGGGGTCTTTTGTTGGCCGAAGCCGCGGGCGTGAACGCGGAGACCGCGCCATCTTGCAGAGGGAGGTGGATGTCTGTGGTGGTCTGAAAGCTGCGGCTGGCTGAAACACCCACCTAACAGCCAAAGACCCAGAACACCGCTCTCCAATCGGCACAGACACGCGGCGGATTCAGAGATCCACACGGCACACGGAAAGGTCAGATTTCGCCTGGGATAAGGTGAGGTCTCCTGCCCCTCAGAACAGAGACGTGCACACTGTGGGAGCCAGGCTGCAGGAAAGCTGCCTCTGGAGAGGTCCGCGGAGGTGAGCAGGGCGTGATCCCTAAGTGTGGAGGCAAACTCTCCGAGCTGTTGACAGAGGGGAGCTCTGGAAAATGACTCATTTTTTATCTGAGGCAGAGGGACAGCCTGGGAGTTATTACAGTGTAACAGCTGCAAAATCCCCACAAACCGGCTTTGAGAACGACAGAGTAGCAGGATCTGAGCACAGCCTAGAGAGGTCCTGTGCTTTGTCTCAGAGATCAATTCCGAAACACTGCCACCCAGTGGATGACACACAAATTGACTCTCGCATAACCACAAAAGAATAAAGAGATTAAAACGTCAATAGTGCAACACAGGGAACCTCAATACCTTCCCTACTGGGAAACAGGAGTGCCAAGCAGAACAATAGTGGAAGTGAATGACCACTCTTTTTTTTTTTCTTTTTCCTTTTTTCTTTTAATTTTTTTTTCCATTTTTACATATTTTAATTAAAAGACTATTTTTTTCTTTCTGCCTCAATTGATTTTACCTTTTTGATTATTACATTTTTGTTTTCAACTAGTACTATTAATTACTACTAGTATTTACCTTTTTGGACATTCTATTTTCATCTTTCCTTTAGCATAATTTTACTCCAACTCAACTCTACCTTTATGCCAACACTTTCCTCCTAACTTTCCCCATTTTGTTGTCTTGTTTCTCTTTCCCTTTTCCAACTTTAGTTTCCCCCTATTCTTTCTCTTTACCTGGTTAAAATTTCACCCCACTTATATATCTAATTTCAAATCACCTACTACAACTCCATACAAACCTCTCTCCTCTTGACTTCACCAGCCAAAAAGTTGTTTTTTCTCTATGTCCTTTTGTTACTATTGGTCTGATTATATCGATTTTTTGAACTTTTTCGTGAGATTGTTTTAGTGTATTCTACTTGTTTTATTTTGCTTTTTGCTTCCTTTGTTTTTTACCTCTCTTCTCCCTCGCCTCCCTCGATACCAGTTGTTATCTGCAGTTGGTATTAATCTCTAGGTACTGGTTGCTGGCCTTTATTGGGAGTAGTGACTGTTCTATTGGAGTTTTCTCCTGACATCTATATTTTGTTCCCCTTTTCTCTCTTATCCACTTTCTGTTCTCTCTGACTTTGTTTCTCTTTCTCTTTTCTCTTTCTTCTTCTCCTTTTTTAAAATTTTATTTTATTTTATTTTTAGTTCATTTATTTATTTATCTTTTTCTCCCTCTCCCAATTTGATTTTGGCACTTCTTTCCTTTCTCTTTCCCTCAATTTCCTCTTCCTCTTTCTCTACTTACCCCTAATTTGTCTTTCATTGGTGGTCACCTTATTGGTGATTATTAACATCGTGAATGCATTTCTGTTCAGTGCCTTGTGTGCTGTGCCGAGTCGTGTTGTAGTTTGTGCTTTTGAATCAACGTAAGAGAGAGAACTCCATAACCAGACACCCGGAGAAGAAAAACCATGGCCAGAAGAAGAAACAGCCCGCATACGACAGATAGGCAGGTATCACCAGAAAAGAAAGTAAACGAAAAAGCCGAAATAAGCCTGCCAGAGAAAGAGTTCAGAGAAATGATCATAAGGTGGAAAAGAATGAAAGACAAAATGGACAATCTGAGAAAGAGCCAAGAGGAAATGAAGAAGAAACAAGAAGAAATGCAGAAGCAGCAAGAAAAAATGAAAAATGACATCACTGCTATAAAGAACTCAATAGAAAGCATCAAAAGTAGACTAGAAGAAGAAGAGGACTGCATCAGTGAGCTAGAAGACATGGTAGGAAAAAATACCCAAGTACAGCAGCTTCTAGAAAGAAAAGTTAAAAAGCAAGAGGAGAGTCTAAGGGAACTATGGGATAACATGAAACAAAACAACATCCGCATAATTGGGGTTCCAGAAAGAGTGGAAATTGAACAAGAAATAGAGAACCTGTTTGAAGAAATAATGACAAAAAATTTCCCCAATATAGGAAAGAAAAAACCCACACAAATCCAAGAAGCTCACAGAGTCCCAAGCAAAATGTACCCCAACAAACCGACACCAAGGCACATTATAATTAAATTGGCAAACACTGACGACAAAGTAAGAATCTTAAAAGTAGCCAGAGAGAAACAGAAAGTTACCTACAAAGGAACCCCCATAAGACTAGCTACTGATTTCTCAACAGAAACTCATCAGGCCAGAAGGGAATGGAATGAAATATACAAAGTCATGCAAAGGAAGGGTCTGAATCCAAGAATACCGTACCCTGCAAGACTCTCAATCAAAATTGAAGGTGAAATCTGAAGCTTCACAGACAAAAAAGGACTAAGGGAATATATTACCACCAAGCCAGCAATGCAAGAAATGTTTAAGGGTCTGCTGTAATAAAAAGAAAGAGGAAGCGAAGAAGGTACTCGGGGGTAAGGACTAAAAATGGCAACAGATAAGTACTTATCAATAATAACTTTAAATGTAAACGGATTAAATGCTCCAATCAGAAGACATAGGGTAACCGATTGGATAAGAAAACATGATCCGTATATCTGCTGACTGCAAGAAACCTACCTCAGGAAAAGAGATGCACACAGATTGAGGGTGAAGGGATGGAAGATGGTATTTCAGGCAAATGGAAATGAAAAAAAGCTGGGGTTGCAATACTTATATCTGACAAATTAGATCTAAAGGTGAAGGACATGACAAGAGATAAAGAAGGCCATTTCATAATACTAAAGGGAACAATCCAACAAGAAGAAATAACTCTGATAAACATATATGCACCCAATATAGGAGCACCTAAATACATAAAAAATCTCTTGGAGGATATTAAGGGAGATATTGACAGCAATACTATCATAGTAGGAGACTTTAAAACCTTACTGTCACCATTGGACAAATCCTCTAAACAAAAAATCAGCAAAGAAACATAAATCCTAAATGACTCAGTAGACCAGATGGAATTAATTGACAACTTCAGAACATTGCACCCCAAAGCCAAAGAATGTACATTCTTCTCAAGTGCACATGGGTCATTTTCAAAGATAGACCATACGTTGGGTCATAGGCAGAGTCTCTTCAAATTCAAGAAGATAAAAATCATATCAAGCATCTTCTCAGACCACAGTGGCATAAAAATGGAAATCAACTATAATAAAAACAATAGAAAGAAACCAAACACATGGAGACTAAACAGCATGCTATTAAACAATGACTGGGTAACCAGAGAGATCAAGGAAGAAATAAAAAACATCATGGCAACAAATGAGAACGACAACACAACAATACAAAATTTATAAGACACAGTGAAAGCAGTCTTGAGAGGGAAGTTCATAGCCCTACAAGCCTACTGCAAAAAACAGGAAACAATGGTAATAAATTACCTAACTCTACAACTCAAAGAGCTAGAATGAGTGCAACAAGAAAAGCCCAGTATAAGCAGAAGAAAGGAAATAGTGAAGATCAGAGCGGAGATAAACAACTTGTTTCTTTGGAGACCAAAGAAACAATTGAAAAGATCAATAAAACCAAGAGCTGGTTCTTTGAAAGGATAAACAAGATTGATAGACCTCAGGCCAGGCTCATCAAGAAGCAAAGAGAGAAGACCGAAATAAACAAAAACAGAAATGAAAGAGGAGAAATAACAACAGACCTTGTGGAAATACAAAGGATTGTTAAAAAATACTATGAACAAGGACTCCATTCCAAAACTAATTGACTTAATTAATGAATTTGGCAAGGTAGCAGGATACAAAATTAATGCTAAGAAGTCTGTGGCATTTCTGTACACTAATAATGAAATTACAGAAAGAGAGACTAAAAAAGCAATCCCATTTACCATCGCACCAAAAAAATGAAGATACTTAGGAATAAACCTAATTAAAGAGGTAAAAGACCTATATGTAGAAAACTACAGGACACTGAAAAAAGAGATAGAGGAAGATGTTAACAGATGGAAGAGCATACCATGCTCACGGATTGGGAGAATCAACATCATTAAAGTGTCCATACTACCCAAAGCAATCTATAGATTCAATGCACTACCCATTAAAATACCAATGACATATTTCACAGACCTAGAAAGAATTCTTCATAGATTCATCTGGAACAAAAAACAACCACAAATAGCTACAGCAATTCTGAGAAAGAAGAATAAAGTAGGTGGGATCTCAATACCAGATTTCAAGCTATATTACAAAACAACTGTTCTGAAAACAGCCTGGTACTGGCACAAGAACAGACATATAGACCAATGGAATAGAATAGAGAACCCTGATATCCACTCAAACCACTATGCTCAACTAATATTTGACAAAGAAGGCATGAACATTCAATGGAGGCAAGATAGCCTCTTCAATAAATGGTGTTGGGAAAATTGGACAGATACATGCAAAAAAATGAAACTGGACCACCAACTTACACCAAATACAAAAATAAACTCAAAAAGGATACAGGACTTAAACATTAGAAGGGAAACCATAAAAATACTAGAGGAATCCACAGGCAGCACAATCTTAGATATATGCCAAAAGAACTTCTTCACTGATATTGCTCCAAAGGCAATGGAAGCTAAAGAAAAAATAAACAAATGGGACTACATCAAAATAAAAAAGCTTTTGTACAGCAAAAGAAACCATCAACAAAACAACAAGAAAGATCACCATATTGGAGAACATATTTGCAAATGACATCACTGATAAAGGTTTAATCTCCAAAAGCTACAGCCAACTTATACAACTTAATAAAAGGAAGATAAACGATCCAATAAAAAAATGGGCAACGGACCTAAATAGAACCTTTAGGAAAGACGACAGAAGGAAGGCCAAGAGACACATGAAAACATGTTCAAAGTCACTAATCATCCGAGAGATGCAAATCAAAACGACAATGCGATACCATCTTACACCTGTCAGAATGGTAATCATCAACAAATCAACAAAAGACATGTGTTGGTGAGGATGCGGAGAAAAAGGAACCCTTGTTCACTGTTGGTGGGAATGCAGACTGGTGCAGCCACTGTGGAGAACAGTATGGAGTTTCCTCAAAAAACTAAAAATGGGTCTCCTATTTGACCCTGTAATCCCACTGTTAGGAATTTATCCTAAGAAATCACAAACACCAATCAGAAAGGATTTATGCACCCCTGTGTTCATAGCAGCACAATTAACAATAGCTACAATTTGGAAACAGCCTAGGTGCCCGTCAGCAGATGAGTGGATCAGAAAACTATGGTACATCTACACAATGGAATTCTATGCTGCCATTAAAATGAAAGAATTCTTACCATTTGCAGCAACCTGGTTGGAACTGGAGAGCCTTATGCTTAGTGAAATAAGCCAGTCAATGAAGGAGAAGCATCACATGATGTCACTCATTTGTGGATAATAAAGAAAATTATAAACTGATGAACAAAATGATAGATACAGAGGCAGTAAAGCTTCAAACAGACTGTGAAATTATAGCAGGAAGATTAAAGTTAGGTGAGGTGGATAAGAGACCAATCAAAGGACTTGTATACATACATATAAGCATAACCAATGAACACAGACACTGGGGGGTTGGGTTATGCCTGGGAGGGAGCGGGGACAATGGGGAGCTATGTATAAAAAATTAATAAAAAGAAAAAAAAGAAAAAAAATTGTCTACCTAAAAAACCCCTTAGGGAAATTGGGTTTTATTAGCCCTAACTTCAAGTATTACAGTGAACTGAAATTTAAAAAGTACATTTTAAAGTCATGATTTTTCAAGAATATACAAATTTAAAAGTTCCCTGCCTTCCTCCTCCTTCCCAAGCCCCAACTCTAAAATTCTAATCTCAGGGATGAGGGAGCTTGGTATTCTGGAGATGAATATAGATGGACTTAAAGACCAAGGGGTTTCATCAGCTCCCTAGTGCATGGAGGGTCATCCTACCCACCCTTCACATAGCTGTGTTCAGTAATCTAAGGGCCAAACCCTTTTCCTTTTGTGTATCCCAAGCTTCTCAGAAGTCTGTTGTAATCACAGCTAGTTGGGCCTGGCTAAAGTTGTCACAGTGGGAATAGGTTCCTTGGAGGTAAGGTTGAGCCAGGAGTTTCTAAGTGGGGAGGTATGAGATATTGTAAGCCATGAGATAGCCAAACCTAAGCCTCTGAGAACATCTGAAGTCTAATACTGAAGAGAACACCTATGAAAATATGTGTACAAAGAGGTCAAGAGAGGAGTTCAGGCTACTCTTGGGTGAAGATTAAATCAGAGTAGAAACTAGCAAAATGGATCCTAAAGTTTCTCCTACTGCTCTAGTTGTTTGTGCTGCTCATCCTGGTACATGAGTGGGTGAAATTCAATCCAAGGGAAAAGGCAGAGCACAAAGGGGCTCAAATAGTGGACTAAACTGGAGAACAAGAACCATCTCTTTGTGGCTGTCCTGGCCATGTCTGTTCCATTACTGGTTTTTCTACTGATCATTAACTACACAGTTTCAACTCATGGAGATTTGGTTAAGAAGGCAACTTTTGCAATGATGTTTTGGTCAGTTTTAGACTCATGACACTGAATGATCCATAGTTTAACATGGGAAGCAATTACATGGCATCAGAGTTTTTTTTTTTTTTAATATATTTTATTGATTTTTTACAGAGAGGAAGGGAGAGGGATAGAAAGTCAGAAACATCGATGAGAGAGAGACATCGATCAGCCGCCTCCTGCACACCCCCTACTGGAGTTGTGCCCGCAAGCAAGGTACATGCCCTTGACCGGAATTGAACCTGTGACCTTTCAGTCCACAGGCCGACACTCTATCCACTGAGCCAAACCAGTCTTGGCAGCATCAGAGTTTTTAATTCTTCAAAGCCTGCCATACTACTTCTGCAAAAAAAAAAAAAAAAAAAAAAAAAAAAAAGGAGGAGGGAGTGAGTGGGTAAGAATGGTTCATTAGTGGATTAAGTTTTACTTTTAAAATAGTGCTATGCATGTAAGTTCCCTTCTTTCAGATTTGATATTAAAATGACTTGATACAGTTATTAGACAAATTGAGTCTGCAGCCATCTGCCACAATAAACAAGGAAACAACTTTTTCTGTGTTTTCATAGTTTTATTATCAGACATTAAGAATGATCTTAAGAAGTAACTACAATTGTTGGCTAATTATTGTGAAAAGGAGAAGTTTGGATTCAAGTAGGCTAAAACTGAAATAATTGTGTTTGGCAGGCATTCTCTAATGTTTAGTGCACAATATTTCATTATCCCAACCACAGATAGCATATTCAGCTATTTAGGGGTACATTTTGCAGGTGACTCATCTAAGAAGGTCCATTGGGATACAATTGTAGGTAGAACTACATGTTCCACTGAAATAATCCCACATTTATTTATGTTGGAGACAAGTAGGTTGTAACATCTGCTCTTAACATTTTTTAAGACAAATTTTTCTCCTGATGTTTATTTTGTGCAGGGTTCTGAGTTCTCAAATATTTGTCTCAGTACTTGAGCATACTAAACATTTTAAAAATTAATTTTGCTATCAATATTGGTTGTACCCATACATCTATATGGATACTACTAGCCTATCTGAATAAATAGGGAGACTTTCTGTGCAGGTGAGACTACAAAACAGGTTGCTGAATTGTCATAGCTGACTGTCAACTCTACAGCACATCTGAAATCTAAAGAATTGGCTCTTTCTTTTATCAGCAACATGTAAAAAAGGCACTTAAGGCTCTTACTAGAGAAGTCAAGTATGAATTAACTGCAATGCCACCAAAGACTCAGGTGAGCTATGGTTTTGAGAAAAGCAGCCTAGAAATATTAACTACTTTTTCAGGTCAGAGGCCCTCCATGCTGGCTGTAAAATATGCATCTGTGGTTCTTTCAAAATATCTATGCCCAAGTCACACCCAGACACAGAAATTTTTAAAAGGTTTCCCAGGGTTCTGAACCTCTAATCTGGAACCTTACTTCTTCAAGTGTGATTCAGGACTAGCAGCATTAGTACCACCTTGGAGATTGTTAGAAATGACCTTGAGCCTTACTGTGGACTTGCTGAATGACAACTGAAATATAAACAAGATTCTAGGGTGACTCTAATGCATTTGAGGGTTTGCAAACCTCTGTGTTTTAGAAGGTTCTATAAACTCTTTGCTTGTACTATTGTCAGGTTATCAAAAAGCTGCTGAAATGCCTTCCCTGAGCTCCCGCTTCACGATGGGGCTGAGGTCAGGACAATCCACTTGTGTCAGTTACACAGTTCTCATCAAAGACATTTTTCCATTGTACACCCAATATTCCTTATGCAAGCAACCCACACAATAAACGTCCTTTTACATTTTAATAACAGAAAAAGCTTATGTCACCAGATGAGTTTAGTTACTCCTTTTATGCAAGTTTAAAGTTTACAGATAGTCTTATTCATGAAAGTATCTAAACACTAGGTTCTATATACACTGGCCTGATGGTGCTCCCACTTCATAAACTGAATCTTTGTGATGGCCTCAGATTTACACAGTCATTCCAATAATCATATAAACTGCTTAATTTCTTTAGCCATGATTAATGGTCCACAGGAATTTTGAGAGATGGCATCTTATAAAATCACTGAAACACATCCCAACCATTAATGGATGGACCTGGAATGGTCTCAACTTACACAGTTCTCATCAAAGACATTTTCCCATTTAGCACCTATCTTCTGTCACTCAACAGCAAACCAGTAGAGTGACCCTTTTCCAAGTGGGTCCCCAGACCAGTAACATCAGCTGGGAACTTGTTAGAAATACAAGTTCTTGGGTCATATCCAGACCTATCTAATCATAAATCATGGGTGGGGTTTAGCAGTTCTGTTTTAAGGAGCACTCAATAATTTTGAAGTAAACTGGAATCTCAGAAGCCCTGGGAGCAGCAGGTCTGAGGGAGGCTCAGAGAATTTTCACTAATCAGGGAACTTTGGAAACTGCTGATGAAAGGCAACGAGAGAGAAAGCAGCATAAACATTATTTTATTTAAAGCCATTTTAGAAGTCTTCAGCTCTGAGGATTTTAGTTCATAAAAACAAACAAACAAAAAAAAAACCCACCAAAAATTCAAAAGTAAAGAGAAAAGTTTTTTTTTTCTATTGTTAGGTCAATAGCTAGTCTGAAGCTGTTGTTTTTGAATCTCATTAATGAAATTCTACCTTAGGTTTCTGAGGACTAAGATACTAACAATATACTGGAATTTCAGTAGAGACATTATCACATGTATTATCATTTAGCAAATGAAATATGGTGAATGGAGCACGAGATTCCATGAATGGGAATGAATTTGAGTGGAAATCACAGTAGCCACTGGTTGCCTTCCCCCTGAGTTATTTCTCTTGAAGGGTTTTTCTTATTCTCGTGAGTGGAGACAGATACACAGCACAGATTCCCCACAGAACCTACATAGTCAGCACTGTCTGATCTGCACATCTCAGTATCCAGGGCTCTGCTCCCAGGACCAAGTCCAGAGCCTCTGCTCAGATATCTGTTAGCTCTTGGCAAAACAGAACTTCCTGTGTTCAAGACTGTCTTAAAATGGCTCACAAAAGGTTTCTTGGATATAACTAGTCCTTGAAAAGCAATATTTTGATGATTAAACCATAAGTGAATCAGAAACATATGGAGTGAATTTCCCTTGGGTTTTGCAAAATATACTTTGGACTTTTTTTTGTCCAGAATATTTGAAAGATTGTTTCAAGTGTTTGTTGAATTGAACATGGCTTCACTTTTCCCAGTTCCGCTTTTATGCTTTGGCAATTTAGGAAGAGGAGAAAGATTATTATTCAGTCTTTTTTTTTTTTTGTCTTAGTCTTTGTTCTTGAGTTACCAGATTTCTATACAAATGCAGAGTTTCTTCATTTAAGAGTTTCAGTTAACTGAGTAGGGAGTAGTTTCCAGCTGCATTGCAATTCTCTTTCTCTCCTTTGGTTTTAGAACAGTTCAAGAGGTTTCCTTTTCATTCATAAAGGAAGGGTTTCACACTTGGGTTATTTCAAAGAATAGAAGTTCTCTTGTAGGTGAACCCTTTCCCACTTACCTACAGAGATTAAGCCAACTGTTCTTGCTGTTTCTAGCATTTGAACTCTGTGGGTAGAGGCATTTGGATGGAGTATCACAGCTCTTGAGAGTATCTTCCATGGGTCAGAAAGGATGCTCACCTTCTGGACATCTTAGCGGGGTATTTTAAATAGAAACAAGGGGCCCAAGATGCTGATACAGGAATATTTTCCTATTATATATTGTTAACATTTTTTTTTAATATGGCAAATAGGCAAAACACCCTTTGTCCTCAGGCACAGTAGAAATATTTAATTTCTTTACCTGTCAAGGAAATAGCTAAATAAGTCTCAGCAATACAGATTTGAAAAACCAAAAAAGGAAATTTCATGTCTTTAAAAAAAGTTCAAAGATAATTGATATCTGAGATAAAAAGCAAAATGAAGACCACATATTTTTATGCCAGGTGATCCAAACTAAGCAAACAAAGAGCATGAGCATGCTTTCCTCTATGAATGAGTGCATGTGTAAATAAACTACAGCCATATTCATGTGAAATGCAAGGGCAATTATGAGGATAATTCTTTTAAGTGACTTTGATATGTTTAAAATTATTTAGTAGTTGCAGAAATTAGTATATGTTCTGTAGGTGTGCTGGTTAATAACAAAGGCAATCATTGACCAGCTGCCTCCTGCATACTCCACACTGGGGATCGAGCCAGTGACCTGGGCATATTCTCTGACTAGGAATGGAACCAGGACCTTCTTGTTCACATAAGTCAGTGCTCAACCACTGGGCAACACTGGCCGGGCTTAATGAGAAGTTATGGGCTGTGTCCCCAAAATTCTTATGCTGAAGCCCTAACCCATAGTATCTTAAAATGTGACTGTATTTAGAGATAGAGCCTAGAAGGAGACTATCGAAGTTAAATGAGGTAAAATGGTTGGAGTCCTAACCTGATAGGACTGGAAGAGACACCAAGGATGTGCATATAAAGAGGAAAGACCATGTAAGAAGATGGCCATCTGCAAGACACTGGAAGAGACCACAGGAGAAACCAACTGTGCAACCATCATGATATTAGATTTCTGGCCTCCAGAGCTCTGAGAAAATAAATTTCTGTTGTTTAAGCCACCCAGCTCATGGTGTTTTGTTATGGCAGCTTTAGCAAACTAATACAATAGTTATTGGTTATTTGCTATGGATTATCCAGTGATTTTCTTTCCTATTATTAAGAAAAAAATAATTCTATTTCTTAGTTACACACACATTGTGTCTTGCTTTTTTTTTTGGGGGGGGGTTAATTTCCTTTAATCCTACACAGTTATTAATACCTGTGTGATAGTTTCAGGTGGAGATGGAGTTGTTGAGGGGAATACTCTAAGGTTGTTGTCATTTCTTCAGTTTTGACATGTCATCTTTTTTCTATCAGCAACCTTGGAAGTTGGGCAATAATTATTTTTTTATCATTTAATAAATGAGAAAACAGATTCAACTGATAATTTAGTCAGGGAATAGGACTGAATTTGTAACCAAAACTTTCAATTCCAGTCTTTATTGTTTCTCCTTTTCACTCCTTTTTCTTTCTCCTTAGCATTATAATACATATTTCCAAGGTTAGGGTGTTTTTACATTTAAAAATTTGTTTCTGCCCTTGCTAGTTTGGCTCAGTGGATAGTGTCGGCTTGTGGACTGAAAGGTCCTGGGTTCAATTCAAGTCAAAGGCATATGCTCAGATTGTGGGCTCAATCCCCAGTATGGGGTGTGCAGGAGGCAGCTGATCAATGATTCTCTCATCATTGATTTTCTATCTCTCTCCCTCTCTGAAATCAATAAAAATATATTTAAAAAAAAAGAAAAAAATGGCTTCTTTATTTTTGAACCACATATCTTTTTTTTCCTGTAATTCTAAGAACGTTTTTTTCCTGTTCATCTTAATTTTAGAGTTTGGTGTTGTCTTTGTTGTGGATTACTTAGTTGATGATATTATAACATTCATCACTCTGCCATTTGATGACCAATCCCAGGGGGACTTTTGATTCAGGTAGTTTCCTTGAGAGGCCCAGACTTAACCTGGAAGACCTCCCATGAAATCCCTTCTCTTAACTCCTGCCCGATAACTGTGATTCTGCATTTTACAGTGGCTGAATACCCATGGAATGTAAAAGTAAAGGCTTTTTGACATTTTCGCCCTTTAGGTTCATTATATGACTGTCTTCAATTTTATAATACTGCAGGTCCTTAAATTTGTCATTTAGAACAACATTGTTTCATTATAACTTTGACAGTAGAAACTTAACTCTTATTTATATCAACTAGTCTATGGCAAAATTGGCTTTGTTATACGTTGTTTTGCTTAAAGTCACAGAATCTAGGGATAATGTCAAGAGAGGACTTACTGTCTGTGGTTGGCAGTTTGCTCTATGGGAGGCATGACATCCCCATGTTAGGAGACTACAAGGAGAAAACAAGAACTCAGTCCTCAGGGGGCTAGACACGGGTAGCAGGTTCTGTGCCATCCTAGCAGAAGCTTATAACTGGGTAGCCATGATCACACTAGCACATCTGCCTGAGCTGGCAGATGAACATCTGTAGCCTGAGTCCAGCAGACTTAGAGCCATAACTCATAGCAGGGATGAAGTAAGACAAACCAAGCCTGCCAAACCACAACTACTTCCATGGGAAAGTGTTTGAGGTTCTTCGGAGATAAAAGCTACTCTGCCTTGGTTGGACCAACATTAGTGTCTCCCCCAGTGGGGCATCAGGAGCAGCATGATCAAGGCATTAAGGGTAGAGAGTCTATAGACAAATATTGCTACCTGCTGCCGCCCCTGATGTTTGTGTGGCTTAAACCATTTCAATGAACTCTTCTGTCCAAAACATAGGGACAACGATGCCTCCTCATAAAGAAGGTTAGAAATGCTCATGGCTTAATTTCTGAACATTTTAAAGATCAGAAATGTTGATCTGAATTTACACAACATATTCTTTACCTTCTGGTTTTTCAAGTATTTTGTGGTAACTAGGTCTCATAAATAACACTAATAACAGCAGGTACATTTACTAGGTGTTGATCATGCTAGACACTGTACTGTGTGCTTTTCTAGTAATACATTATTTTATTTATTTCCCATACAATGTATGAGTTTTGCACTGTTACTATGCAATTTTATAGAGAAAGAAATGGAGCCTTAGAAAAGTCAGGACACTTGCCCTCAGTGTCACTCACTAAATAGGTGGTAGAATAGAAATGCAAACTCAAGTCAGTCTGAACACAAAAAGTGTATGATTTTAACCAAAATATCTCTATTATTCTAAGGACTGGATTTTCAACAGTTGTGCTATTTCACATCTTCTGACTAGTTGTCCCATACATCACTGAACTGTCCCAGAAATGGACATCCAAACAATTGCATTTCTGACTATCCCTCAGACTGAAAAGTAACACAAACATCCTTTGTAAAATCCAAGTCCCAGTTCTTGGGGAGGATGATGTAGGCGCTATGACTTAGATTACAAATTTTAGAGAATGAGAGTGCAAAGCAATGCACTCCAAGCTATGTAGTGCTTCTGTTATCCTCTGTGACGTAGAAGGCACTGATGGGTTGTGTAGTGTATGCTAGTCATTCTTATGAAGCCCACACGTCATTATATTACTTGAGTGCAAAAATGCAGATTTCTAGCAATTTTCAACTGATGGAAATCTGGAGAAAAGGAACTCACTGTGCTGATATGAACTACTTACGCAGTGCTTTCTTAAGAGGCTGCCATTGCAAAAGGGGCTTTAATTAGAAAGCTCATGCTATGCCTTTTGGCTTTGTGCTTATTTTTTAGTTCTGTTTGTCGAGCATCAGAAGAGATGGAGGTGATGAGGCTGCAGTAGAGACACTTTTTGATTCCCAAATGTGGTCCATAATCTCAAAGATTTAAGAACCTCTGATTCAAATTCAATTTTATTCTAATACCCAAATATTCTCTTGCAGCGATAACTGTGTCATTCTACAGAGTTGTTTATATTAGAAGCAATGAACTCATATAACTTGCTCTAGACGGGAGTTAGGTGGGGAAGGAGTGAGGGCAGCAAACACTTGAGTCTTTTTCTAGGCCTTTTTCTAACATCACCATATTTTGTTTAGAGTGCCTCATGTGGCCAAAAAAGAACAACTAGAAATAAACTTCCTGCAAATGAAAGCCTTGCCTATCTCTCAGGTTGTCTAGGACAGTGGTTGGCAAACTCATTAGTCAACAGAGCAGCAAACCGCAGTTTGCCTACCACTGGTAGGAGTCCAGTGGTCTGTGGAAAAAAGATCCATTGTAACATTGCTTCTTCACGTCCAGGGAGCTGTTATCAGGCTTCATATGGATTTTTATTTCCATGCTAAATTTTATCTCAAAATGCCACAGCCCCAGATGGGGTCCCATCAAACCTGTTCCTTTATCTAGGTCTTTTATTTTTCCAGTTATATTATTTTTTTAAATCATCAACAACTGCTCCCCAAACCCACTTTCCCCAAAATATCAATTACTAATTCCATTTTTCCTTTGCTGTCTCTTTAAATCAGAAACTCCCCCTGAGTTCCTAAGCTGCCTGCCTCAGCAGGCGTCCAGGGCTCCCAGCAAGTCTCCATCATGGTGAGATTTGCAAGTGAATCTGCTAGGTCAGAAAAACATCCCCAGATCCTTATCCAGCTCCTCTGACTTCCAGCATCTATACAGTCCCTGTGAGCTCCAGCACAGCCCAGGAGCCTATCCAAGGACTGTAAAAACATATCAACTAATATTGGCAACTCCACAAAGGAAAAAATTCCCTAAACCGAACAAAACCAATACAAAATCCAACTAACAAAACCACAAAAGGCAATCAATTATTTAAAACTCCAATGCCTACCTTACAGATTTCCCAAAGCTCTTTGCTCTCACACGGAGCCTCCTCCTGGCTGTTTCCCGGCTCTCCGATAACTGTGCTTTCTTAGGCTGAGCAACAGTCTCCTTAAGTGTGGGCTCTGAATACACATGCTACACACGCCCAGCCAGCCTTTCAGTGCCAGGCAGCCCTTTCGCCTCCCGTCAGGGCCCCCGGGCCGCCCCTGCCAATTCCCTGACTGCTGCCAGCTCCTACCTGGGATGAAATAGGGCAGGGAAAGGGGTCAACACTCACCATGGACAATGGGGGGGGCACCCATCTAAGCAGGAAGGGTCCATCTGATCCCTTTCTTAATCTGAAACCCCCACCACAGATGGTTTCTCCAGGCTCATTCAGATCCCAGAACAAGTTGGCAGACTCTTGCTGGCGTTCCCTGCACCCAGCCTGTAGGATCGCTGTTTACCTTCACAAAACCTCGGTTCTTAAAAACCTGGTTGGAGTCTCCAAGGAGTCATACGTTTTACTTGACATTGGCGGCAATCAGTTTCGGAAGCAGGGAGCATTTTTGAAATGAAAGAGAAAGTAAGTCTATGACCCAGACCAGACCCTCTGCAGCTTTTGCAAGTCTCAGACTCAGCCCACCTGCCCAGCTGTTTCTGCCTGGAGTGAATTCAGAGGCAACTGCAGCTTGGAAGTCCCTAATAAGGCCTGGGCTACCCTTCCTTCCTTCCTCCTTTTTTTTTTTTTTTTTGGAGTATTTGTTGAGCTTTTTAACATGCAGTTTGTCTCCTTCTGCAGGGAATTACTCAGTGAGCCTGTCACCTGACTCAGCTCCATTATATAATTCAAACTGTGCTATTTGAGTTCTGACCAGAAAGCCACACTCCCTTTCTCTCTTTTCCACCAACCTTCCCCTCCCCATGAAGTGGATGGAGAGGCAGAAAGGGAGGCACTAAAAAACAAACAATGACAATTAACCTTTCTTGAAACTAGGCAGGAGGTGCTACATTTTTGTCTCATATTTTTATTTCCCTTTGGTGTGATTCCTTTTGGGTCAAGGAACTCCTAAATGCCACTGCTGAGTTAGGGATTTCTCAAAGTGTAACATCGAAGGTATAACTAGCAGTTTCTTGATTTTCTTTTAGGGCAGCTGCCCATAGGTTAGATAAACCACTGAGTGAATTTTCAGATGCAGCATCAGTGGGAAAACCTTACATAGATTTATGACACATGTGTAACAAAATCTAACACAGAGACGGTTTATTACTTTTGCCACACATCCATGTTCCATGAAATACCAAAGGGGTAGCTTGGGTGGAGGGGTCTTTAGCTCTGACCTTGGTCCTCATAAACCCGCTCCAACTACCTCAAACAAGCATAAAGTCCAACTGAAAACTGCATACCTGCTATGCAAATACCTCTTAGAGGCTGAGCCCCCAGCCTTTACTTTCAACCACATTGAAATCCCTAAGGCCAATCCATGTGAGTATTTTAAAGCTACCTTCACGGTAATAAGAATCATTTCAGTCTGTCGCAATTTCCCTTTCAGTCATCTTTGTTCAAATGATGCATATTGAAGGGCAAGCGTGTTAAAACATAATTGACCCATGAGTGACAGGCTCATGCAGAAACTTAAATGGTGTAAATAAGCATAACATTTAAAGCACCATGAAACAGGATGATCAACATAAAAAACTCCAACCTGTTCACTTTTCCTATGTCAGAGCTGGGATGAATTATATGCAGAGGGGCTCCAAGCTCTCAATCTCCCAGCCAGTGGAGTCCAGTAGCCGAATATGGAAAGTACCATATTTTTTCGTGTATAAGACGCTATTTTTTCTAAAATCGTTGGACTGAAAATCGAGGATTGTCTTATACATGGAAATCAGATGAGTAGGGAGCCGCTGGAATGCAACCCTGCCCATACCTTTTCAAACAGGATTCCTCCAATCATCAGCCTTATTGTCACTGACATCAGCTGCTGCTGTAATTGGAGGTGGAGGTGGGGAGTGCGCAGATGCAACAGGGACCAGAACATTCTGAGCCCACAAAGATGTCAAAAGATAAAAAGATAAATACTGGTAAGTGATTGTCTTACTCTGCAAAATTCAAATGTTATGTAATCAGCTATGCAAAAGAGCTTGAAAATTGAGCTGCAGAGATAATTTGGACCTCCTTCTACTGAGTGTATGATCAGGCAGTGGAGAAAACAGGAAGAACAACTCCTTAAGATGTTTAAAAAGAAGAAGGCCTTAAGAAGAAAACCAGCAAACTGTTTAAAATACTGATTTTTAAATTTTGGGCTTAAAAAGTAGGGGGCATCTTGTACATGGGGGAGTCTTATTTATGGAAAACCACAGTACTTGAAAGGACTGTCAAAGTCTGTGAGAACAAATGCTAATACGGACCAATCTTCTTTTGTTTTATCCCAGTCTGGCCTCTTTTTCTCTTCTGCATCCCTCCCTCCCCAAGCTCTCCCCTGCTCCATGCCTATGTCCATATTAATCAAAGGAAACCTCCTGGTCCTTCTTGCCCGCCTCCAGCATTCTAAGGAATATTAGATGCCATTACTACATTAAACTGTGTGACATTGGATTGATAAGATGCCCTAAGAATAGCTTTAAAAATACTTTTAATATTTGGAATATCCAAATATTCCCTGAAGGGATATGAGACAGAAACTATACATGAGATAGAAACTATACTTTATACAGACCCAAGGAAGCCAGTGACACAGGTAGAAATTAGAAGTCAGGTCTCCTATGCTCAGTGCTCTGCTTTGCAAAGGAAGACCCAGATATACATGAAGAAATTATAAATGTGTACACTTAAATGATAGATTGATGACTGTTTATATCTCTTCCTCCAGGTGTAGTAAATACAATGTGTTGTGGCAGTTGCTATGGCAATTACTTTTTTGTGAGATAAAGATACATAGGAAGATATTTGGAAACATCAGGTGGTGAGACCTTCCCCAGTAATAGAAAGATAAGCAATAATATAAAATATAACTTTGGCTTATATAAAGTCATCAAATATTGACATTGCAAAGCTAGAATTTCCTACACCAGCACTGTCCAATAAAATATAATATGAGCCATACATATAATTTTACATTTTCTAATAGCTGCATTAAAAAATAAAAAAAAACATTGGTGAAATTAATTTTGTTAGCATATTTTATTTAATGAAATCTACCCAAAATATTCAATATATAATCAATACAAAAATTATTAGCAAAGTACTTTGTATTATTTTCTTTATTCTACATTTCTGAGACCTATACTTTCATCACATCTTATTTAGGAGTAGTTACATTTCATGTGCTCAATAGCCATATATGGCTACTGACAACCCCAGTAGATGGCCCTGCCTCTGACTGTATTTGATCATTTTTGGTTCGGAAATTATTCTTTGAGTATATTTGTCTATCTCTCCTTGGAAATTTTAGAACAATAAAATTGATTGTTTTATTTGATTCTAGCTTTATGACACAATTCAAACAGTGTTTTATTGAATGGAGAAAGAAAATTTTTAAATAAGTTTAGATTTTAAATGGTACTAATTATGCTCCTTTCATGCCACCAGAGAAGCCGTGAAGATTAATATATATATATCTGGTTCATAGCAAGTTCCTTCCCTGGGTTGCCCCAATTGCCCAAGTTGGGGACCTCAGAGCCATGCTTGATTGTAATTTCCACACACTCTGTGTACTCTCCTTGCATCCCACTGAGTAGACCACTAAATCTTATCAAATCTACCTATCACCTCTTCCCAAGTCCCAGGGCTTCTGCTACAACCTAGATGATCCCAAGAATCCCTGTCTCCACTGTCTACCCATTAAGTTCATTCTCCATCCTGCCTTCATTGGGAACATGCACTGAAAGTAGACATTCAATCATATAGCTTCTCAACTTAAAGCTTTTAATAGCAATGCACTGGCTTTCAAATAAAACCCTTTGCTGTGATCCACAGGCATACTCTGATGTGATTTATAGGCAACTTTCAACTGGCCACTGGGAAACTTTTTGCCCATTAGCAGGCTATTCATTTTTTATTTTACCCTGGTCTTCATACTTGATGGTGCCACAATTTCCATGACTTCATACCTTTGTTTAAAGTCTGCTTCCTTTGCTTGGAATGTTCTCTATTAAAATGCCTACCCCTCACCAAACAGTAAAATCCTTCCAGCCTAGCCCAAACATTTACTGTACCTTTTCTTGGTCTTGCTGTCAAAATGAATAGTATTCTCATCCATGTTTTCACACAACTTTTGTAAATTTGTTATAAAATGAGTTATATATCATTTTCTATTATAATTATATTATACTAGAGGCCCCCTAGAGCCTAGCTATTAGAGCCATCTTCTGCCCTTTTGCCAGACCCTAGGCTGACCGCTACCTCTGCCACTGGGTTGTCAGGCTTTTGGGATCACCTGTCTCTCATCCCTGCTGCTCGCGTGCTCAAGCCTGTGGGTAAGCAGGCATGGGTGACTTCACCTCCATGCATGTGCACCAGCAGGCCACTGATGGAACATGCTGCACGCTTAGGGCCACGCAGGGGAGCACTGTCGCCACTGCCACGGCTGCTAGGGCTTGAGGTGCTGACGGAAGCTGTGGGATATGCCTGCAATCTACCTGCTCTCATGTGATCAGCCCAAGTGGGCAGCATGTTCCATCAGCGGCCAGCCTGGAGCATGTGCATGGAGGTGAAGTCGCTGGCATGTTTTCCCACAAGCCTGAGCCCTCAAGCACCTGGGGATGAATTGGTGATCCCAATGGCCTTACAGCCAGCCTGGTCTTCTCACCACCCACCAGAGTCCCCCATTCACCACCGCTGATTCCCAGGAGCAGGGACCATAAAGGTCAGCCGTTCAGCCGGCTCACCAGTCACCAGTCCCGCCCACCCTGCCCTGCTCATGGGCAGAGGGTGGGGGGCGAGGGGAATGCAGGAGACCTGGAGGTATACAATGCACCTCATGGTGACCAGTTGTTTGGTCGTCATGGACACTGACTTTATATATATATATATATATATAGATGTGATACAAGAACTTCCTTAAAAACAGGAACCACTTACCCTTTTCCTTGAATTTAAGTAGGATCTCAATAAATGCCTGAGGAATTCCAATACCTTTCCCTTTCCATTTCTCCTTCTTCCAATTGTTTAAACAGTTGGTACATCATTACCATCATCACCATCACCATCATTGCAAAACAGCCAATAGTTACTAGCACTACTATGTACCAGATACTGTGCTAAATATTTTACATACATTTCACAAAATTCCAACAACAAATCTGCAAGTTAGGGACTTAATTTTCTTAGTTTTTAATAGCTGTGGCATCTTTAATACCATTAATTTCTTTCTTTTTGTATTTAAATTTTATTTTTCAATTACAGTTTACATTCAATATTATTTTGTATTATTTTCAGGTGTACAGCATAATGGTTTGATAATCATATACTTGACAAAATGTCCCCATATATATTTCTAATACCATTTCCTTCTTGCAACAAGTGTTTTAAAGTGATTCTTTTTTGTCATTCTGACAGATATGAGATGGTACCACATTGTCATTTTGATTTGCATCTCTTGGATAATTAGTGACTTTGAACATGTTTTCATGTGTCTCTTGGCCTTCCTTCTGTCATCTTTTGAAAAGATTCTATTTAAGTCCGTTGTCCACTTTTTATTGGATCATTTATCTTCCTTTTATTAAGTTGTATAAGATGCCTGTAGATGTTGGAGATTAAACCTTTATCAGTGATAACATTTGCAAATATGTTCTCCCATACAGTGGGCTTTCTTGTTGTTTTGTTGACAGTTTTTTTTTTGCTTTGCAAAAACTTTTTATTTTGATGTAGTCCTATTTGCTTATTTTCTCTTTAGCTTTCATTGCCCTAGGAGCGGTATCAGTGAAGAAATTGCTTCAGCATATGTCTGAAATTTTACTACCTGTGGATCCCTCTAGTATTTTCATGGTTTCTTGTCTTATGTTTAATTCCTATATTTTTTGAGTTTATTTTTGTGTATTTTGAGTTTATTTTTGTGTATGGTGTAAGTTGGTGGTCTAGTTCCATTTTTTTGCATGTATCTGTCCTATTTTCCCAACACCATTTACTGAACAGACTGTCTTGATTTCATTGTATGTTCGTGCATCCTTTCTCAAATATTAATTGAGCATAGTGGTTTGGGTGGATATCTAGATTCTCTATTCTATTCCATTGGTCTATATGTCTGTTCTTGTGCCACTACCAGACTGTTTTGAGAACAGTGGCTTTGTAATATAGCTTGAAATCTGGTATTGAGATCCCACTTACTTTGTTATTCTTTCTCAGGATTGCTGTGGCTATCCAGGGTCGTTTTTTTTTTATTACAGATGAATCTTTGGAGAGTTCTTTCTAGGTCTGTGAAATATGCCATTGGTGTTTTAATGGGGAGTGCATTGAATTTATAGATTGCTTTGGTAGTATGGACATTTTAATGATGTTGATTCTACCAATCTATGAACATGGTATGTTCTTCCATCTGTTTATGTCTTCCTCTATCTCTTTTTTCAGTGTCCTGTAGTTTTCTACATATAGGTCTTTTACCTCCTTAGTTAAGATTATTCCTAGGTATCTTAATATTTTGGGTGCAATGTTAAATGAGATTGCTTTTTTAGTCTCTCTTTCTGTAAATTCACTATTGTATAGAAATGCCATAGATTTCTTGGCATTAATTTTGTATCCTGCTATATTGTTGAATTCATTTATTAAGTCAATTGGTTTTTTGATGGAGTTTTAGGGTTTTTTATGAACAATATCATGTCATCTGCAAATAAGGAAAGCTTTACTTTTTCTTTTCTAATTTTGATGCCTTTTATTTCGTCTTTTTGTCTAATTCCAATGGCTAATACTTCCAATACTGTGCAAAACAGGAGTGGTGAGAGTGGGCATTCCTATCTTGTTCCTGTTCTTAGGAGAAATGGATTTAGTTTTTGCCCATTGAGTAGGATGTTAGCTGTGGGTTTTTATCATATATGGCTTTTTTTATGTTGAGATATGATCCCTCTATTACTACCTTGTTGAGAGTTTTTATCAAGAAAGGGAGTTGAGGGAGAAGCCAAGATGGCGGCATAGGTAAACACCTACACTGCTGCCTTGCACAACAATTTCAAAACTACAACTAAAAGACAGAACGGACATCATCCAGAACCACAGGAAAGCTGACGCAATGGAAATTCTACAACTAGAGGGAAAGAGAGGGGCTCACGGAGACCCAGAGGAGCTGCAAAAGGCTGAGGTATGGAGATGTGTGCGTGGAGAGAGCGGGTTCCAGAGAACCTGGCTGGCCTTCTCTGGTGGGAGGGAGATGGAGACTCTCAAAGGCATTGAACACCTTATCCTGCGACACTAAACCCCTGATCCAGCCGAAACTCATTTGGGGGGGAGTTTGGACTGTGAAGGGGGAGAAGTGCACGGAAATTTAGGGGAGTCGCAAGGGATCGGAAGTCTGGTGGCATGTACAGCACTGCGCCGCGGAGGACAGACTACTGATTGTGCCGTTGGCTTTCACAAGTGGGTGGGAGACAGACCCTCCCAACTGTGCCACTTCTAACTTCACTGAACCCCAGTTTCAGGCGAAACCCTGGGGACCCAGACTCCTGTGGTCCCTTAGGGCAGGCAAGCCAGAGGGGCAGCAGTCTAGAGGCACTTCGAGAGAGCGCTTGCATGCATAGGGACTGCTCCAGCGATTACCCAGTTATGTGAGACTCAGGGGCTGTGTGAGAGTGGGCCAGACTGGAAGGCAAGGCAATCCCTTAAGCCCTGAGACTCCACCCATTCCAAGCTCAATAGAGGCTTTTGCAGTTTTTCAAGTCTGATATCATAAGGCTGAATCCAACACAGAAGTTCTCCCAGCATAGTGAAAATGCCAAGACAAGGGAAGGGATCACAAAGAAAAGAAATGGAGGGGAAAAAAATGACTGGATAGAGTTCAAAATCACGCTTATAAGGTTTTTCAAGAATATGCTAGAAAAGAAGGATAAATTTATCAAGTCCCAAGAGGAGATGCAAAAGGACCAACTAGAAATGCAAAAGATCCAACTAGAGATGATAAAGGACCAAACAGAAATTAAACATACACTGTCTGAAATAAAAAAATATTATACAGAGACCTAACAGCAGACTAGAGGAAGGCAAGAATCAAGTCAAAAATTTGAAATATAAAGAATTGGAAAACACTCAACTGGAAAAGCAAGAAGAGAAAAGAATCCAAAAATGTGAAGATAATGTAAGGAGCCTCTGGGACAGCTTCAAGCGTACCAACATCAGAATTGTGGGGGTGCCAGAGGAAGTGAGAGAGCAAGATACTGAAAACCTATTGAAAGAAATAATGACTGAAAACTTCCCACATCTGGTAAAAGAAATAGACTTACAAGTCCAGGAAGCACACAGAACCCCGTATAAAAGGAATCCAAAGAGGACTACACCAAGACATATCATCATTAAAATACCAAGAGCAAAAGACAAAGAGAGAATATTAAAAGCAGCAAGAGAAAAACAGTTAATTACCTACAAGGGAGCACCCATACGACTGTCAGCTGATTTCTCAACAGAAACGATGCAGGCTAGACGGGAGTGGCAAAAAATATTCAACGTGATGAATAGCAAGAACCTACAACCAAGAATATGCTATCCAGCAAAGCTATCATTCAGAATTGAAGGGCAGATAAGGAGTTTCACAGATAAGAAAAAGCTAAAGGAGTTCATCAACTCCAAACCAGTATTATATGAAATGCTGAAAGGTACTCTTTTAGAAGAGGAAGAAGAAAAAAGTAAAAGCCAAAAAATTATGAATAACAAATACATATCTATCAAAAAGTGAATCTAAAAATTAAGTGAATTAAAAATTTGATCAACAGAATAAACTGGTCTCTTCTGGCCTAGTGAATTTCTGTTGAGAAATCAGTTGCTAGTCTGATGGGGGTTCCTTTGTATGTAACTTTCTGTTTCTTTCTGGCTGCTTTTAAGATTCTTACTTTGTCACTGGTATTTTATTCAGTTTAATTATAAGGTGCCTTGGCATCGGTCTTTTGGGGTTCATTTTGCTTGGGACTCTGTGGGCTTCCTGGATTTGTGTAGGTTTTTTTCTTCCCTATATCAGGGAAGTTTTCTGTCATTATTTCTTCAAACAGATGTTCTATCCCTTGCTCCATCTGGAACCCTTATTATGTGGATGTTGTTTTGTTGTGTGTTATCCCAAAGTTTCCTTAGGCTCTCCTCTTGCTTTTTAATTATTTTTTTTTCTAGAAGCTGCTCTACTTGGGTATTTTTTCCTACTTTGTCATCTCGCTCACTGATGCAGTCCTCTGCTTCTTCTAGTCTACTCTTAATACTTTGTATTGAGTTCTTTACAGCAGTGATATAGTTTTTCATTTCTCCTTGGTTCTTCTTCATTTCCTCTTTGTTCTTACACATATTGTCGAATTTGTCTTCCATTCTTTTCATCCACCTTATGACCATTTGTCTAAATTCTTTCTCTGGCAGCTTGCTTGCCTCCATTTTGTTTACTTCCTTTTCTGGCAATGCCTGCTTTTCTTTCATATGTGGGCTGTTTCTCTGTCTCCCTATGGTCTCTCTTTTCTGGGTGTCTGGTTATGTAGTTCTCTCTCTCCTTATCCCAGGTGAAATCTGACTTTTCCATGGTGAAGTGTAGATCTCTAAATCCACGTGTTTGTGCCAATTGGGGACCAGTGTTCTGGGGTTCACATCTGTTTGGTTGGTGCCATAGTTGTAGATTTTCAGGCTTCTGATAGCATGTACTTTCTCCTTTAAGATGGTGTGGTCTCTGCACCTGAGTCAGTCGCTCCAGGAGAGAACTTAGCAGCAGTGGCAGCTGCCCGGTCAGGGGAGTCCTGTCCAGCAGTCTCCCACTGTCTTCTGGAGTATAGCTATCTCTCACCTCACCAATACACACTCCACGTGTGACCCTCAGCTTTTCTTTCTATTCTGGGACAAAGCTCGGGACACATCTGTCTATTTTGCTGCCATTTCTTTGATCTGTTTTATATTTTTGGTGACTTTATGTCTTTAACACTTCCACTTCTTAGTGGCCTGAGAAAACAGAAAACTTAATAGTATTTTGTGCAGAGTAAGAGTATAATGACTTTGAGTAAGGGGTAGAAACCCTGCCACATGAACATCGCAGGATGTGACATTGAGTTTTGCTGCTCAGTCATTTTTGGCTCTCTATTCACTTCCACATAATTCAGTTTAATAGTGCTTTAAAAAGTAGAGTGATCAACACCAAATGCTGGGGAGGAGGTGAAGCCATAGGAACTCTCATTTATTGCTGGTAGGAATGCAAAGTGGTATAGCCACTTTAGGAGACATCTTGGTGGTTTTTTACAAAACTGAAATTTCTTTTGCCATAGGAGCCTGCAGTTACACTCCTTGGTATTTATCCAAATGAACTGAAAACTAATGTCTGCATGGAAATCTGCACATGGATAAATAAACCAGTGGTACATCCAAACAATGGACCATTGTTCAGTGCAAGAAGAAATAAAGTCATGAAAAGATATAGAGGAGCCTTAAATGTCTATTACTAAGTGAAAGAAAGCTGATCTGAAAATGTTCCATACTATACAATTCCAACTAAAAGACAAAATTATGGTGACAGTAAACAAAACACACACACACACACACACACACACACACACACACACACACACACACCAAAACAAAACACACTGGTGCCAGGGCGTGGAGGGAAGGAGGGATGTATAAGGAAGTATAGAGGATTGTTAGGCAGTGAAACTACTCTGCATGCTACCAAAATGGTGGATACATGTCATTATACACTTATGCAAACTTAAAAAATGAAAGTGATAAACTTTGGGTGATAATGAAGTGGCAATACAATCATTGTAGCAATGTATCAATGTAGATTCTTCAATTGTAACCAGTGTAGTATTCTGGTGGCAGATGCTGATAGTGGTGGAAGCTGAGGGAGAAGGAGGAGGAGAGCAGGGGGGATATAGGGACTCTGTACTTTCTGATCAGTTTTGCTATGATCTACAATCTGCTCTAACAAATAAAGCTTTCTTTTCTTTTCTTTTATTTTTTTAAGTGGTGTGACCAGAGAATGGCTTGCTCATGGATGATCAGTGTTTGTCTCAGTGGCTTTTGGTACCAGGTACAAGTTGTTTTCCCACTAGATTGTCAGTTGCTCAAGTTTATTTTATTTTTTCTATTTTGTTTCCACAACACCACCAAACTAATAGCAATGGATGTACTAAGGGATTAATAGATATTTGTTTAAAGGAAATAAAGAACTTAATGCATCACATAATTAATACATAGCCCCCCTCACACACACCCCCATACATACACTAGTAAACTCTATGATAGTCTTAGAATGATTACTAATTACTGATGCCATTTCTGGAAACTCTGGAGACTGGGACAGCCTCAGACTTGGAGGGAGGGAGTGCCAGGAGACTCGGTTTAGGACTTGAGAACGATTGGGAAGAGTTGTCCGTGTCCTGAGGATTAGCCCTTGGCTACCTGCTGCTGGATTTATTATACATGACACAGAGCAGGGATGTCTCCACTGGGCAAGGGGCTTAATTACCCCTGTGAGCTTTCGGTTCCTTCTCTGAAAAAAGGGGATGAGAATATTGTAGGCTTTACATAGATCATGTCTATAAAGTGCTTGGCAGAATGATTGGCTAATGTCTATGTCAATTAATGAAAAATGCTTATTCTTAGTATTAAGTATTATTAGGTATTACATGGTAACAGTAAAGAGAGAGAGGATGAGGGAGCTCAAGAGAGGTCGGTGCCTGTGAGTTCATATCCTATCTCATACCACATTCTTTCTATTCAACTTGCTATTGGCACATATTACGATGATGAATTATTTGACTTCCACAACCTTTGTCTTCCTTACTTTCTTGTTTTCTTCTTTCTTTCTTTCACCCTTCCTTCTTTATGATCTTTCTTCTTCCCTCCCTCTTCTCTTTTTTCTTCCTTCCCATGTATTATTTTAAAAATGAGTTTATTTTGTCCCTTGCTATTCTTGGCTAACTAACTGAGGCTCTTTTGTATTGAGGTTTTCTTGCCAAAGCCATATTAAGCTCACCAGGTTGCTAAACTTAAACCAGCCTGTTTCTGTTGGAAGGCCTGCAGTGCCCCAAACAAGAGAGGTATGAGGTCAAAGGATTATTGTTCAGAGCACAGGGGTCTGCTTCACACAGAGCGTCCCAGGAGGAAGGCAAAGTGTGAGAGAGGAGAGATCTGAGGCCTTCGGCATAATCTATAACAGAGCAACTCAGACTTCACTCCCTGCCAAGTCAATGCCACCGCCAATCACAAAGGCAATTTTTCAAATTGCATTTTTGGCCAGCTTAGCATACTGTCTATGTGATAGCTTTACTTTGGGAGAACAATAGAACAAAGCAGTTTCCCAGAGGGGTAGGCAGTTTAGTTGCTTCCTTTAATTCTGTCCAAAGCACCACGTGGAATTTATGTAATGATCTGTATCCAAACAGAACCAAAGTCTAAGAAAGATACAAAAGGGAAGATAAAATACACAGTGGCCCTTATATAAAGTCAAATGAGTGAGGTAGAGGGAGACCTGGGATTGAATTCTAGTTCTGCCACCTTCTCACTGAGACCAGATTATCTCCCCTTTGTTTCTGTGTGAAATGCTGATGATATATTGGAGGCAGGGGAAGAGAGTCTGACATTTGTACAGTCTCTGTCCTGGGCCTGGTGTACAGAAAAACTTTGGCCAGATAGGTTTTATCTTGTCTAAAATGGAAAGAAATTACACAATCCTTCTTATAAAGTTCTGTGGTGGAAGTGAAAGGAGCCCTCCAGCAAATGGCAAGTGCCACACGTGTGTTTCTTCTCTCCTACCTCCTCTGTCCCCAAACCTCCATGCTGCAGATTATCATTTTCAAAGATGGATACAACTATATCTCCCAGCTCACCTGCTCTTCTAGAACTTTGCCAATCCCACTATTAAATGGTGGCATAATTTCTCTCTTTGAATCTGGTTGGGCTTGGAACAAGCTTGTTGTAATTCGGTGGGACCACAGAGGCTAAGTCATAAATACAATTATCAGCTGATACCTTATTAGTTGGAACACTTGCTCTTGAAGTATTCAGCAAGCAGGTGAGCAGCTGACATCACTGAGGCTGCCATGCTATGAGGAAGCTCAACCTAGCATAAAGAAAGTTCCCAGATTCTGCAACCCTACTTTCTCCCCACAGTCATGGTATGACTGCAATCTCATGAGAGACAACTGGAAGTAGAAACATCCAAGTGCTTCCTGAATTCTTGAACCATGTTAATGAAATGTAGATAATGAACACACAACAAAAGTTAATTGGAAGATAAATATGGTCTTCATTGTACTTTCATAGAGTATAATAACATAGGGTTCAAAGCTTAGGACCTTTTATCAGGGAGAACTAGTGGCCCGGTGCATGAAATCTGTGCACAAAGGGGGCATTCTCTCAGCCCAGCCTGCACCCTCTACAATCGGGGTCGCCTTGAGGGATGTCTGACTGCCATTTTAGACCCAATCCCTGTGGGACATTCCTCTCACAAACTGGGACTGCTGGTTCCTAACTGCTTACCTGCCTGCCTGCCTAATTGCCTTTAATTGCCTTCCTGTGCTGGCCTGATCTTGCCCCTAACTACTCTCCCCTGCCAGCCTGATCTTTCCCCCAATTGCCTCTGCCTGCCTGATCATCCCCAACTGTCCTCCCATGCTGGCCTGATCTTGCCCCCAACTGCCCTCCCTGCTAGCCTCATTGCCCCCAACTGCCCTCCCTGCCAGCCTGATCTCACCCCCAACTACCCTCCTCTGCCAACCTAGTTGCCTCCAACTGCCCTCCCCTGCAGGCCTCATCTAGACCCCAATGGCTTTCATCTGCCAGTCTGATCTTACTTCCAACTCACCTCCCCTGCCAGCCAATTTGGTTCTGATTGGTCAGTTTATATACCAGTCAGCGCCAAAAGCTCCAACTTCTAGGCAGTCATTGGTTCCGCACAGTTCACCCAGATTTTGTTCTGATTGCTTGGTTTCTATGCCAGTCAGCATCTCCAGGTCTATCTCTGGCCCTGATTAGAGAGGGAGGGCTGATCAGCCAAGGCCCGGAGAGAAACAGAGGCGCAGTTGCTAGTGAAGCCTGGAGAGAAAGTGAGAGGCAACGGGTGATCAACAGCTGCCATGGAGGCTGTGGATCAGACCCCACTTCTCTCTCTGGGCCTCTCTCTGGGCCTGATATGCAGACCCACAGCAATCAGTGCTGGGTCACCATGCCTGCAGCAGCAACAGTCAGTGCTGGATCACTATGACAACTCAGCACTGACTGCAGGACTGACTTCCAATGTTTGGTCCAGTCTTCAGTCAGTCATTTCAGACCCTAGGTTTTTATATATTAGGATAGGGTTTAAATCCACCCCCATTACTTTAGCTGTGTGGCCTTTGAGAAGTCCACATGTCTAAAAAGGTGATAACAGTAATACCTTGGTCAAAGAATTATTGTCAGGATAAATGAGGTATTCAGGTTAAGAACAGCATCAAAATGCACAGAGTAGCCATGGCCAGTTTTGCTAAATGGTTAGAGAATCAGCCTATGCACCGAAGGGTCTCGGATTCGATTCCTGGTTAAGGGCATGTATCGAGTTACAGGTTTGTTTCCTGGCTCTGGTCAGGGCACATGCGGGAGGCAACTAATCAAGGTGTCTCTCTCACATCATACCAACAACAACAACAACAAGAAAAAATCCACACACAAAAAAACACACGCATAGGTTAGGCATACATCTTAAATATTGTTCACCATCATCCTCATCCCCACAAATACTACCAAGCCAACACCACCACCAACAACAACTTTATTCCATAGTCATTATTATGAGTTTTGCCCCTAAGGCCTTACAGCTGGTTGGAATAGACCCCCTTCTTTCATTAGTCACGCTTTCTTCCTTGTAGACATTCCCTTCAATCCAATTCTGTCTATAGGATTGCATCTCTCAGCCTTTACACTAATATCACAATCTTGGGGAATTGTTTTAAACAGTCCAATCAATCCTGGCTGCTTTGTACAGCTTATCCACAATCAACCATCACATTACCCTCAATATTCTCAACTGTTTCAGTCATCATTACCTATTAATAGATAAATATTCTGGAGCAGAAAATCTGTTTTAATCAAAGATGCAGAACTATCTATCCCTAGGTCTGTTGGGCCATTCAGCTCAGCCTTTGGATACCTACATTGAGCCAATAGAAGAGAAAATTATGGTTCAAAAAGATAAAGCATAACTTTCTATTTAAATAACATTACATTTTAGGTGTTAATCCATGTATTCATCCATATTTTCATTTGGTCATTCAACAAATAGTTATTAACAGCTTACCATGTCCCGGGCTTTGTATATACAAAGTAGATGGGTTTTCTGTTTTTAAGAATTTTCAGACTGGAAAGTAACTGGATTTGCCACCATCAAATAACCCTGGATTTGAATCTGACTCTGTCACTTCTTTGAATCTTTCCATTTTTGGAGCCCCGTTTCTTACCTTGGGTTATTGTGAGAATTGAATGCATTAATCTACGGAGAGTGCTCACCACAAAACCTGGCAATGTGTATGTTTCTTTCCCCAAATGTCATATAATGTGAAGCCACTAGATTCAGGGATGTCTGGCTTCCACATTTGTGCTTTTAAAGAATCTTTCTAATTATTATAATTATATTTTAAGTCTTACTACTTTTGTTCCCCCAAGTCATTAGTTCAATCCATCACTCATTCAAAAATATTAAATATTGCTTTTCCATGTCTTTTTTTATCCCCCTTATGCAGAAAACAATGTAGGAAGCATTGAGTGATATGAAAATCACAAGGCAACTAGTGTCATCACAGGAAAAAAAAATAATGGCTATCTTTCTAAAGGTAATACTTGGGAAGCTACAGTGAAGTGCTGGGTTATGAAAAATGTCTTATCTAAACATTATAGCAGAAAGAGTCATGGTTAGCATCCAGTCCAAAAAAGCTTACCTGGCCATTTGGTAACTTATGAAAAATTTTCCTACATTTAAAAGTTGGAATCATTACAAAATTGTATTAATGACCTTTAGGACTGTCATAAAGATCCACCAGTCTTACTGCACTGTTTTTAAAGGCTTTCTAGACCTCTGAATCTTCTCCCCTCTTGGACACACATTGCAATTCTTCTCTTGCCTTCCACTTACTCTCAGCTACTTTTAAACAAACCAACAATCAAACACTACTTATCTCATTTTCTTTTCACCATGTATCTGCTTCTTAAATTGTCTCCTGGTCTTATTTCTCACTGAATGATACTACATCTGATCTTTTAATCTACTACTCAGGAGCCTTCACTTGATATCAATTGCAATTTCTCTAATTCACATTCTTAGCCTCTCTAGAACTATCACAATAACCAACTGGTCTCCATTGGCAAATTGCTTGTCTCTCTGATTTTTGATTTCTACAATGACCAGAATTATTGTTTCAATACCAGGCTAGTATGTGACATTCCTCAAAGATTGATATTACTGTCCTAGAGCATAAAGTTCAAGTTGTTTAGTAAGAGATTCAAGGTTCTGCCTGACTTGTACTGTATCCACCATTTTTCTCACCGCATCCTTCCCTGATGCCTAACATACTGCTACAACATGCTTCTTGGTATTCCATATATTTTTGATCTTTCCCTTCCCATCTTCTTATCAGATAATGCACTTATTTGCTATCTCTTGCACCATTTTCTGCTATACATTGCTCAGAATTCTGACCTTAGGAAATGCTCTATTAAAGAAAAGGAGCTCTGATAAACAGTTCTGGGTAATACTGTCCTCTCTCCCCTTGGAGATTATATGCACATCAGCATTTCAAATGTTTTGAGAAGTCCCACAACACATAAACCTGATTAGCTTAATTTAATCCAATATTTCATAAACATTGGATTATTTTTTTTGCCAGAAACTCTTAAATACTAGTGTTTATTAACTATATTTTTGGAAATACTGAACTATTCAAATCTTTTTCATTCATGTATTCTTTATATGTCCATTACTCATTCAATTGACAAGTATTTATTTAACACCATGCCAGGCATTGGAGAATGTACTGAGGGAAAAATAGAAAGCAAGATGGAAATAGTCATGATGCTTACAGTTTTCTCCTGAAGGGCACATAACTAAACATGTAATAACCACAACCTGCGGTAAAGGGGCTTTACATGAGGACCTGAAGGAGAAGTGAGAGTTAGCCAGATAGAAGTTAGGGGAAGAAAGGGAAAGGTGATGTAGGCAAGCCAACTGCTTGTGTGAAAGTTCTGAAACAAGAGTGAGCATGGGGATGACTGAGCAACTAGGCAATTCCTCAACCCAAAGGTCTCCCTTGCCTCCTTCCTTAGAATCTTCCCCTGCCCTCCTATTCTATCTGGCTTACAAAGTAGATGAATAAATAAATGCATGTTGAATTGCTATTCCTTTAGTAATTTGATCACATTATTATTTTAGGGAGACAGATATGATATGTTAAAGCACAATGAGGTACACCCTGCCTCCCAATATACACATACCATCCTTAACACTTTTACTAAAGTCAAAATAAGGGAGTTGTTTTTTAAAAAAGGTTTACTGCCAAAACCGGTTTGGCTCAGTGGATAGAGTGTCGGCCTGCGGACTGAAAAGTCCCAGGTTCGATTCCAGTCAAGGGCATGTGCCTTGGTTTCAGGCACATCCCCAGCAGGGGCCGTGCAAGAGGCAGCTGATCGATGTCTCTCTCTCATCGATGTTTCTGGCTCTCTATCCCTCTCCCTTCCTCTCTGTAAAAAATTAATAAAATATATTAAAAAATAAAAGAGGTTTACTGCTAAAATTGTATATGGATGTTGTTTTACTAATTTTATTTCTAATTTATTTTTAAGTTAAACATAGATACATAATTGCAAATGGTTAGATGATTTTCTTAATTAACTCCGTTGCTGTCTAATCCTCTTTAACATATTTTCCAATCTTGGATGGCTTGCTTTTGTCATCTAGCAAATAAAGAAGTAAAACTGTAATTGGGCAGATGGAACTAGATTGAGTGTACCTACATGCCCAAAAGTTTGAATTAACATTTTTCCCAGTGGCCATCATACTGAGATTCCTCTATTTTTGCTTTAATTCTCAATACACTGTAATTCCTGCCTTTTTTCCTTTGGCTGCCCTCTGGTAATAAAAAAAGCCATCCTTTTTGTCATCTGTAGAATAGAGGGTAATGCCTCTTAATTAACAGAAAGAAGTGGTGCAATGTAGTGAGAACATTGCAATTGTTTCCAATTAATCCCACATGCAGTTTGGCAAAGTTAATAATCCATAAAATGACTTAGGATCTAAATATGGAGAAGAAACATATTTCATAATTTATTTTTCTATTGTTTCAACAAAAGTAAGAAAATTCAAAGGCTAGATGCATAAAAGTTCTACAGATTTATAGTATCATAAATTCAATCCTAAATATAATCTCAAATAGAAAAGAACTGAATACATGCTATTCAGATCTGAAGAATTCCTAACTGTTTTATAATTCCTATAAATCATCACACACTGACAAGTGTCAATTCAACCACCAAATAATTAAACATTATTTGACTAAATCCACCTTTTATCATCAAAGCAAAGACACTTTCATGGTCACAGAAAAGCAGGGAAGACATGTACCTTTTAATTTTATTAGACAGCTTATTTCTAAAAATTTTGAGGATATAGAATGTGTCTTGCACATCTATGAACCCCTAAAAATGCCTCATAGAACATCTTGCCCCAGATCCATGATAATCTTTATAGCAGATCAATTATTATTATTATTATTATTATTATTATTATTATTATTGATTTTAGAGAGAGAAAAGGAGAGGGAGAGAGGGATAGAAACATTAATGATGAAAGAGAGTCATTGATCAGCTGCCTCCTGCATGGTCCCATTGGGAATGGAGCTGGGAACCCGGGCATGTGTCCTGATTGGGAATCAAATAATGACCTCTGGTTCAAGGGTTGATGCTCACTTGCTGTGCAATACTTTAAAAAAAAACACACGAGGTAAAATATACCACATAAAATTCATCATTTTCACCATTCCTTCTTCCCTTTTTTTAAAATGGGTGGTGGTGGTGGAGGGGGGTTGTTGTTGCTTGTATGTTAGAATATTTCATTTCCTGAAGGGTGAGCAAGTGATAGAAATTGGTGTTGGAGAGCCAGTGTCCTTGCGTTTAGGTATCAATTCACTCATCGTGCTTTTCGCTTAATCACTTTGTCGGTGATATCACTTGTGGATAGGATGGGCAAATTTATGAATCTGGTGTTTCCTGTTTAAAGTTATTCAAATCTGGGGAGGAGTTTTTACAAAAGAGAATAGCTAAGAACTCTGACTGTATAGGATTTATTTTTATTAACTCAGGTTCCCCTACAGTGTTTTGATTGCAAGTTCTCTATGCTAACATTTCAGTCTCTTTTGCATGCCTCCAGCTCTATAAACATTAGGTTGTATATACCTTGGCTTATATACTTGGTTTTGGTTTATAATCTGGCCTGGGTTCTCAAAGATGCATCCCTGGTTCGCATCTGCTGGTGGCTCACCTCTCCCAACATAATTATCAACTCCCAGCATCCCAGTGTTACACTTATAGGACTTTTAACTCTCCCTCAACCCTCCTCTTTAGGTGAGAGTCAGATTCAAGTGCAAAGACAGGAAGTGGTAAGCAAAGCAACCAACACTCCTATGCCTTGGTTTCCATTTGCTTCTGTTCACAGTTCTAAGTTACAAAGGAGAACTTTGACCTAATTTACAGGAGTAATTTATACATAATAAATGGTTATTAAGAGTACCCCATGCATTGGCCCAAGTGATAGGTATGACATAGGAGGCAGGGTAGCTATCATTAATTTGCTCCTACTCTGGGATTACTTCTTAAAGAGGCATTTACTGCTGGTCTAGTTTAGCCATTCATCAGTTGGAGGTTTATCCAAATGTACTGGAACCCAAGGATTTTCTGTGGGTGAACAGGCATGGGTGAGTGACCTTGGCCATGAACCTTGCCAGGGGCAAATGATTCCTCACATGGAGTTGGTGTCTCAGGGAGCCCAATAAGCATAACATCAAAGAATAAACTACACCCTTGCTATGCAAGCACTTCTTTCAGTCATGTTGAAATTCCTAAGGCTAATCTACTCAGGCATTTTGAAGCCACCACTGTCTTTAGTGAAGAAATAAGAATCATTTCCGTCTATCCCAATCTTCTGTCTTATCACCTGCAATGAAAGGACAGCAAGTGTCTATGTCCGATTGATATATATTGAGAACAAAGCATATTAGAATATTAGAGAGGCTGAGAAACTTAGATGGCATAAGTGAGTGTAATACTTAGAGCTTCAGGAAATGTGCCCATGAACACAAAAACCTCTAACTTGTTCACTTTGTACTGAGCAAGGCGAAGATGAGTTGTACAAAGGGTATGACCGGGGAGGCTGAGAATTTGCATTTTTGTCCATTTCTGGCAACACATGGCTCTCAACCAACAAAGCTCCATGAGCTCTCATGCCTCCTTCCATTCAAGGTGTGATGTGCATTATGAATTCTGAACTGAGCTCTGACAGCCATCTAGAAAGTGATTTCATCTCCACTGAATATTTCACTACCCTAAATGGAAACTCTTCCGGCTTGTTACCCTATCATTTAGTTGTTCTAAAGAAGAGCCACTCTAAACCAATATATTGAGGGTCTCAGTTAAAGCACAAACCTCTTACAACTGTGATGTATATATAGGAGACTCATCGTTTAGCACCCCAAGATGGAAAGGAGCGCTAGGGAGTCTGAACAATTTCAGCCCACACTGTGAGATACTTAATTGCAGCTGGAATGCATTCACCAAGCATCAGTCCTTAATTAGTCTCAACCTAAAGCACCAGTTGTTGAATGTGTGACTTGAGCTGATGCAGCAGAGTGTGCTGTTGCTGTCGTGTGGCTGAGACAGCAATGCTGTTCAGGTTTTATTTTTAAAGTGTGGGTAATTAAAACTTAAACTAACAGCAGGGGGGGGGTGTGAATCATTTATTTGTCTTTCTTATTACAGCTTCTCTCCCCCAAAGTGTTTCCTTTCTTGGAGTATTTATTTAGCTAGCAAGGAGTTGCTACTCTGTGTCCTGAGGACCTGAACATCAGAGATTTGATTACAATTGTATAGTAAACATTCTGCCACAGATGATTGCCACCTAAGTCATTGCACCCGGGAAAGAACACACTCCTTTAATCAGCGTATTTGCTTGATGTAAAACTTGACCAAACAATAGACAGCAGTTTGGTGTAGGAAGGAACATTCTGGACTACATGGCGGGGAAACCTGCATTTGAGTTCCCTGCTGCCAGGAACTAGTGGGGGCACCTTGCTCCCCTCCCACCCCCACCTAGGTCTTTTAAATACTTTTGTAGGTTGCATGCAGCTCTGAGATGCTAGGATGCTGATAATCAGGAAGGGGCTGGGAGGTGAGACCTCTGGTGAAGGAGTCTTTGCTAGGAAGCCCAGCTTCAACTCCAGAATTCAGAGTACTACCACCTTTCCCCCACGGCTGTGGGGTGGGATTGGGGGTGAGAGTTCTGTAAGTTGGAGTCATCCCTTCATCATTTCTTCATCCTTCTCTTCATGGACTCCTGGCATCTTTTGTATAAGAACAGATCTTAACTTAAAGAGAGACAAGGATAGTGTGAATGGATCATCATTCTGCAAACGAAGACCCCAATTACCATAAAGGGAAGTGACCCCCTCATTTCCCTCCCCACTCAACAAAAAGCCTGCAAAAGGACTAGAGTTGAAACACAGTCTCACTGTCCAGTCGCTGTGTCATCTTCTGTATGTTACTAACCTCATGGAGGAAGGAGGGTAATGATATTCTTACCTCATGAAGTTGCCTTGAAGATTAAATGAGTTCATGCTTGTATGGTACTTAATAAGAACTAGTGCTTATTATTTTCCCAGAACCACTGAGAAAGGTTCTGTTTTATCTTTTGCATCTCATTACATAAAATTTGAGTCCATTAGTTTACTTAAAGAATATTAAAGCTGGGCACATTGTTGCATCCTTTCAGATTTGCTCAGTATTGTGTCTGGAGTTGCTTCCTAGCCATGCTCTAAAATAGCTCCCCCACCAGCAGTCTTTAAACCACTTCCTGATTTATTTTCTTTCCTAATAGTTACACCATCCGACACTATATAATATGTTATATTATACATTGTCTTGTTTATTGACTTCTTCTGTCTCCCTCCACTAGAACATAAGCTCTCTGAGACTAGGGACTTCATTCACTGAGATGAAAGTCACTGAATGAATGTGTTGAGTGTTGACTAAATGAATAACTGTATTGTCTCCAAGAACCTTCCTTGGTGCCGGTATGGTGGCAGCATGCAGTTTTATCTTTGTCATCATCGTTGTTGATGGTAGCACATGCGGGTTTATGATTCCTTATGATTCTGCACAGCTTGACTAACACATGGTGGCAGCTGAGCAGAAAGAACACCTGACAGTTAATCGGTAACATCCACTCCCCTTTCATTCCTACCTCTGTGGATTAGGAGATTACATAGTCTGAATTAGGTATTTGAAACAGTGAGATGAGGGCCTGAGAGTGTTACTAAAGTAATAAAGAAGAGAAATCTTACATTTTAGAAAGTTGTGAGGATGGAAGCTACTGTGACCTATCCTTAGACTCTTTTATAGACAATATGAAAAGAAACAGACAAAAATTGGGTCCCACAGGCCCTTCAAAGGGCAGCCCATGTGTTCTGGTTCTGGTAACTCAGCTCTGCCCAGACTGTCTTCTTTCTTCTTTTTAACTGCATGAACACAAAATACATATTTAACCCTCACAGGATTTTTCTCAATTCCTGTCCCAGCCTCCTGTTACCATGTTTATTGTAGTTACTATTTCTCCACCTGTGTAACTCTGGGGGAAATGTAAGCACAAATGTCAGTTCAATGTGACTTCTGTGAATGAGAGCATCTAAGCAGTACTCTCTGGAAAAATTCTGGGACCTGCCATTGGACTGCAATCCGACCTCAGGTGAGTGCTTTAATGTATTACCTGTGTGCAAGCCAAACACTGACATTTTTCTGCCTGCACCTCTCCTTAGGAATCTGCAAATAATGCTTTATAAAAATGTAGCCCATCTTCAGTGCATGCAAAAGACTTCCGAGCTTAGCATTTGTCATCGTTTATGTTTTAATTATCTCATTTGATCTTTTTATTGTTGCAATTACATTCTAATTTTATGTGCAAACACTTGAGTTCCTCAGGCTAGATTAATCAATTAATACTACAATTGTTATTATACCATATAAATATAAGTGGATAGGTGGCTTGAGTAGCTCCAGATCCATTACTTTAATTTTGAATAAATAGAGCCAGGCTGTGGAAAATTCTTCCAGACTATTTTAAAGTACAAGGATGAAATTCCTCCTAAAGTCTTAAAGACATATAAAAGGTATGGCTGGTTTTTTTGGCTGTATTTTGGTGCTATGTCAACAAGCTTTCTTTGCTACTCATATGCAAAGCTTTTTAAGGGGCATCAAGACTGTTTATCTTATTTTCTAGGACACTCCATCTGAAATCATAAGGCAGTGGCCTGGTCAAAAGTTCCCAGAGAACAAGGAGGTTGAGCAGGTTGTGAAGCAAAATAAGCAGATACATCTCATAGTCTTGGGGTGACCTCCCAGCTCAGGATACAGTCCAACAGAGCTTGTTTCATGTAACATAGCCACATAGGCTGGCAGCCACTCCGAGAGCTGGGCCAAACACAGACTAGAGTTTGTTTTTAGACTTTGTGGCTAGATGGAAACAATATGAGGACAACAGGGTCCTAAATTCTTTGCAGTCCCACATGATGATTGCTCCCCTACCAAACTACCCCCAAACCTAAACAACCCCCCCCCAACACACACTCAGTTACCCTCATCTACACATTCACACACAAACACCAATGCCATAAATCAGATACTAAATCAATATCTCAGATGCTCCCTTTTCTTTATCTGAACATCTATATTGTAATATCAGTGTTTATATCATGCTTTGGGTTCTTATTTATTCTCTAAATCATGTGTGAATTTTGTTCATACATTGGATTGTAGCAATGGGTAACATATATTCAGCTTTTGCAAGACAGGGTGCACACTCGTAGGTCTTTTGTGCTTTAATGAATGAGTTCGGGTGGAATTTGCCCTTATTTAATTGAAGTCTCTGGGTGCTGACACAAGTACTTTCATTTTATTCATTCTTTTACACATTCACTCACCAACTCAGCCTTCAGTTGTATACTCATTGTTTACAATGTGCATAGCTTTATGGTATGTGCTTACATAGACCGCACTTAGAATCTTCTCTTGAATTTATCTTAGGCCTCTGGACATTTATATTAACTTGTGATAATAGAGACTGCTGAATCCTCATTTTTGGGAAAAGACCCCCATGAGTTAGGTAAACATATGGCCAGCATACTCAAAACTAAATTCACCAACCTTGCATGCAGCTGGGTTTGACCATGAGACTACGTTGAGGCTAAAAGGAGATGAGCCAAAGTAATGTGTGTGGCTTTTAAAGACAAAGGTGCTTCCCAAACTTTCTTCCTCTCTTTCCCACTCTGTAAGAAGTGACAGTGGCTGGGACAGTCCTGGAAGCCACAACGAGGTTGACAGAGCCACTCCACCAGCCCAGGCCCAACCTTACTAGACTTTTATGTTAGAGAAAAACTAATTTGTATCTTGTTTGAGGCACTTAGTACTAGGTCCTCTTTGTCATAGCAGCTTAGCCTTCACTTTAACTAATACAATTGCCTTCATGGTTGTCCTTTGCCTTTGTTACTTTTCTGAACTAAAGATACAGCTCAAACTTTTATAATTATGGTACCAATGCATCCATTCTCATAACTTGTTACTTGACAACTGGCCTTGAATTGGCGTTTGTTTCCACCCTTTCCCAGCGTTAAGAATCCCAGATCTAGTTTCCTGTTTCCTTCTTTGCAGTGACTCACCATCTAGGGTGCTTACTCATCAGGGACAAGTACATGCTTAAGGAAGACCTGGCTGGCAGTGCTGATATAAAGATGCTGTTATAACAGCACAGACCAAGACAATGGTTCTCAAATAGTAGAGTAATTGTTTCAGGACTGATAGTCAGTTCTCTGGCACATCTCTTTCTTTACATGTAGTACCCAAAAATGTTCTCTAGACACACACAAAAATCTCTATTCAAAGGGAGTATTTGGAGTTTTAACCAACAGATTAGAAAGTCTTTTATTTGCAGTCTATGGGGATAAAATATTTTCTTTCAAAAAACCAGTGCAAAAAAATTAAAGGGAGGCAATAGTTATGTTGGTTAATCAAAATACATTGTCATTTGCACCAGTGCCTTAAAACAATAATTACTCAGCCAAGAAATGTCCCATAGGCATTTGCAGAAAATGAAAAGGATTACTTCTGACAAGCTTGAATGAAAGTGCAATCTCGGTTGAGACTGATCAGTTAAAAACTACTCAAGAATATCATCCTAAGGACCAAGGATTTTTTTCCCCCCCAAACTAAGATAACACAGTGAAGGAGTTGTAGGCTTAGCCTGTGAATAAATAGTCCTCAAAGGAGGTGAGCTTGGCAGCTCTATATGTGGTATAACTGGGGAACAATGAGTCATTTGTTCTGTAAATATTTCTGTTTCAAGTCTGGGAGTCACCTTGTTGCCTCCACTTCCTTGAATTAGACCACTGACTGTCCTCCAAACTCTTCCAATAAAAGACCAGGGCATCATTTGCGAATAATATTTTAAAGTCCATGTATCCTGTGTCTGGGAAATTTTATCACCGTCACTACCAATAAATCCACACTGAGCGTCTGTAATGAATATTTTGAAGGGCTGCGGTGTCTGGAGTTGGGTGCCCTTAAGCAGAATCCAGGTGGAGATCCAGGTGCCTGTGACTTGCTAGGTGGATGCACTCAGGAGGAAAGAGTGGGCAGGGGAGGCTGGGGCAGGGAAGGGGCTAAGGCAAAGATGCGATCTCAGTGGGATTCCAGCTCCAGCTTCACTCCACCAGACTTTCTGAAGCATAGATTGCCCCACTGAATGGGTCCCCCATTTAGGCAAAGGTCAGTCCTTTGCTCCTCATGCATTCATGGCTGCCAGCTGTCCTCCTTCCCATTGGGGGGTGAGTGGGGGGAAATGGGTGGATATAAGCCCCCACAGGGAGCAGGTCTTCTTGCCTAGGATGGATGTCCAGAGCAGAGGTCCTCAGACTGCTAAACACTGGAATCTCCCTGAGATCTTTAAACAATACCACCGTGTTGCTTCTACATTTAGATTTTGTGATTTAAGGAGCTTTTGACTGAAATGTTCTGACCCCATCCCCTTTCCTCCTTATGATTCATGTGCCCTTCCTGTGTGCAGCCTTCCTTTCATTTTGTCTTGTGTGGGGAACATATCCACTTTCTTGTGTCTTTGGCACCTGTGCTTCTTTTTGTTATAGAATCAATCTCTCTCTTTTGAATTTGTCTTTCTCTCCATTGATCTGCCTTGTCCATTCACCTGGTCTCTACCTTGAGGATATGGACAGGGCTTTAATTTGTCTGATCTGGCCCCTACCACAGTGCCCAGCATGGAGGCCAACATCAGGGTTTGCCTCACAAATGAATGAATGCATAGAACTACAGCTTTTTAATTGAATGGTATGGACACAGATGGTCCAAAAGCTGTGCACAGGAAGCAGCCCTTCAGGGCTGGAGTAGGCTTTGAGGTAAAGGTGGATGTTAAACCAGATTCTGAAGAAAAAAAAAGAAAACAAATCCTTGTAATACTCTAGTTTCTAGGTCTATCTGGAATCCTGGCAGGTAATTTTAAGCCCATTTTGATGGTAGGTAGTATGGTAGAGGCTGGACAATGAGGCATTTTTAGTGTACCTCTCAACAGCCCTCCATAAGCATTAACTGTATTTTTGTTAATTTAAAAATTGCATTGAATATATTAGGATGACATTGGTTAATAAAAATGTATAGGTTTCAGGGATCCAATCCTATAATACATCATCTATATATTGCACTGTGTACTCACCACCCCAAGTCACATCTTCCATCACCATTTATCTTCCCTTTACCCTCTTGTACCTCCCCCACCTTCCTTTTATTCTGGTAATCACCATATTGTTGTCTGTATTGGTGAGTTGTTTTTTTTTCTTTGCTTAATCCATTCACCTTTTTCACCCAGATCTTCGATGCCCCTCCCCTCTGACTAACCATGGTTTTTTACACAGGTAATTAAAACTGCTTTGGAAAGAAATCTTGCCCTTTCCATGGTCCTTAGAAGATGATCACTCATCCATCAGCAGGCCTTCCTCTCAGGAGGTGTCTGTCTTCCCATTCAGCATGTTAATGAATCCATGTGACATGTGGGGGCAGGCACATGATGCTGGTGATGATAGATGGCTCTCCTGTCCCTCCTCATCTGCGCCTGACAGAGGGGTTCCACAGCTAACAGAGCCTTGCTGTGCCTGCCCCCACATGAGAGCCAGCAGCCCAGCTGAGGTTTATTACAGGTAAAAGACAGATGATGCGTAGCAAGAGGGCGGTAGGCAGCAGTCAGCAGTCAGAAGCTTAGCATTCAGCTCTGAGAGGTGCTCACCTGCCAGGAGGATGATTCCTGTTAGGTTCCCAGGAGCCAGCAGGGGCTGAGCTCGCCTTTTTCGTGTGCGGAAAGGTTACATCCATCTTCTTTCAGGTGGGCTTCAGGATGCCCCTGGGTTTGCCTTCATCACACTGCTCTGTACAAAAACATTTCACATTCTCAAAGGGTCCTGAGCCAGGGCTTGATCATCATGGACATGTGAGTGCCCTTTAGGTGGTGTGGGCATATGTGGATCTATTCCATTCACCATACTGTGTAAGCGCCCAGGCTCTGGAATGAGACAGGCCTGGGTTCAAATCCTGGCTGTGCGACTTTAAGCTAGTAACTGAGATGGTTTCAATGCTGGTTTTATGATCAGTAAACTGAAAATAAAAATAATATCCTTGACATATGCTTCTTGTAATAACAGATTATCCATGCAAAAACATTTATAGTTGTTCCTATGACATAATAAGGGATTTAAGATGTTGATATTATTATTATTGTTGATATTTATCTTTTAAGATTGGAACAATCTATACAAGTCTATGCAAGCGAGTGCACTAGGTCTTGAGGATAAAGAGGCAAGGGAAACCTGGTCCTGAAGAGCTCACAGGCTGGAGGGAGGCTATGAGAGAATGCATTCAGTATCACTGAACTGAAGTCCCGTTTTATGCTGGGTCAGCACTAGTCCACTCTATTCCTTCATGTGACTCAGAAAAGGTGGTCTGGGTTTTAGACACCTCCTGGCAGGTGTCCTTTCTCAGTAAACAATCTGAACAAGTGGGCGTAATGACCACAGGGGATATGTGCTATATGCCAGCAGCATTTACAAAGTTGTAATTATTGTGTTTGGGGTTGGAAAGATTAATTAAATCTTCAGAGTGGCATTTGAGCTACATCTAAGTGATGCTCCAATTTAACAAGCTTCTCAAGATTTAACAGAAAGGGCAGTGAAACAGGGGCAGAGGAATGAATGGGGTTGGTGATTTAATAGGCTAGAATGGCGGGTGGGACCAGGGTGTGCCTTGAATGCCACACAACAGAAACTGGTCCTTTGTCAATAAGCATTGGGAGCTCATAATCAGCTCTGTTTGAGCTTGGTGTCTGCTGGATATTTGCAACATAGATTTGTATGCAGAGAGTGGAGAGGGAATGCCACTCTGTGCATCCTGATAAGATGAGTGAGGGCCCAAAGCAGATTGTGATGGAGAAACAGTCAAAGCAAGAAGTGCTCCTACGGAGGCATCTTCAGGACTTGATGGGCAGCTTTTTATGAAGATTGGTAAATATAAATCAAAGTTTAGTCCAAGTCATCAAGCCTAGGAGGTTTGCTGGATATTGTCACTACAAAACAGGGTAGGGAGCAGGTGGGCTGTGGATTAGGGGCAGTGAAGGACTTTGGCTTAGGGAAACATAGAGTTTGAGGTGCCTGCTGTGTATACAAATATTGATATGGAATTGGATGTGGGTGGAGGGTCAAGGCATAGATATGGAAGTCATCAATTTATAGGGTAGAATTGAAGGAACAGAAATGGCTGGGATTTGCCAGGGAGAATATGTAATGAGAAGAAAAGATCCAAGACAATATTTTGGGAGACACTAATAGAAATTAATGAATGAATCTGAGATGGTGGAGAAGACCCAGGAGAAACATGGAAGGAGTGAAAGACATCAAAGGCAACCATAATTCTGGAGGAGGAGTAAGTTAGGCTAATGGGGCCAATAGTTGCAGAGATTCTAGCCCTATGAGGTCTGAGGGTAGCATTTAGGACCTCTTTGGGGCCTAACCAAAGAAGTATCAGTACTGAGGGAAAGTCAGAAGCCACACTGCAAAGATGGCTTGAATTTAAGGGGAAATGGGAGGAAAGAATATAGATTTTTCTTTTTTCAAATATATGAGTGAAGAAAGGAAAAAGAGATATGTGATAATGACTTGAGGGAAAGGCAGGTCTATCAGGATGAATTTGAAGATTTATGAGAGAAGCTCCTAGAAATGGGTTATGTATTTCTGGTTGGGGTGGCAAAAAGAATTTGAAACACTTCTTTTGGGTAGCAGATAAATAGGAGTTCCCAGCCCCCCCTTTTTTTGTTTACCTTTGGAATTCAGTTCTGAGCTTTCTATAATATCCATGCAATTATAAGATGGGATGCTATTTTTGTGTGTTTCTCTAGTGCAAACAAAGTCACCAACCAAATCTTGTATTTCTGAAATAAAATACAAATTTCAAATATTAAGGTGAACAGGGAAAATGTACTAATATTTATTGCACAACTGCTAAATCCTACTCCATGAATTAAAAGTTTTATGTACATCATCTAATATAATCTTCAGACTAACTATATGATGTAGGATTTTTTTTTCTCAGAACAGAGGTTCTTAACTTAAGAATATACATAGTTCTCAATATTTTATTCAATCTTTTGTGTATGCATGTTTATGTGACATTTGGGAGATTTTTTATACCTTTTTTTAAAAAAAAAGATATTTTTATTAATTTCAGAGTGAAAGGAGAGGGAGAGAGAGAGAGAAACATCAATGATGAGAGAGAATAATTGATTGCCTGCATCCTGCATGTCCCCAATTAGGGATCGAGCTACAACCCTGAAACATGTGCCCTTGACCAGAATTGAACCTGGAACCCTTCAGTCCACAGGCTGGCACTCTATCCACTGAGCCAAACCATCTAGGGCAAGTTTTTATACTTTTAATAAGACAATCCAAAAAAAACCTGTTGACTTGGGCGACTGCTCATCCCAGAGAATAATGAAGTATTGAGAACTTACTTTCTTTTCATTTATATTTGTACTTTTTAGAGCACTTACTATATCTTATACCCTTCTATGCGCCCCCCTCCCAATAGTCTTGAACAACTAATATGTTTCCAGTACTTTTTGATTAATTAATAGGGTGTTGTGCTTACAAAAATGTATTTATAACTAGAGGCTCATTGCACAAAATTCCTGGATGGATAGGGTCCCTAGGACTGGCCAGTAATCAGGGTCAATCTGTGAGGTGACTGGCGGGGCAATCTGAGGCCCTTGCTGGCACCTGCCTTGGCTGGCCTGGGGCTTGTAGCCTAGAGGCAACTCCTGCATTGAGCGTCTGCCCCCTGGTGGTCAGTGAGATGGGTCATTCCATCCATTGTTCTGCTGTTGGGTCAATTTGCATATTAGGCTTTTATTACATACGATATGGCTAAAAAAAGACACTTTCAACCTATACTTGATATCACAATTTAACTGTGTTATATCAATAGGGCAGTGGAGCCCTCAGTGAAAGGTAATAAACTTATTGGGAGTTATTTGTGCTTGAAATTTGCATCATACATTTTCTGTGAGATATTTGATTGTAGGTAAAATACAAATGGCATCTGTTATGTATCCCTATTGGTGGTTATTGCCAGGGAGTGATGTGCCAGGATAAAGAAGCAACTTAGGTGATGGATCTGAAAATCAAAACCAGAGAAACAGTGCACGCTGGTACAATGAGCTTCTCACAGATGATTTCTATCATAATTGGTATGTATCAAATGATAATATAAATACAAAAGGAAAAGGCTTGAAAATGTCTGTTTCTGTTATGATCATCAACTTGTAATAACAAATACAAAAGAAAAACCACTTATATATTTATAAGATGGGTTCAAATGATTGTGAGACTGCAGAACATGATTAATTACTATAATTTAAGAATTTTCATCTTACTCTATATCTCATTAAGAGTTCACGGAAATTAGTGCATTGCCAAAAGTTTGGCAAACCAGTGTTAATGGGAAATTTAACATGTTTGCTGTGGTTATCTATATAAACATATAATAAAACTTGTATTTTATTTGTGTATAGTATAAATAACATGCATATAATTATGAATCAACAGATGTTGATGTATGTGTATATATACTCACACACTTATCTAAATCTATGTAAAAATATATATGCATATATGCATTTATGAAGCAAAAAGTTTCCACAATCTATAATATAGGTTAATTTAACCTGAAGTGCAAATCTTTCAAATACTTAAAAATACTACCAAACAAACAAACAAACAAAAAAACAACACAACTCATATTTGGTGATTATATCTTTTAAAAATGAATTAATAAATTACAGTGTTTGATGTTCAGAGTTCACCTTAGAACATTACTTCATTATCATGAACAGACATGTCTATTATCTAAACTTCCATATTTATGGTAGAGAAGGATAAATCATTATGATGTAAACATGTCATGTGTAAACCTACCACTTATAAAATAAGTTATCACACAACCACTTATCTGCACTATTGCCTATTCAGGCCCATCCTGTCTTGGATGATCATTTTCTTGCTGATGTTTGATGTGATGTTATCTCATAACACAATAAAGGTCAATTATAAAGAGAAACAGGAAATCTAATGAAGAATGTATGGTTTCACAAAATGAGGAAAAATGGTGATGAAGAACTGCAAAGCTATTGAAATGTGAGCTCCTGAAAGGGTTAGACTAGTTAGCAACTGAAAAAGGAGAAACTTGGCAGGGATAGCATGATAGATGCTTCAGTGGAAACACTTTCAATATCACAGGATTAGTTCTGGGAAAATGCAAGAGATCTTCATATAATTTTGTAAATGTGAGTTTCTCCTGGATCATACTGCAGAAATGAGATATAATGTCCAAGATGTTTCATTGTGCTATAATGATATTTGTTGCAAAATTATTTTAAATAACATTTTTTTGTGTATTTGTTTAATGACTTACAACATGGTAATATTTTATCTTAAATGTTTTTAAGTATAAGATGAAATAGCTTATATAAATTAATTTTTAAGGCACATTCTCAGTCATATGTTTTTTTATATTTTTACTAGTGGACCAGTGCATGAAATTTGTGCATGGCGGGTGTGTGTGGGGGGATGTCTCTCAGCTTGGCCTTACCCTCTCCTGCATCCTGTGGGAGTGGACCTAAACTGTCAGTTGGACATTCCTCTTGCAATTCAGGACCACTGGCTCCTAACTGCTCATCTGCCTGCCTGCCTGGTTGCCCCTAATCACTCTGCCTGCCAGCTTTCTCACCCCCAAATGCCCCCCTTGCAGGCCTGATCACCCCTAACTGACCCCCTTGCTGGCTTACTTGCCCTCTACTGACCAGCTCGGCCCCGACTGCCCCCACCCCACGGGCCTGCTCACCGCTTACTGCCCCCATTGCCGGCCTGCTCACCCCCAACTGCCTCCCCTGCCAGCATGCTCACCCTCAATTGCCCCTGCTGCTGGCATGCTTGCCCCAAACTGCCCCTTCCACTGGCCTGATCATGCCCAACTGTCCCCCCACTGCCAGCCTGCTTGCCCACAATGGACTCCCCCTGCTGACCTGCTTGTCCCCTACTGCCCCCTCTGCTGGCCTGCTCACCCCCAGCTGCCTCACCCTTGCCAACCTGCTTGCCCCCAACTGCTCTCACCTCCTGGTGTGATCACCTCTAGCCCCATTCCTTGGTTGCTGGGGCAACCAGGAAAGCCAAGCCTTCTCTCCTGAGGCTCTGGCTGGTGCTTCCATCTTTGTCACTTGAATTTGCATATTCTATCCTTATTGGCTGTGGGCACTGGCTTCTTCATTGCAAAGCGCATGGGGGAAGAGGAGCCAGATCATGTCCCTCAGCCTGGCCTGCAACCTCTCTTGCACCCTATGGGATTGGTCCTAAACCAGCAGTTGGACGTCCCTCTCACAATCCGGGACCACTGGCTCCAAACCACTCACCTGCCTGCCTGCCTGATTGACCCTAACTACTCTGCCCATTACTGTTTTATTAGATAGGATTAAAATACAGTGAAGTTTGGAGTAGTTTCACTTTCATGGCCTTTGATAAAGACCTCTCTGTCATATTCTCGATCCCTGAATCATTTCTGATTCTCTTCTAGTTTGGGCACATGCCTCGTCTCCTTTGCATTCCATTTTGAGCTATTGGAATTCTCTCTAAATATTTCTGTCTGCAGAGGCAATCATCTGTGAAGGAAAGCTCAGTTTCTGTTTCTATCTTTGTTATCTCCCATAGCCACTGACACAGTTTATAGAAAACGTTCAGTAAATATTTGCGAGATGAATAAAGTTCTTTCAATTTATTCCAGCTTCTAATACAGACTCCTGGGAATAGGGTAGGGTTGTGGGAGAGGTGCTATTTCTATAATTACTGTGGGCTTAACCAAAGGCAATGACTGTCTTAATACTTCCTGCTCTCAATAAATAGGGACATCAAAATCGCAGTTTCCTTGTTCCTAATGTTGGGATGTAAGCTTTGCTTTTTCACCTAAGAGTGACGATGGTTCTGCACAAATTCACTCAATGCTCTTGCTTCGTGTATCCCGGGCACAGCACCCCATTCTACAGTATGTTTCTACAACAATGTAGTTTTCAAACTTTAAAAAGTATGTGGAACATATATCATTTTTCAACTGAAATATAAATAATGGGGGTCAGTAGGCGGTGATCAGGCCCATGGCGGGGGGTAGTGGGGGCCGAGCTGGCCAGTAGGGGGGGTCAGTAGAGGGCAAGTAGTCTGGCAGGGGGGTCAGTTTTTACACTGAAAAAATAAACGGTCAAAGAGATTATATTATTTAGGTCTTAGTATTTGGATTCCAAGTTTATGCTGTGCTTCCTACTGGCTGACTTAGGGAGGCAGAGTACAAATTAGTGGGGTTGAGAAAAGGGATGATATGGCAGGAGACACACCCAAGTATGTGTTTGTGAACTCACATTTGAGAAGGTTCTAGAGACATCCTTCTCCTTTCACATGAATAAAGCACCTTTATGAGATGTTTAGAGCTGAAGGTTGTCCTACCTGTGAGGACCATCAAGAGTGTGTAGTCCCGGTGGATAAGAACAGAATATATAAATCCAGCAGCCAATGCAATTCTCAGAAACTAGAGTTCTGATGCTAATCCACATGGATGCTAGCCAACTACCCACAGTTTATTAAATACTACTATGTATAAGGATCTTTATAAACACCATATAATTGAATCCTCATGAAAACACTCTGAAGTCACATTAGCTTCATTTACACACTGGGATATTGGACTCAAAGAGGTTACATACCCAGCAGCTGCCACAGAGCTGTGAGTGGCAGAGTCAAGATCTGAACTTAGGCCAGCTGCATCCAAAGCTTCCTGGTTTCTCCAATATACCATTCTGTCACTTAGCATGGGAGACAATCCATTGAAGCAGAAGAACAAGAGGCCTGGACTATGGAGATACAAATCCACCTACTCATTTCATGGTGCTCCATAAATGTTTCTTGAGTAACTAAACTGTTACAATGTTATTCCTCGTGCTCAGCCAAATTTTACCTCTTAAAATTTTAATTTATTGCCCTATTAATATTAGGAAAATGCAGAAGGTCTTCACATAATTTTGTAAATATGATTCCTGCGTCATACTGCAGAAATGAGATATAATATCCAAGTGCACTGATTTATGTATAGTAAGAAAGGTTTACAAACAGTTTTACAAGCTTTTACTAAACACTTCCTTCAATACTTCAGACACGTGATTATGAAAAGCAAGTTCCTGCAAGAAGAGTCCTTTGTGAGATGAGGTCACAATGAGGCTAAAGGTGAAGCCAAAATTAGAACCCAGGGATCCCAACTCTAAATTCACTTGGCTTTCCTTCCAAAAGGAGCTCATATTGGTTCTTTACATTAGAGACCCACAAAGTACACCATCTCTTTTTGATACTTGTCATTGTTGACTGTGTGATGTGGACAGTAAAAGTGCCATCTTTTCCATTTTACAGATGTGGGAAATGAGTCTCACAGAATACAAGCTTCAGAGCCATTTCTGCTAGAACATGCTGGCACTGAGATGCAGGGGATGCATGGTCCAGCCTTCCTCCTTCTTCTCTTTGAGCTTGGGTGAGGTATTGGGATTCACAGTGCACCAACATTTTATTCTTTCTTAAAAATATATTTTTATTTCAGAGAGGAAAGAAGAGGGAGAGATAAAAACATCACTATAATTCTGCAGCTTGTTCATTGTAATTCAGATAAAAGTTTACTTCATCACTGCACTCAGTCCCACTCCATATAGTGCAAGACAGGGGAAAAGGAACAGAAAGAGCAGCAAAAACTCAATAATGCATGGATTACCATTAATGAAGGGCTAGTGAAAAGATTCATTTCATCTCTGAAAATTCCGAGGCTGTGACAGTTTATTTCAGGTGCCAGGCTTGGAAAGTGCGATAGGATGACAAGTATTCTACACTGTTCAGAAGGAGGAAGAGGAATTTGAGGATGTCAGCCCAGTGTTTCCCCAGAGCTGCCTGACACCTGAAGATGAGGAAGCAAGGGCTGGGAGATCTGCACTGGGCACATGGACAGCACTCTCAGGCTGCAAAGAAGTCCTGTCTGGTGGAAGCCACCCAGTGGCTCCTGAACTGATTGAAAGATGAGCTGTTGTGCAATGCTTTTGTTTGTGTAGGAGGGCCGTGGCACACAGGGAGAGCACAGGATGTACGCTGAGAAGAAATGCTGTCTTGTCCTCGTACCAGTATCACTATGGGTGATGGTGTACCTGTATCTCTATGCGTGGTGCTAAAGCTTCATAGTTTAAGGAAGGGTAGTGTTTTTGTTATTCTTTTTGCTTACCATCAAGCACAAATTAGATTCTGCTTTTAAGAGTACCATCAGAATAGTGGTGCTTGATTAATTACCAGTCCCGGCTGTTTTAAGTCCCTGAGTACAGCTCAGTGAGTGAGAGTTAGTCCTTTGGCTTGAGATGCTTTTCATCTGTGGCCTTTTCCCCAGGAGTTGACCAAAGATAGCAAGTTCACAATGAACATGGGCAATTCGAGCACAGCACAATTAGGGTTAACCTGAAAAGCTGCGGGCCTGAAGCTGGGCTGCAACCTGCCCTGCCTCTCTGTGCTAGCTAAGAAACGCCCTTGAGACAAACACTGTTAGCACTCTTACTAATACAGAGGCTGATTTAGAGAGAATAAACTGGTGAACTACTTGAAATACTGTCCCCAGTACTAGAGGAAAAGGAATTGGTTAAGCCAATTTGAGGATTATCTGAGATCATCTATGTGCAGGTTGAGCCAGGAGCCTCGCACACTTACTTATTATTAGTGTAAATCTAAATTATGATCACAGGTATGCACTGTGCTCACCCCTGCTGCTCATTTCCACCTAACCTTACTAGTACAGGGGTAATATTACCCTTCTTCTAGAAGCCATTTGGGTTTCTGAGTGAAGTGCAACAACAGCCTTGAATGCTGATATACTGAATATAAGAAACACTAGTCATTTATCACATTGACAACTTATTCTATCCAGGCCCAAGAGTATACAATTCTTCTGAAATTTAATAATTATTAGTATCTTTGAATTAGCAATTGTAAATTTACTGATTGTCAACATTATACTTTTATTAAGGATGTATATTTAGGAATTCCAGAATTTTTATTTTGACCTATGATTTTCCCCTCCAAGATATGTATCCTCACTACCTAATTGTAGAGATTTAGACATACATATGTCAGGTGCTCGGTGCTCTTCTCATCATTCAACAAACATTTACTTAGTACCTGCTCTGTAACAGATACTATATTAGGTTCTGGGGATAAAGAGCTGAATAAGAACCAGTCCCTGCTCTCTGGCTTATAAACAGTTGAAAGAACCTGACATGTACACAGCTAATTTAAAATACGTCGTGTTAGGAAATAAAAAGAAAGCAGAGAGAAATAAACAACTGGCTTGCCTGGTTATCTGGAAAGGTATTGCTGAGTGTTGGCATTTGAGCTGGGACTTGAAGGATGAATCGAAATTTCCCAGTAGAGGGAAGCGAGGATGGGAATTCCAGACAAGGGGGATGCCTTGTTTTGAAGGAGAACTGTAGGAATTCAGGGCTTGGTCTGTGAAATTCAGTCTGATGAGAAATGAAGGATGAGGCTGCACAGACATGAAGGTTGGCAATGGTCTGATGCCAGGAGGTATTTGGCACATGGAGACACGGAGGTGTTCTTTCTTTAAATTAATAGTTATTTTTTTAAGAGCAGTTTTAGGCTTACAGAAGACTGTGCAGACAGTACAGAGAATCTCTATAGAATCATTTTCTTCCCATAGCTTTTTCCAGTTATTAATATATCATACCAGCCAATAGCCATCAGAGGTTTTTAAGTAAGGGCATATTAAGGATGATTTTGTTATTTAGGAAGACATCTGGTGATTAGACTACAGTTAGGATATGCTGGTGGCAGGATGGCCAGTCACAAGGCCAAAGCCAAATCCATACGACAGCTGAGAAGAGGATGAGCCAAGGCAGAAGTGATAAGGGTGAGAGAGAAGATGGAATCTATTCTAGATATATTCATCGCTACATGGTCAGCAAAGTTTGGCATCTAAATGAGAGGAAGTGAGTGGGAGGGAGAAGTTTAATTTGGGCAGCTGTGCCAGTCATCAATTTATTACTGTTCAGCTCCAAATTCACCCTTCAGTATGTATTCTGCCATAATGCATCGGATGTAAGCATTTCTCCTTTACCTTATCAGTAGAGGGCACTGGAGGGACACTGCAGGAAACTCTTCAAGGTTGGTGTACTGAGCTTTGACCTTTCTTGCCTTTGCTGCATGGTCCTGCAGTGGTGCAGATGTGTGGGGACATCCAATGGGTCCGGCCTCGGATGCACACCCAAAGTGTGTAGTCCCTTTGTCATCTCACAGCTCTGGTGTGGCCTGGTACCATATTGCTGTAGCGCTCCCTATGCAGACACAGCACACTTTGGGCCTCATTCTCACTGTGGTGTCCTGACTCACACTGTGACCCACCTACTAGCTTGGGCTCATCTATACCCAGAGGGTCAGTTCCTGCTGTCCAGTCTGTCAATCAGCTTTGGCCTGTACGTACAGACAATTTCTCCATCACCCAGTGGACTGCACACACCTCCAATGAGATCTGAATCCCAATCCCAGGTAAGGGGTACTTCCAAATTCATCCTTCTTTAGATAATATCTCTCGGTCCCAGGGTGCCCTTCAGAGTCCTTTTTACATCTTTATAGTTATTCCCTTTTCATAGTTTAATGATTCACATATTAAGCTGCTTCTTTTCAGTTACTGTGAGGTCTCCCTCTCCTGATTGGACCCAGCTGTTAGAGCAGCTGTGGGGGCCCTGATTGAGACAAGGAGGAAGAATACCCTTTGATGGTAAAGAGGTGCTTTTGAACTTCATTTGCAATTAGGGTGCAGGCGGAGAAAGCTTATAGTGATTGGGACAGAGATATGGACCTCAGATTGGTTGTACAGATATCTTAAACACATACATGGTAGTTGAAGGAAGTCACCTAGGGAAGACATGTAGAGCCTCAGAGGCAAGAAAGACTATGAATGAAATTCAGAGTTTAAGGAGTGGACAGAGAGAAGGCACCCACAAAAGAGGCAAGAGGAGCAGTTCCTGAGGTGAAAGGAGAACTAGCCAAGTAAAAAGATAATGATATATCTTGGGCCATTCAGCAGGATCAGGGTGTCTTCGGAGTTTACTTAAAAGTTCAGGATGCTCTCCAGAATAATATCCTCAAGAATATCTAAGTGTATAGGGTGTAAATCTCTGTGAATACTTCCCATTTGCTAAGAGAGAAACATTATTAAGAGATACTGAGTACATTACTGCTTTTTTTTTCATTGTGAAATACACCCCCCAGTTTACAGTGGATGGTGTTTCTGGACTGTAACAATCACTCAGCTCCCTCAGGACTGGGGGCCCTGAGACCCTCCCCCAACATGCAAAGGGCCTGGGGAGAGTGTGCAATGTATTTAGCCATCCCAGAGGTGGACTTTGGTAAGGATACCAGAAAATAATTCCACCTCTTAGGAACACCCTTGGACTGGAGGGCCTCAGAAATAAATATGGAGTTGGTTGGGAGCCCCTGGAATGACCTGAGTATTGTTTGATCTATTCAGATATTTCCTGGGAGACATGGTAAGAAAGAGGGAAGCTATTAGCATTTGATCATTCCCATCAAGTTTTTAGCTGCTCATTTCCTAGTCAGCAAATGGCCCTTTGGATATGTATGTAGCAAGACTGTTGTGACTTTGAGCATGAAAATTTGCATGCAGTTTTTGTCACTTTAAGTGCCCGTTGAATGCTCAAGGTCAATGTGCCTGGTAATTAGACAAGTCACTTGACCCACCTATGGGTCCAGTGCTGTTCTATAGTCTGTGTAATCTCGTTCTGTGGTGACCTAGGAAATCACCTTCTGTACTCTTACCAGATGGGGGCATTTGCTTTTTTATGGTTTGGTCACATGTCTACATTGGGATTTTCTGTAGGAAATTCAGTATCTGATCTGATAAACTATTTCCTGGGGGTTGGGGACATGTATGAAGCCTTTCAAGTAGGATGGATACATCCTATAAAGCACTTTTGGTGGCTCTAAATGCCAGTGTTTTAGAATTTCATTTCTTGGTGCCCAAGACAAAAACAAACTCTTAGAGAAAGCAAGTTATTGGGGTGGGGGAAGTGAAAGGTGTGGCTGAGAAGGGCAGCTGTGCCAGTCATCATGGGGAGAGTCTGCACCTCTCCAGTATTCTTTTTCGAGTAGCAGAGCCTAGCTCACAGATATGCACAAAAATTACCAGCCGACAAAACCTTTTAAAATGAAACATTCCCTTTGAGTGATACAATGCGTGCATCACAGATAATGAAATTAAATCCCTAACATGGACTAATGGGGTCCCCTGGAAGCCTGGCCATGTCAACTCTTGAGGTTAGAACTTTTGGGAAAAAGCAACAATCACAAAATGTTTCTTGGTCCTCCGTGATGTTTTTTCCTTCAAGCTTCCCCTCGCAGGAGCTGCTTTTCAGGTAATGATGATAATAGAACTTTTAGGTGAGAAATTCACCATTGGTGGTGGAAATGGTTAGCTGCCTTGACTCATGTTGAAGTTATTATGTGAATCTATTTCAAAAGGTAGCAAAAGCAACAATGAAGGTGTCCACTATAAATCTATTGAAAAATAGCAAAAACTCAAAGGATGCTATTTTCAGCTGAAATGCCTACTGGCATTGTAATTTTTAAAAAAACAAAGAATCATTTGGGTATATTAAAGGCTCTAGAGTCTAGACCTTGCTTTTGAACTAAAACAAAACAACAATAACAAAAAGTACTTGTGTTATCCACAGACAAAAGCTACATTATTGTTTAACACATGTTGCCCTCTAGCAGATGACTCAGTATTGCAAGCATTTTATTCAGAAAGATTTTTCTTACCAGTTCTCTGGCATATTGTAGAGCTGGTCTAAGAAGTGTGCAGTGGGGCACCTGCCCACTCCTCCCTCTTGGCTGCCTGGGCCCCAGATGTGTATGGCACCAAGGCTGGGCTGGGCTCTAACCTATGCGGAATTGAAAAGCAGATGGGTGCGAAATAAGGAGCTGTGCCAAGTGAGATTAGCCAGCTTCATTCTGCGGAACTTGCTGCCATGACCAGTAGAAGGGCTGTACAGCTTGCCAGAGTAAGCTGCATGGATATGGGGCATTAGAATCTTAGGATGAGGGCGATCACAAATGGTCATTTTGTTAGAAGTCAGAGAACACTGGGAGGCCTGGCCATGGGTATATATGAGTGGTGAGTTTTGATGCTACTGAGCATGTCTCCAAGGGAATTTTCAGTATTCACTGGTGATGTCTGAGGGAACGGTGCAGATCCCAAGCCTCAGAAGGGCAACCAGGATGCCCTCTTCTTGCTTGGGCAGTGATTCATTTTCAAAGTGACTCTCAGGAAGACTACACATGCCCATTGTATTGACCGGCCATTGAACCTGGAGGGGATGCATGGGTAACTCTACTGCACTATTGCAGACGAACAAGGATCACTTCCAGAAAGTGGTAATATTATTTCTTTAATCTACTTGTTATGAAGTCATTGCATCAGGCTTAATGCCATGCCCTTTATATTTTTTAACTCACTCCCATGTTCAATATCATTACAAAAATAAATCTGAAACAAATTACTTTTGCATATAAGTCTATATCTCACCACTCGGCATTTGCAGATAGAGGAAGCCATAGTGATTATGACAATTATTCCTAATAGCCTGGAATTGTGACTTAAAAATTGCAGTTTAAGTTGACACCATGGTATAAATAGTGACACTTCAGGATCATTATACTGTGAGGAGGAATAGGTGGCAATTAGATATGGGAGAAGGATTACCAGGTGCTATCAATATTACAAAAGTAACTAAAATGGTGAGGATATGGGAAACAGTATAATATGTAAATATTGAAAAAGTTGGAATGTTTAAGAAGAAAAGTTTTCTTGACCATTTGTTTCACTGACCTCCGGTCAGATACTGGATCCTAAGGACTTTATTTACATTACAATTTGGGCCCCTGACTTGCCTCTCCATCACCATTGCCCATGCATTGTAAAATGCCAACAATTTTGCCTTCCCCCATCCTCTTTACACAACCATCTGACACATTTTACCCAAATGCAAATCTGACAGTGTCATTTCTCTGCTGAAGCTCATTCAGGGCCTCCTGAGGACTTGTAGGATAAGTGGTTTCCATGTTGCCAAGCAAACCTATAAGGACGTGGAAGAGGCTGCTTCCTACGTGTCAGATACCAGCTCCTCCTCCCACCCAGGTGTCCAGTGCCTGGCTGACCTGCAGTTGCATGAACACACTGTTCTTACCCCACCCCATCTCCTGCCACATTTGCAGAGGCAGCCAGCCTCTCTTCCCTGCCAACCCCCATCTCCTACTCACCTGCCCAGTTCTTATTAGCCCATCAAGACTCAGCTCAATTATAGGCCTTTCTTGACTCCTCCAAGCAGAATTACCTCCTCCATCACATACCATACAACATCTTGTTTTTAATCTATATAACTGCACCTATCACATTTTCTAATTCATTCTAGTTTTGCATTATCTCTGTTTAAACTGAACTGTTAAAGACAAACACCAATCTTGACCGCCTATTTAATGCTAGAACTTAGCCTGATCTGAAACAACCAATCTTTATCTGTTTGTTGAATACTATTATTGAAAAAGAAAATGTTTCCTCCAAAAAAGAAAAGATAAAAGGGGACTTGACATCTATCTTGGAGGATGTGAAGGGTTGGCACATGGAAAAGGATTTGGGCTCGTCCTACCTGGGTCTGGGTATGAAGCGTGGTCGATACATGGACACAGTGAGACATAGTAGTCAATATAAAAATGTCAGCTGCTCAAATAGAGAATCAGCTGCCTCTCGTGATTGGAAGTGAATATGTGTTAACTGAGGTACTTGGGCTCAGCTGGAAAATTTGTAGGAATTATTCAAGTATCTTTGGTTGTCTTTCTGTTTGGTGATATGCTAATTAAAAATTGATGTTTTATTACCCTAGCTCTCAGAGAAAATAAATGTATAAATGAAGTTGTCAGGACCCATATTTGCCTATGTCATTCTCCTCAGACTCCTGACACTGATATTGAATGTTAAAGATGTCAACACTGTTTCACCAGGATAATTACTGAATATCTGATGTAGCTCCAGAAAGGTCTTCACATCTGAGATTCTGATTTTTGCAAATGATGTTTCATGTTTAGTAGTGGTAGTTGGAGGGGTGTTTTAATAATTCTTGTTGGGACTGAAAAGAGTTTCCTCTTTGCTAACTTAATCCTACAGTGGCATCAGGATTGTTATCACAGTCCATATTTTCAACTAGTGGTTTTATTTTGTTTAAATTGTTTAATTGAGCTTTTCTGGCTTTTGCTAAGAATTAGCTGTACCTTTTGAGAAATAATAAGAATTCATATTGCAAAGTTTTCAACAATTCCGTTACAATTGCATCACTATTAAGATTTTATGCTTTTTTTTTTCCAGTAGTAGGGGCTGGATAAAATGCTTATGGTGAATCTGAGATGCCGGACCATTATGGTAGCACAAAGTTAAATGGTCATTTTTCCTCTCCGGTTTTATTGCAGCTACAAAACCTTGCACAGCTCAAAATCAGGCTCCTTTGTATTATGCAAACTCATAAGTACAATATTCTGTTATCTAAATAAAGCCCCAGAGGAAATTTGCCTCGCATTAGTTTTAAAGTATCCTCTTAAAGATGATTATGGCTATTGGAAATGTGTTGTTCCTGAAAATGCATTTTGGCTGTAAATTAGGCAAAGTCCTTCAAATTGGGCTCAGGACAGATAAAATGGCTTTCTGAATGACATTTTTTTTGCATGATTGAACAGAATAGTAATAATATTTCCCCTCTTTTTTAGTCAGTCTAGAAATATACTACCAGCATGTTACCAAAAACTCTCAAGATACTGAACCTGCCAAGTCACCAAACGGGCATCCAGCCAGGTAGTGATGTTTCATATTCACTTTACACCTAGGACCACATGGCCCCTCTATGCCATGTGTTGGCACCTGTCAGTAAGACCACAGATGCCTATCTAGTGTTAGGGAAATCATTCAACAGAAACTTCTATGGAAGTAGCAGTATTCAAGGCTCAAGATAATTTGTTCCATTAATTCATATTTATTTTATAAAATCACAATTCTTTTTTTGATCCATTTTAAAACTTAAGAGAATTTTGTGACTTTTAGACAAAGCCTATGGTAGAAATTTCAAAAGTAAAGAAATGGCAATTATATAATGTAGTTAATTTTTCTGTTAAGTCTTCATTTTATATTTGGTAGAAATCATAAATTTGGAAGGAGAAAAAAGAGAAATACTGAAATAACATGGCAACCAGTATTGGTCATCTCTTAATTTGTCTGCCTCCAAATCCTTTCTCATGGGAACTGCTCTTTTCTCCTTTTTATGGTTCTGGTGGGTATGCCCATCAAGGATGCTGTCTCACCACAGTGATGGAGCCAGATGTCAATCAGAAAACCTCATTTCTCTAGACACAATGATTGGTCCAGATTGAACCCTGCTTTGTACTGTGCTTTTGAGCTCTGAAAGCCATTACATACAAATTGTTTAAGGAAAAGAAGTCTTTTAGTTTATTATCAACAGCACTTTTAATTTAAAAATCAGAAAACATCCTCAAACATGGGGCTTTTGAAAGGGGAAAAAATTGACCCCTGAATAGTCTAGCTCTATGATAATAGGAAATGAGTACACGGAAACACAGAATTTATGTGTATTCTGAGTCAAGTATCAGTTTTTCACTGCTTTGACTTTTCCATCTAAATTTAATAGTCTATGGTGGAAGGTCACTGAACATAAGGATATTTATTTATTTGTTTTGAGAGAGATTCATTGCTCTACCCATTCACTTCCATGTGTCCCAAGCGAGAATATAACCACAACCGTGGCACATGAGGACTATGATCCAATCAACCAGACAAGTAGCAATATATCTTTTAATAATTCTGACTGAAAGGTTAAAACCAGATCTGTTTGTGTGAGCCACATCCTGCATGGCTCAGGGTTTGAGATCTGGAGAAGGGCCACGTACAAATGATAGAGATGAGACAAGAAATAATAATTTGGAACTATTGGGGGCCAGGTGGGAAGCCCAAAGCAAGGAGAAGGACTTCCACCTGTGCCCAGATCTTGCCAACCTTTTACTCAATTTTGGATACACATCTAGACCTTAGTCAGATAGGCAATTGTGGTAAAAGACAGACTATCTTAAAAGTCAGTAAATATTAGAAAGACTTATTCTGAGACTATTTGGTCAGGAAATTGCTTGAGCTACCATTGTCTGGATGAAACAATTGGTACATAGCTCTGACCATTGCCAGAACTCAAGGTTCACCAGCGTTTCGGGCTCTTTGTTTACACTTCTCTGATAGTGAAGACAATGGATGACTTCCCACACTTGTTTACAAGCCAACTCTCTGGGAATTAATTTTATACTCACAACACAATTGACATTTTAACCCTTCTATCTTACATATAAACAGTGACAGGAGAAATTTAGAAACATATGGATACCTTGTCCCCATTTAAATCAGGCTCCTTGGGGTGAGTACTGTTAGAGAGTGGGAATTTTTGAGCATGCCCCATTCCAGAGAGGCTGTGGACTATCTCCCAGATAGAATTGTCAGTGCTGACATCAGGCCGGGCCTTGAGACATGGTCTCATGGCCCCTTCCCAGCACGTAGGCCTTCTTTCATAGAACACTGGCAGCTTTCTGAAGAACAAGAAGTCCCTGTAAATAACATGGTCATCAACTCTGACATTGCTTGGGAAAAACTGTTTTGTCTTGGGTTGTTCGCTCTGCAAAAACAAGATGTGGTAAATGTACTTAAAAGTGGTCCTACACAAAAGGTCACTGCTGCTCTCTGGACTCCCTGCATGGAGAAAGGCAGAGCAGTTGCAGGCCAGCTTAATAAATCCTTGCTTGCTTCTTACCAACTTAGCAGCCTCTGTGGTCATTTGCAACTGGTCGTGGAAGTCGCCCCACAACAAGTACCATGCATCAGGATTTTTTGAAAGGTTAGCAGCTGATGTTGATAGTTACTCAAGTTTGACAGACACTGAATTAACTAGTGGATTCCTCCCTATCATTAGGTCTGGTGTCCTATGACCTCCTGCTCTGTTTATGGCGGTGGTTGGGATTGTGGCCTAACAAATAACATATGTATGAAATGCTCTCTGTATGCCAGGTGCTTCACATACATCATCACAATAAAATCATAATTGTTCCCTTTACATAAGGAGATGAAGGCTGGAGGTGCTAAGAAGTGGCAGAACCTGGATTGGGATACAAAGGTCTCAGAAGCTAGGCCATTCCTTTCATTCTATATTAGGCTGGCAGATAAGATGGGACTGAGATATGGACAGTGACTGGGGGTACTGTTAGAGAGTAGGAATTTTTGAGCATGTCCCATTCAGAGAGGCCATGGACTATCCCCCAGATAGAATTGTCAGTGCTGACATCGGGGTGATGAGCCATTTATCCTTCCCCAGGTGAGAGAGGTGTCAGGAGAGTGAAGTTCAAAAGGTTTAATGTGACTCTCATTCCAGGGAAACTATGGTTAGAGTAGTTTCTATAAAAGAGACTAGTTTAAAAAAACAGACACGCTGAAACCGGTTTGGCTCAGTGGATAGAGCGTTGGCCTGCGGACCAAAGGGTCCCAGGTTCGATTCCGGTCAAGGGCATGTATTCTGGTTGCGGGCACATCCCCAGTAAGAGGTGTGCAGGAGGTAGCTGATCGATGTCTCTCTCTCATCGATGTTTCTAACTCTCTATCCCTCTCCCTTCCTCTTTGTAAAAAATAAATAAAATATATTAAAAAACACACACAACAGTCACAACCAAAACCAACAAAATAAATCCTGTGGCTTTTATAATTCATGTGTTAATTCATCTGTATATCTTATTCATTTATAAATATAACTAAAAAGTGCTCTTTGTTCCAGATGCTGTATAATGTGCTGGGAATATGAAATAATAGCTGGATTATCCCCGCATCTAAAAATGGATGGACATATTCTGTTAAAGTAATAAGCAGATATTCCATTAAAAATATTTCTGAAGGTTAAAAATCAGAATTTTGTTTTTAAAGTTTTTAAGGCAGTTATCTCCTTAATAAGAGTTAAAATTATAAAACATGTGTCATGATCAGGAACTAAGATGGGACCACAAATCCATAGATATTACCACTAAATTCTTGACCTATTTAGAGCTGTCTAGGATTGTTAATAGGCTGAAATCCTCATAATTAACTTCAAGCTTTTCACAGATTTTATAACTCAGGTGGTGGAAAGACCTAAAGATGGTCAATAATTTTAAAACTATTTTGTGTTCATATTATCTCAAGGGTATAGCCATATTTCTTATCTTTAATAAAATAATTAAGATCCCACTTCATTTGTGCTACATCATAATTATGTACTGAATTATATGCAGGAAGGCACGGACTCCCCTGGAGCCAAAGAGAAGGAGCTGAGAAGAAAGCAGCAGGGAAGTTTGGAGCCTTGCACTTGGTGTGTGCATCCTCCAATAGCAGCCTGAGCCAGGACAGTCCCATCCCGCTGCCCTTGTAAGGAACTAAGACTTGTTTGGCTTTCACTGACCCTTGGAGAGAGGTAACCTTTGGTTTCGCTGACCATCTGGCTGATACATTTGTAACAATGTTGTTTAAGGGCAGCATTAGCAATCCGAACATGCACTTCTTGGCTATTGATTCTTTGCCCAGATTCATGCTTCCCCTCCCTTTACCAGGCAGTTGTTGTGCCTGGCACTTAGTTTTCCTTGTCCTAACTCACTTGCTTTTCACAACAACTCTTTAAGATATCCCCACTTTACATATAAGGAAACTGAGACACAGAGCAGTTAAGGAATATGACCAAGAGTTGGGGGTGGCATGGGGGTTTCCTTCACCCTTGCACTCTGTCCTGCCTATGTGGATGTCTGCTCCCCTTCCTCCTAGCCCCTCATCCTCAAACCTGCAAGCTGAACAGGTAGGAGTCTGGGGATATGCAGGGCTGGTGGAGAAAAGGAGTCACAGAAACCTACTGGGTCTGGAACAGCTGAACCCTGTCCTTAGCAAGCTCAGTATTTTCTGGGATGGACTGCTGGCTAGTGACTTGTTGAGATGATCAGTGTGGCCTTACTCGGCTCTGGTCAGGGCACGGGGCTGTGGCTCAGGAGGAAGAAAGATCTCTGGGAAGAGAATCCTCATATGGGGAAAGGTGTGGAGAAATAATTCATAGGGAAATAAGAGAGGAACTGGGACATCTGGCCATGGTTGGTTGATGGGCTGATACTGTTTCACCAGAGGGGATTTGGGGGAAGATCCCCCAACTGAGAGTGAATAAAAGTCCTGTAAGGTGAGAGCATCGTTGTTAGAACTGTCATTATAGCAAGTTTCCTCAACCTCCGTTTGTTGACTGTTGGGGCTGGATAAACTTTTTGTGTAGATTGCAGGGTGTTAAGCAGCATCCCTGGCTTCTACCTACTAATGTCAGTAGTACCCCACCCTCCTCATAGATGGTGATGACCCAACAAGTCTGCAGACATGGCCAAATGTCCCCTGGGGGCTGAATGCCTTCCATCCACCTCTGGAAAGCAGAGTTCAAGCACAGACACAGGATTTAATTCTCAGGGACTTGGGTCTATCTAAGGTGCCTACTCTTGTCTCTCTTAGGCTGAACAATGAAAAAGTTGATATAAAACTTTCTGTAACTTCATTTTCACTTTTTCCTTCCCTTCATTCCTCCTTTTCTTCCTTTGCATTAGCTCCTCTTTTGTTTTTGTTTTGCTTTAGTACCATCTTTTGGGAGCATATATGGGGAGTCTCTTGTCCTCAGGTCTCCTCAACTTTCTTCACGTCCTATGAAGGTTAAGGAGCAGCCGTCTATACTAAAATTGCCTGCAATAATGTTTTGGGTATTAACGCATAGATACTGTTGCCGAATGACTGTTATAATCAGGTAACAGAATCTTTATTAGCCAGTGGCCCAACTGAGAGTCAATGCCTCCCAGATTTCCTTCTTTGCCTCCCTTCCTGACACAGTGTCCTTCATGTTTTGTTCACAGAGACACTATGTGAAGGGCAGCACCTGCCGAGGCTTCTGCTGTCCTTGCCCTCTTCCCGAGGGAAGGTCAAGCACTTATGTGCACTTCTTCTAGGTGCATGTCATCTCTCCCCTTGTGACCTTTATTAGCATGCTTCTTGAATTGCCTTTTGTAAAGTAATAGAAAGAAACAACAATTTAAAATAAAAAGAGTAGATAATACTTCTCTGAACAATGTAAAAAAATAAAGCAAAGGAGGTTTAAATGTCAAATAAAATGTTGAATTAAAATAAAACATACACACAAAAGTTAGGAATGGTTAGTGAAAAGTAGATAAAGTAAAAATCAGGTAAAAATTCACATACGGACTCAAACATTGAAACTGGGCAGGATAGAAAAAATTGATAAAATACTATCTAATAAAGAAGGGATATGCAAATTGACTGCCATTCCACCACAAAGATGGCGGCGCCCAAGCCCCTCAGCTCCACCAGAGTCCTCCAGTCTTTTAGTGCTCCCCACACCAAGGGGCAAGCAGGCTTCTGCTAAGAGCAGACAGCAGGACCCTGCTTGCCCTTGGCCTTGGTGGTGAGGGACAAGCAGACCCCCACAAAAAGCAGAGACCAGGGCCTATGGTGGCATGAAGCAGGCAGGTCCGCAGAGAGCAGAGAACCACAGGGAGCTGGTCTACGCCATCAGTAGGACTTCCTCTGAGGGCTCCCAAATTGAAGAAGGTGCAGGTTGGGCTGAGGGACCCTCCCCCCAATGCACAAGCAATATCAAAAGGGCAAGTCATTTAAGAGACCAAGAAATTTAAAGCTTAAAAGCCTCCTAGTGAAAAAATGAGTGAAAGTGAGGTTAAATAATAAGTCACTATGTAAGTTTATAGCTTAGAAAAGATAATGAGAAGAAAGGAAATAATCAAAAACAATAAAAAATAAAACTGAAAACAAGAATGATGAAAGGATTAAGACAAGTAAAAAATAAAGAATTAAGATATGTTTTAAAAGTTTGAGCAATTTTAGAAATGAGTGATGTTTAAGAGGAAAAGTGAAGTGGGTGGAAAAGTTAAGCAAGGTGATATCAGGAAGCCAGAAAGTGGTATAGCTGGGTGTGTCTGAGATAGGGTGCCAGATAAATGGACATATTTGCAGAATATCTGTTAAATCTGACAACCAGACCTTAAAGAGGGTCAGATGGTCAGAGACTTGGTTTTCTGGCTGCCAGGGCAGAGGCCACTGGTAGTAGAAGGGGGAGGCCTGTAAGGGCTCTGTGCTGCCATTAGAAAGCCACAACCCTAAGATGGAGGACATAGGTCAGCCTGCAGACAAGGGAGTGTGGGTCTCCCACCAGTGACCTTGCATGAGGCTGTAGAACAGCAGTTTCCTATCCAATGGTGATGTCACACAACTTCCTCTGAGTTTTTAACCACTCATTCTTCTCTATAAAGTCTGAGTTGATCTGAACCTAGAACCTCACTGTTGGGTTGATCCCAAACAATCATTCCTGAAGTAGTCTTTTCACACTGAAGCTATTCTCAGTCAATCCAGCAGAGGGTGCAGGCAAACATATGCTGGTCACTAGGAAATGTTAGCTTATCTCTTTCACCTGGCTGCCTAATTACTTTAGTGTTAGCGTTTTATGAGCACTTGAAACATAGAGATACACCTGTAATTGTAATGTCCTTCACTTGGACAAATTAAACGAACCATATTAATTAGGATCTGATAACAGTTGGTAACATATAGACCAGACTAAAATTATATTAACCAGGGTATCAGGTAAAGAGCTGATTGTTCTCTTCCTTCTGGGTATACTTTTATTCTTTAACTAGAGGCCCAGTGCACGAAATTCGTGCAAGGAGTGCAGTGGGGGGAGGGGGGGTGGAGGCCCAGTATGCTCCCTCTCCAATCTGGGACCCCTTGAGGGATATCCGACTGCCCATTTAGGCCCAGCCCAGGTAGGATTGGGCCTAAATGGGAAGTCGGATATCCCTTTCACAATCCAGGACTGCTGGCTCTCAAATGCTCCCCTGCCTGCCTTCCTGATTGCCCCTAACTGCTTCTGCCTGCCAGCCTGATCACCCACTAACCACTTCCCTGCCAGCCTGATTGATGCTTAACTGCTCCCCTGACAGCTTGTTTGCCCCTCACTGCCATCCCCTGCAGGCCTGGGTCCCCCCCAACTGCCATCCCCTGCAGGCCTGTGTCTCCCCCAACTGCCCTTCCCTGCAGGCCTGGTTACCCCCAACTTCCCTCCTCTGCCAGCCTGATCACCCCCAACTGCCCTCCCTTGCAGGCCTGGTCCCTGCCAACTGCCTTCTCCTGCTGGCCATCTTGTGGTGCCATCTTGTGTCCATATGGGGCAGGATCTTTTGACCACATGGGGCCAGCCATCCTGAGTGTTGGAGTGATGGTTAATCTGAATATTACTCCTTTATTAGATAGGATAGAGGCTTGGTGCACAGGTGGAGGCCAGCTGGTTTGTACTGAAGGGTGTCCTGGATCAGGGTGGGTATTCCCTTGGGGCATGGGGTGGTGTGGGCGAAGAGCCTGTGATGGTTTGTAGGCCAGCCATGCCTCCAGCAATCCAAGTGGATGGTATCTGGGATTTATTTATCTTCTACAATTGAAACTTTGTAGCCTGGAGTAGAGCCAAGCCTTCTGATTGCACAGCCATTGAAACTTTGTTGCCTTAAGCACGGGCCAGGGTTTGGGGAAAACTTGGCTTCCTCCATTGCTAGGGGCTACCCAAGGCTCCCTCCTACTCTCTCTGTAGCCTTAGCCATCTTGGTTGGATTAATTTGCATACTTGCTCTGATTGGCTGGTGGGCATGGCTTGTGAGTATAGTGGAGGTATGGTCAATTTGCATATTACCATCCTACCTTTTATTAGATAGGATGTCTTTAAAATGATCACTTTCATCACAATTCTTCATACCATCCCTGTATCAGGAAAGTAAAATCATGTTGCATTTAACTGGGATTCATGTCGGGCAGATGACAGACTTTGTGGATGAATGATAAGTAAAATTCACTCTACTTTATGGAATCTGAAATTTATTTAAAGGGAAAAGACACAGACATAGAGGCCACTTTAGTCCAAGATAATGAGTGATGGGGTAGAAGTATACTCACTTGCTCTGGGGGAAACCCAGAGGCCCCTATCCCAGCTTTGGGGGGTTGTGGGGGTTTCCCTGGGAAGGCTGTGTAGGATATGCAGTTATAACTCAGCAAAGCAGTGGCGTGAGATGGAGGAGCTCTACTGGAGGTCGTATTTCAGGCCAAGGGAACAGTGTATGTAAGTGGTGGACACAGTAGGTCTAGTGCCTGAGTTCTGGGCTGGAGTGCAGTACAGTGGAGCTGGTGGATATAAGAGCCTGGAGGGATGAGTAGGTGGAGGTCAGAGGGAACCTTGCAGAGTGTATGCCAAGCGATTTGTGCTCTAAAGGCCCTGGGGCGGTCTTGATAACCAGGTGGACTGCAGTGTAGAGAGGGCATCCTAGCTGCAGTGTCGAGTCTAGGTCAGATGAAAGGAAGCCATATGTGGCCAGGTGGCTGCATTGACCCTGTGTGAGGTGATGCTGGCTGCCTAGATGAAAGCAGCATCCTCACCCCTCCACTCATACAGGGTGGGAACAAAGTAAGTCTACAGTTGTTTGTGTGGAACACAATGCAATAATTAATACGTAATAATTCCAGGATGAACTCTGTGTTTCAAGTACTCACAACTGTAAGCCTACACTTGCCCCACCCTGTATGTTGACACCTAATTCCCAACGTGATGATGTTTGGAGGTGGGACTTTTGGGAGGTGATCAGGCCATGAGGGTGAAGCCCCATGAGTGGGATTAGTGCCCTGTAGTGTAAAAGAGACCTGAGAGCTCCTTCATTCTCTTCACCATGAGGCTATGGGGGAAAGATAGCCATCTGTGACCCGGAGTAGGCTCTCATCAGATGTGGGATCTGCCAGCAGCCTCCAACACCATGAGACAGAAATTGCTCTTCTGTGAGCCACCCAGTCTTGGTCCTGTTATAGAGGTCTGAATGGACTAATACAGTAGTTGAGTTGGAAAGAGATGACGTGTCTGAGATATTTAGGGGGTGACAGGATGTGAAGATTGAGTCATCAGGTTTCTGGTTTGACAAATAGGCTGTTGAGGTTGCCACTCACGAGAACAGGCAGCATGGGGACACGCTGAGATTGTGAGGTCTGTTGGACACATGGTTTTAGGGCCAGGAGAGTAGTTGGGTGGAAGGGGAGTTCTTTGAGGCATCAGCTCACAGCTGGTGTTTGGAGACGTGGGAATGAACAGATCTTAGAGGCAGAGAAACTACGTATAGCAAGAAGAGTAAGCGAGAGGCCAGGACAATATGACACAAGATTCAGGGGAGCAGAAGGAGGAATAGAGGCAAAAAAAAAAAATCTCAGGAATGGCCAACAAAGTAGGAAAAAATTTCTAAGAAAATGTGGTGGCTGATGTCAGGAAAATGGTGTTTTAGGAAAAAGTGGCCCACAGAGCTGAAAGTCAAGTAAGGGACAGACTACAAGGTGCACATTAAATTTGGGGAAGAGGACACAATAGGTCAGATTGAAGACATAAGTGAAGGTGGACGCTATAAATCAGATGTGTGTGTGTGTGTGTGTGTGTGTGTGTGTGTGTGTTGGAGTAGGAGAAGTTAAGGTAGGGGCTTATTTTTGGCAAGAAAGGGATTGGGCATGTTTAATGCTAATAGAAATATTCTAGTCAAAGGCAGTAAAAGAGAAGGTTGTGAAATATTTTCCATGTCCACTCCAGAACAAAAGGACAGAAAAACCAAGGCTGGCGATGAATCTCATTTATTACTCAGTTCAATTAGGTGCTATTTTAGAAAGGGTTCCTCTGAGAAGAATGTTGCTGATATCAATTTGCAAACTTGTATTTGAATAACCTTTCCCACACCTGCCACTGACCCACATGGTGGGTTCCAGGTGCAAGTCACTGTGCCAGCAAACTGCTCAGGTAGCCTGGAGGGACTTTAAGGTCTTCAAGGAGACATCATAGAACTTCTGACTACTTCGAATTCCACCCTGAGTACATTGGAGATAGATACAAAATGAACATTTCCAATTTTCAGAGGGACCCTCCTACCCCTCCAAAAAATACAGGAGTGATGATGAAAGGAGGAAGAGCTACGCAGATCAAACCACATAGGTGGGAAGAAAAACATAAACTGTCAGTTCAGTGGAATTTTAAAGCTGACATGCTTTATTCCCTGAAGCAATGTGGTTAGAACTGTTTTTGGCACTGAAGAATGTTTTTTCATTGTTTACTTTTATTTTTAACTAGAATCTTCCGGGAAACGGGGACTACATCCAGTGCCTTTATCTCGTTTTCATACCATGGGACTGTCTGGAATTTTGGTTCTGTACCTTGGGGTGAGGGGTGAGTGATCTGGGCATGCTCAGTTCAGAAGTCTGGTACCTGTGAGAGCAAACTAATCAGGTAAGGGAATTGTCAAAGCGATATGTGATTTCTAAAGAATTTGAGAAAAGAAACTCCTTCATAAGTCTACCAGATGGTGCTAAACCAATGGCAATGTACAGTATGTATATAATTCCCAAGTTCATATCCTCCTACTTAGCAATGGAAACCTATTGTAATAGTCATATTGAGTTACAAGGATGACACCTGCTAATGGGTTTACTATATTGCAATAGAGAGATGCATCTGTCTTTATGCATAGTATATGACTGATGTATATGAAGTCATTGTGGTATTGGCAACTAAGTACTTGCTCTATTTACATGGCTTCTGTTATGAGTTCTCTGTAATGGCTCCAAGGGTGTTCTAATTAGCATGAAGATGCAGGTACCACATTGGTGCTGCTGGTCTCATTATTACAAGATTAACTGAGGGGCCCTTTACTATGTCATTCTCTAGTCAAACTTCCAAAATGTTGCTTACTATAGTTTTGTTAATAATCCTATATAATAAAAGGCTAATATGCAAATTGACGGAATAGGGGAACTACTTGTTATGATGTGCACTGACTACCAGGGGGCAGACCCTCAATGGAGGAGCTGCCCTCTGGTGTTCAGTGCACTCCCACAGGGGAGCACTGCTCAACTAGAAGCCAGGCTCATGGCTGGGGAATGCAGTGGCAGTGGTGGGAGCCTTTCCCGCCTCTGTGGCAGTGCTACGATTGTCCGACTGATGGCTTAGGAAGTGGGCTTAAGCCAGTGGTCGGCAAATTGTGGCTTGTGAGCCACATGCAGCTCTTTGGTCCTTTGAGTGTGGCTTTTCCACAAAATACCATGGCTTGGGTGAGTCTATTTTGAAGAAGTGGTGTTAGAAGAAGTTTAAGCTTAACAAATTTAGCTCTCAAAAGAAATTTCAATCATTGTACTGTTGATATTTGGCTCTGCTTGACTAATGAATTGCCAACCACTGGCCTAAGCCATCAGTTGGACATCCCCCAAGGGCTCCTGGACTGCAAGAGGGTGCTGGCTGGGCTGAGAGAAACCCCCCCACCCCTCCGCCCCGGCCACACACACACACTCCCAAGTACATGAATTTCGTGCACTGGGCCTCTACTAAAAATAGAAAAAAATTACACTATCAAATAAGAGTAAATTAAATAAATATGGCATAGCCCCAAAATGCAATATTATAAGGTAATAAAAGCAATTATGCAAATTGTTTATTCACATTAAATTATTTCATAGCTACTTTTATTTTTATTATTTTTAATTTTTTAAAATATATTTTATTGATTTTTTACAGAGAGGAAGGGAGAGGGATAGAGAGTTAGAAACATCAATAAGAGAGACATTGGTCAGCTGCCTCTTGCACACCCCCCTACTGGGGATGTGCCTGCAACCAAGGTACATACATGCCCTTAACCGGAATCAAACCTGGGACCTTTCAGTTCGCAGACAGATGCTCTATCCACTGAACCAAACCAGTTTCAGCTTCATAGCTACTTTTATTTATTTATTTATTTATTTATTCTTTTAATTAATTTTTATTAATTTTTTATACATATCTCCCCATTGCCCCCCCTCCCTCCCAGGCATACCCCGACCCCCCAGTGTCTGTGATCATTGGTTATGTTTATAAGCATGCATACAAGTCCTTTGATTGATCACTTATTTACCTCACCTAACTTTAATCTTTCTGCTATAATTTCACAGTCTGTTTGATGCTTTATGATTTTTGTCCTCCTGAGAATTATCAGTCTACTCCCTTTCTGTGCTCCTGATTCTATTATATTCACCAGTTTATTCTGTTGATCAGATTTTTAATTCACTTAATTTTTAGATTCACTTGTTGATAGATGTGTATTTGTTGTTCATAATTTTTTGTCTTTTACCTTTTTCTTCTTCCTCTTCTAAAAGAGTACCTTTTAGCATTTCATATAATACTGGTTTGGAGTTGATGAACTCCTTTAGCTTTTTCTTCTCTGTGAAGGTCTTTATCTGCCCTTCAATTCTGAATGATAGCTTTGCTGGATAGATTATTCTTGGTTGTAGGTTCTTGTTGTTCATCACGTTGAATATTTCTTGCCACTCCCGTCTGGCCTGCATCGTTTCTGTTGAGAAATCAGCTGACAGTCGTATGGGTGCTCCCTTGTAGGTAATAAACTGTTTTTCTCTTGCTGCTTTTAATATTCTCTCTTTCTCTTTTGCTCTTGGCATTTTAATTATGATGTGTCTTGGTGTAGTCCTCTTTGGGTTCCTTTTCTTTGGGGTTCTGTGTGCTTCCTCGACTTGTAAGTCTATTTCTTTTACCAGATGTGGGAAGTTTTCAGTCATTATTTCTTTAAACAGGTTTTCAGTATCTTGCTCTCTCTCTTCTTCTGGCACCCCCACAATTCTGATGTTGGTACGCTTGAAGCTGTCCCAGAGGCTCCTTACATTATGTTCACATTTTTGGATTCTTTTCTCTTCTTGCTTTTCCAGTTGAATGTTTTCTGCTTCTTTATATTTCAAATTTTTGACTTGATCCTTGCCTTTCTCTAGTCTGCTGTTAGTACTCTGTATAATAGTTTTTATTTCAGTCAGTGTATTTATCATCTCCTCTTGGGTCTCACTAAATTTATCCATCTTTTCTAGCATATTCTTGAAAAACCTTATAAGCATGGTTTTGAACTCTATATCCAGTCGTTTTTTTTCCTTCATTTCTTTTGCTTGTAATCCCTTCCCTTGTCTCGGCATTTTCACTGTGCCGGGGAAACTTCTGTGCTCGATTCAGCCAAAGAAGCCTCTGCTGAGCTTGGGAGGGGTGGAGTCTCAGGGCTTAAGGGACCGCCTTGCCTTCCAGTCAGCCCCGCCCTCCACGGCCCCCGAGTCTCACGTGACTGGGTAATGGCTGGAGCGGGCATTGTGCGCGCACCCGCAGTGCCTCTAACCGCTGCCTTTCCGGCTCCCCTGCGAACCAGGACCACACGAGTCTAGGTCTCCAGGGTTTCGCCCAAAACAGGGGCTTAGTGGAGTCAGAAGTGGCACAGTTCGGAGGGTCCGTCTCCCGCCCACTGGCGAAAGCCAGCAGCACAATCAGCAATCCGTCCTCCGCCTGGTGCCGTGCGTGACCAGACCTCTGATCCTTTGCGACTCCCCTAAATTTCCGTGCACTTCTCCCTTTTCACAGTCCAAACTCCCCCCATCTGAGTTTCAGCTGGATCTGGGGTTTAGTGTCGCAGGACAAGGGGTTCAATGCCTTTGAGAGTCTCCGTCTCCCTCCCGCCAGAGAAAACCAGCCAGGTCCTCCGGCACCCGCTCTCTCCTCACGTGCATCTCCGCACCTCAGCTTTTTGCAGCTCCTCTGGGTCTCTGTGAGCCCCTCTCTTTCCCTCTAGTTGTAGAACTTCCACTCAGCCAGCTTTCCTGTGGTTCTGGATGATGTCCGTTCTGTCTTTCAGTTGTAGTTTTGAAATTGTTGTGCGAGGCAGCAGTATAGGTGTTTACCTATGCCACCATCTTGGATTTTCCTCCATAGCTACTTTTAGAGAAGCCTGTGTATGCCAAATGTTATTGAAGACTCTAGGAATACAGCAGTGAATAAGACAGGGACCTTAATGTTTTTAAAAGTTTCCATTTAAAAATTTAAATACAGCTTGTACATTATGGTTTACTTTTGTAACATATATGCATAAATATGAGATACACACAAAAATTTTAATTAAGATAGTTATCTCTGTGTGATGAGATCAAAGAAAATTTTAATTTTCTTCCAGGTTTTGGATTTTTTCCTATGCTGGGCATTTATTATTTCTATAATTTTATGTATATAAGCTAGAGACTACATTCTGCTTTTCAGATGTCCCACAACTCTAATGAGATATTATTAACGGACTTAATATATAGCTGGACACATCTAGTTCTTATAGGATGACAGTATGGCAGGGCTGAGAAGTTAAAGGCTGCAGAAGTTCAATGCCTCTTTAAACCCAGGGCAGTGCAAGCCTGACTACTGAGTTTAAAGAGTATTAAGTAATAATTATAATACTCTTAATACTCTCCTACGTTTTGTTATGCTTTACTTCTATCATTTTTTTTTCTGGGCAAGTGCGTGAGGTATTAGAGACTCAAAAAGTACTTATGAATAAATGAGTGATTGCTAGGCAGGTTACTGGTGCTGAATCATTCACATGCAATGTAGGAAGTAGCCACAAGATGGCAATAAAGCTTAAAAAGTGAAAGTGAAGAGGCTGCAATAAAAATCCCACAGGTCCTAGTGGAAGAGGTAGTCCCCTGCAAATTGCCATTAATGTGAGCTAACTGACAGCACAACATTATGGTCAGCCAAGAGAGCCTTTCTTCCCTCATCCCTGCTCCGCAGAAGGCTCATCTGGCCCAGGTAAACAGAAGTGAGGGTACTTGAATCTTCTACCAATAGGGCTGCTTTGCTGATTCTGGCGGCCCATGTGACTCCTGACTTAGAAAAGAGTTTTCACCTCAAGTGAGCTGCCTGTCTTTGAGGGCAAAGTAGTATTTGCAGTATTGGTGGAAGAAAAAGAAGAAAGCAAATGGCGTCTTTGCCTTTGGTCAGTCTGAGGGCTGGAAAAGAGGGGCTGACAGGTTGGTTGAAAGCTTTTGGTATCACTGGGGGATATCTGTAAAAATGTCAACAACAAAGAATGATAATAATTTTAAAGAAGCTATTGATGTTATTACCTCACAAGCTACAGAGGCCTAGGGAACAGCAGGTTACACAGAGTAGGCTAAGGGAGTCACAAAACAGAAGTTTTTAAAATCACATACAGTTGACCCTTGAACAACACAGGTTTGAATTGTGTGTGTCCCCTCAGACACAGATTTTTTTTCAATGAATATATTAGAATAGTTTTTGAGATTTGTGACAATTTTGAAAAACTCACAAACTGCATAGAAATATGGAAAAAATTAAGAATAAGTTAGGTATATCATGAAAAATAGAATATAATACATCTAATGTAGAAAATATGTGTTAACCGACTGTTCTTGTTATCAGAAAGGCTTCTAGTCAACAGTTGGCTACCAGTGGTTAAGTTATTATTATTATTTTTTTAGTCCAAAATTACACGTGCATTTTCAGTTCAGTTTCTATAAACCCTGATTTGTTCAAGGATCAACGGTATATAACCATGAAGAGATCTTAGGACCATCTTGCATATATCTGGCCCATTAGGTTACGATTTATCTTGCTGATTACTAACTTTTAGGACATTCTGTTGTTATTATCCAGGGAGCAATTCCTATGGGGAGAGAGGGAAAGCAGAAGACCCTTAAAGCAGCAATTTTCTATTATTGACAAACACAAGTTTACTGAAATTTAATAGCAGAGTCTTGCTCCCCTTGACTCTATTTCTGGGTTTCTGTTTCCCAGCCTAAACAGCATCTGTGTATCTGATGCAAAGGGCACAGGCCCCAAGTCACAGCTTAGTTTGGCCTCAGCTTTGCACTGAACTGGCTCTGTGACCTTCTTGACCTCTCAGAGTCCCAGTTGCCTCATCTGTGCATGGGCTTACAGGAGGAATCAGGGAAACCTTTTAAAATAACTAGCAAGGCACAGCACATAATAGGGGCTGGACTAAATGGGGTTTTCCTTGCTTTCTGATATGGTTTTCAGCCACATAACTGGCTCAACAGTGTTGCCTGGACAGTCTTTATATAGACACACCTCAGAGATATTGTGGGTTTGGTTCCAGACCACCCCAGTAAAGCAAGTGTGTGTTGTAATCTTTTGCTGTGAAGTACAATAAAGTAAGCTATTCCTATACTGACAAGACTCTACTTTTTTTCTTCCTCTTCTGTCTCTGGAAGCCTCTATATTCCTTCTTTGCCTTAGAAATCCCAGCATTATTTCAAAGCCAGGTTCAGGTAGGCCTGCTTCTTCCTCAAATCCCAGATCCGATTTGTGAACAGCCTTCTAAGGAAACTTCTTTTCTTCAACTGGCATCAGGCGTAGCTCCTGCAGAACTTATCCTACTCAGTAGAGGTGGCGGTTTCCACGTTTCCTGCCCTCTGTTTCCCACTGTGCACTCCTTTAAGATGGAGATAATGACAGTGTCTCACAGGTCTTCACACCTCTCTGAGCAAGTGGAAGGATGGACTTCAGTTACTCATACTGTCCTGTTTGTCCATACTATCTAGAAGTGTGTCTGAAACAGTAGCTACCATTGCTTCGGCTATGCTTGATCATTAGCTGGAGCAAGTCAAAGGAAATGAAGCATTTCAATAGGCCATATTATTTCAACCAAACTGGATCCCATACTTAAAGATTTTGCAACTAGTCCAAACCCCTCCCCACCACTTAATTATAAATCCACATGAATGTGTGGTTCACCATTTCACCACTTCCCTCAGATAGGCCCAGGTACAGTTCTATCCTAGATTGAAGAGCCACTGTCCAAACAGAGGTTGTGCAAGTGTAGCATGTTATTTGCATAAGGTGAAGCCTGCATTCAATTCATTACATTATAAATGAGCTGGACACTGTCCCAGACTTTTCAGTTTTTTCCCAAAGAGACACTTTTCTGTAATGCACTTCTTTGGCAAAGTCTACTGATTTTTGACAAGGAAATTATACTGAGTGAAACTTCATGCCCGCTCATGTCATTAGGTTTAGCTACACAAGAGGAGCTCAGTTTTCCAGTCTTTTATGGAATAGGTTGGGAGCTTATAAGAAGTGCTTCATTGCTTATATATTTAGTACTAGAAGCCCGGTGCACAAAATTCATGCATGGGGGGGGGGTTGTCCCTCAGCCTGGCCTGCACCCTTTCCAATTCGGGACCCCTCAGGGGATGTCCAACAGCCGGATAGCAGCAGTCGGACATCCCTCTCGCAATCCGGGAGTGCCTGCCAGCCTGATTGCCCCTAACCATCTCTTCCTTGGCCCCCACCACCATGGCTTTGTCCAGAAGGACATCCAGATGGATGTCCTAAAGATGTCCAGTCTAATTAGCATATTACCCTTTTATTAGTATAGATGGCTTGTTAACATGCTCTGTTAACAAGCAGGAGCATCATCTCTCACATAGACTCTTCATTTACCTGAGAGTGATTGTTGGAAGAGCCAATAGAAGACATACTTGCATTATCTCACTTAATCCTCCCAAGGACTCTATATAATAGGTCCTGTTATTATGCCCATTGTACTGATGGGTAAACAGACTTGGGAAGTTCAAATGACTTGTTGAGGGTTACACAATCCACAGGTAGATGAAATGCAACTCCTGTTTTGTTTCAGAATCAACTGTTATGAGAAAATCATTGTAAGATTTAGTAAAACCTGGTTCATTGTTCATAAATTAATCAAAGGTGGGTTGTATGTTTATAAAATATAGACTCTGACAAATGCTGCCAACAGGGGCAACAGACACTAGTAAAATCACTGAACATTCTGGAACTTTGCAGGTGGAGCAGAGGGATTGGTATGGCTTTTGACATCAGTGTAAATTAGATCATTTTTTAAAAAGAGGTACTGGTAAGGTTTATCCATCAGTGGCTCTGATTTAGGTAGCATACTCAAATTTCAGTTATTTCTTCCCTCCTGATAAAATGCATACATTTCCCAAGTGATGTAATGATAGCATCATTTCTGTAATAAACTCAAGGCATTAGGGTGGTCTCTGCCATTTGGCATTCAAGTTGTCTTTGAGTTCCTCAGTAGCAAAAATAATAGCTAAAAAGATTAGGGTTAAGATATGAATTGAATTCTGAGGGACAATACAGCTACCCATTTGAATTTCAATAGCATCTATTCTAATAAAAGCCTAGGTGGCCCTTGCACCCTTATGTCATCACAAGATGGCCACCCCATGTCATTACAAGAAGGTAAGAAGGCTGCCCCCATATTGTCACAAGATGGCTACCCCCACATTGTCACAAGATGGCCACCACAAGATGGCCAGTAGGGGGCAGTTGGGGGTAACCAGGCCAGCAGGGAAGGACAGTTGGGGGCAACCGAGCTGTCAAGGGAGATGCAAGCTGGGCTGAGGGACACCCCCCTCCCCCCAATGCACAAATTTTGTGCACAGGGTCTCTAGTGAACTATAAAATGAGGAGAGTGATGCCTAGCTTTTCACATTGATCACTCAAGTGTTATATGATGATGTTGAAAAATGCTGATCCTGAAAGCTTATATTAGAATAAGGTGCAAATTAATTTTTTACAGTTTTTGTTTGAAAAGCAAGTGAAATGATAAATGGAATAATTTAGCAATCTAGAGGAGAATCCAAGATGGCGGCATAGGTAAACACCTACACTGCTGCCTTGCACAACAATTTCAAAACTACAACTAAAAGACAGAACAGATATCATCCAGAACCGCAGGAAAGCTGGCTGAGTGGAAGATCTACAACTAGAAGGAAAGAGAGGGGCTCACAGAGACCCAGAGGAGCTGCAAAAAGCTGAGGTATGAAGACATGCACGTGGAGAGAGCAGGTGCCGGAGAACCTGGCTGGCTTTCTCTGGCGGGAGGGAAACGGAGACTCTCAACGGCATTGAACCCCTTATCCTACAACACTAAACCCCAGATCCAGTCGAAACTCATACAAGAAGAGAAAAGAATCCAAAAATGTGAAGATAATGTAACGAGCCTCTGGGACAGCTTCAAGCGTACCAACATCAAAATTGTGGAGGTGCCAAAGGAAGAGAGAAAGCAAGATACTGAAAACCTATTGAAAGAAATAATGACTGAAAACTTCCCACATCTGGTGAAAGAAATAGACTTACAAGTCCAGGAAGCGCACAGAACCCCCTATAAAAGGAATCCAAAGAGGACTACACCAAGACACATCATAATTAAAATGCCAGGAGCAAAAGACAAAGAGAGAATATTAAAAGCAGCAAGAGAAAAACAGTTCATTACCTACAAGGGAGCACCCATATGACTGTCAGCTGATTTTCAACAGAAATGATGCAGGCCAGATGGGAATTTCAAGAAATATTCAACGTGATGAATAGCAAGAACCTACAACCAAGAATATTCTATCCAGCAAAGCTATCATTCAGAATTGAAGGGCAGATAAGGAGCTTCACAGATAAGAAAATGCTAAAGGAGTTCATCTACCTCCTTTTATGAAATGCTGAAAGGTACTTTTAGAAGAGGAAGAAGAAAAAGGTAAAAGACAAAAAATTATGAACAACAAATACGTATCTATCAACAAGTGAATCTAAAAATTAAGTGAATTAAAAATTTGATCAACAGAATAAACTGGTGAATATACTAGAATCAGGAGCACAGAAAGGGAGTGGACTGTTAATTTTCAGGGGGAAAGGGGTGAGGGGTGTACAGGGAGAGACTGGACAAAAATCATACACCTATGGATGAGGTCAATGGGAGGGAGGTAAGGGCAGAGGGAAGGGTGGGAGCTGGGTGGAGGGGTGCTATGGAGGGGAAAAAAGAGAAACAAATGTAATAATCTGAATAATAAAGATTTAATTTAAAAAATTAGCAATCTAAAAAGTTTCTTTAGATGTTTTTATTTCAAGGAATAAAGGTAGGGATTTACTTCAGCATTCAAGAAATTGAGTGTCTACTGTGTGCCCATCATGATTGTTAGCTCCTGGGACACCTCAGTGAGCAAAATAGAAAAAGACAGCAAGCTAGTCTCATCAAACTTAGGGAAGAGCGAAGACAAATATTAAACGGTAAATCTAACCAGCACACTATTAAAAAGGTTAAATTGTGATAAAGCTGTTGTAGAGAGAACAAGCAGAGCAAGTAAGGAGGTTTACAGTAGCGGGTAGATATCTGTGTCTCCTTGGGAAGGTGAGACATGAGTAGCAAGGGGATTAACCAAACAGATGTTGGGGGAAGATCACTCAGGCAAAAGGAAGAGGAACACCTGGAGCGAAGATAAATAGGAGCATATTTGGTTCCAGAAAAGGAGACCAGTGAAGATGGAGCAGAGTGAGTGGGGGTGCAGGAAGAAGGAGATGGGGGTGTCAGAGCCCAAATCAGGCAGGGCCCTGTAAGTGATTGGATAGAGTTGGCTTTTGCTTTGAATGAAATGGAGCCATTTCAGGGTTTGGAATGGAGGAGGCACATGATCTGACTTCTTATTTCACAGGCTCACTCTGGCTGCAATACTAAGAACTGAGGGCAGCAGAGCACGTGCAGGAGGGAGGTCTGTCAGGGGAAGGAGGCCAGCATCCACGTGCCTGGAGGGTGCCTTAGGCCAGGGTGGGTGTAGTGAAGGCAGAGAAATTGGCAAGATGGGACTGTATGTTTGTAATATCCTTGGTAGCTTAACTTCAGTTTGGGGATAGTTTAAAAACAAACAAACAAAAGAAAAGAAAAATTGAACCACAGATGGTTCAATTTATTATCTATCTTTCCATTATCTAATTTGTTAAATAAACGAATCTATGAAAATAAAAACTTTAGATGCATCAAAATGGCAATGCACAATACTGAAATACTGGTTAAAGGATGACTGTTTCCCCCATCAAAACTTCTTCTTGCTGCCACCTGCTCCCAGATGTCACAGAAATTTGAGAGAAGGCTGACAAAATCACTTCAGTTTCTTTCCAAGCCTCTTAAGTGCAAAACGGAAGAGTGCTAGAAGCCTGGTGTCAGGTTAGCATACATCCTCAAGTATCATGTTTTCTTGACATTTATAATTCTCCCAGCATGCTTAGATTATTATATTCTTTGAGACAGATATAGACAAAAATATAGCTACAGCCTCATCCAGCTAGTAAAATAGGCTTACTGAAGGCCTTGGAATTCAGTAAATATTTGGTTTCCTTCCCGACTCCTTGTCTGTAGGAAGAGTATATACCCAACTGATTTTGACCTTGATGCTGTGACCTGCTTTGGGCAATGAAATAAGGTGAGTATAATATACACACATGGAGGCAGAGACAGTGCATGCTTCCACCAGTTCTTCCATTCTTTTCCTCTCAAAAGATCATCATGACCCAAAGACCTTCAACATGAGTTCTGAAATCAGAAGTCATGTGGAACAAACCCACAGCTGATAAGAAAGCCCACATGTATCATGAATGATAAATAAATGTTGTAGGTCACTGAGATTTTGGGAATTGTTTGTTGCTGCAGCAAAGCTGACTAATACAAAGCCATTCAGGATGAGTGCATTTTCTAGATTGCTAAAAGGTTTATTTCTTGAAGTACAAATGTACCAAAAACATTGTTATTCAATCTATGGTCTGTAAAAAGAGTTCAATGGCTAAGTAAAATAAAAGTTTTTGGTGACTTCATTTGTTGTATTTTTTAAAAATGTATTTTTGTTGATTTTAGAAAGAGGAGGGGAGAAGGAAAGAGAGAGATAGAAACATCAATGATGAAAGAGAATTATCCATTGGCTGACTCCTGCACATCCCCTACTGGGATTGAGCATACAATCTGGACACATGCCCTGCCTGGGAATCCAACCATGACCTCCTGGTTCATAGGTCACCGAGCTATGCTGGCCTGCTGATGAATTTGTTTTTTAAAAAAGTATATTTAACTAGAGGCCTGGTACATGAAATTCATACACTCAGGAGGGTGGGTGTGTCCCTCAGCCCAGCCTGCATCCTCTCACAGTCTATGAGGCCTTGGGGGAATGTCTGACTGATGGCATAGGCCCACTCCACATGGGCCTAAACTGGCAATTGGACATCCTTAGCATGGCTATGGAGGCAAAAGAGGCTCCTGCCACCACTGCTGTGCTTGCCAGTTGTGAGTCCAGCTCAGGGCTTCTGGCTGAACAGTGTATTGAACATCTGTCCCCTGATGGTCAGTGCACATCATAGTGATTGGTTGTTATGCAGTTCAGTCAATTTGCATATTAGCCTTTTATTATATAGGATTATAAAAATACTAGATGTAATTTATAAAAATTTTGATTTCCGTTCAAAAGTTTTCTATGAAATGATATGCTTCTTGGGATTAGGACTAGTGTTATAACTGTCTTTGTATGCCAAGCACCTAAAATAATGCCTGGCACATACTGGATTCAGTAAATGTTTGTTGATAGCATGTGGCAAATGAATGCAATAATTACAGCAAAGTGCTGATATTTCATTCTCAGTGCTGGAGAATTTCTGCTTTGGGGATTGAAAAGGTCATATCCATGTATGGATGCTACTGATGACAAGGGTCAGTGATGGAGTGGAGGAGGGAGATTCTGAGTGCTCAGCTTTGCTGGGGGATTCTGAGTTAGCTAGGAATATTTGGGAAATGAAGGAAAGAAGCATGAGAGGTTCATGCCATAGTTACAAAGACTCATAAAAAAGCGGTACAATATAGTAACATTAAAGCTCCCCTTCAGGAGGAGAACCCAAGATGGCAGCATAGGTGAACACCTAAACTGCTGCCTGGCACAACAATTTCAAAACTACAGTTAAAAGACAGAACAGACATCATCCAGAACCATTTTCTGTGAAGCTAGGACTGCCTTTAAAGCTAGGATTTCAGTTCATTTATCCAGCCTGGCTAGCCATATTTTCTGCATCTCTTTTCTTCCCTAGCTAATGTGAAAACGTAGCACCTGAGAGCTAAAATTCTTATACTCTTTTGCTTGCATAGCTTCGGGGAAGTTACCCAATCTCTTTATTTCTTTCTAGTTACTCATCTGTAAAATAGTCATGATAATACTTCTCTAAAGAGTAGATTTGAACATTTAATATAGAAATGTGTTTAAAGTGGCTTGTGCCAATAAGAATTCAGCAAGAATGTTCATAGCAGAAATTATTAGTGAGATACTTGTCTATAATATGAGAATTGCTAGCATTGAGAATGACCTTTAAACTTGCAAAGGTTTTTTTATTCATTATCAATAATGTGTATTTCAAGTTGCTTTTATAGCAATAAGACAAAGATTTAATGTGAAGATACACGTTCCTGTGATTTGCTTTATCACCATGCAACAATGAGCCAGTATCTTAAGGTAGAATCAGAGAACTCTTTTCCATTCAGAAAGCTTGGACAGGGTTTTAAATGGTCAGTATTCTCAGACCTATTCCCTGTGTCCCTGTCATCAGCGGAGAGCCTCCCTGTGTACCACATTGTAAGGATGTACAGTCTCTCTTCTAGGAATGCAGCCACACAGTGGCTGTGTCATTGAAATGGGACTTTCAAATAGTAATCCTCCTGGTGAAATGATTTATGAAACAGGCCCAATGAGAGGGGCAAAGAGAAACAGAAAGAAAGTATATCTTTGCCATTTCTAAAGCCAGAGTCTACTTTAAAACTTCAAAGTGAAATGAAGAGGCATTCAGGTCTCAAACATCCCCTACCCCAACTTACTAGAACACCAATTTCCCAGAGAATAGAAATTCTCTGATCAAAGGCATGCAGGCATTTCCCTTTAAATGAATCAAATGATAATTGTCACATGAAACACCCAAATTAATAAATTCATTAGCATTCTGAGAATCTGCAAAAGAATTAGACAGATGCTTGTGGGCAGCCCTTCCCCCAAAGCTTCTCAAACAGCTCCAGATGAACATGGAAAGGCCACTCTGGAGCCAGATGAAACATTTTCCTCCATGGGGCTGTCTGGGCCTAATGTGCAGAGACTCCAGTCCCCCACACCCCCTCCGCCCCCGCCTCCTGTGCCCCGAGGACCCTACTCCTTGTGAGCAATGCTTAATTATCAAGACAAACTTAGTGGCTCCTGAATCTGGCGCACCTATTGGAATATGCTAAGCCATCCTGTCATTGTTGATTTATGATTGATATTTCTTTTACAAAACTGAGTTAGTAGAGAGCAGGGATTTGCATGTGTGTGTGTGTACACGCAGATGAAAAACATGTATGTGTTCTGTAATCTTACAAGACAGTACTGCTGAGGCCAGAGAACTAGTATAAGTGAAAAGTGAACGCCCATCTTCAGGAGGAAAGAAGGAGGAGGATGCAGAGGAAGATATGAAACAGGAGAGAAAGACTGGAATGGGAGCACCATCAAGAGGCAGGAACCATTGCTATGGGGCCCCAGCTCCATCAAGTGTCCCAGCTCTGACCCTGCAGAGGAGGTGGGGCCCCAGGAACTGAATCCTCCCCAGAGAGCTGGAACCCTGAGAACTCAAATCCCTTAGGGCCTGGAGTTTGCAGCATTTCTTTTTCTCTTTTGTGGGATTTTTAAAAAGATCTTATTCCTGTTTTGAAAAGCTTTCCATTCCTGTTTTGGTATATCTGAGAATGCAGACCATGGAGCTGGCTCTCCCTCAGGCAGCGCTGGGTCCTCCCACAGAGCTCCCCCTACAGCTCTGTCCTTAGGATGACCTGTGGGGCCCCTACTGGGGCAGTCTCAATTCCTGCCCTGAGCAGTAGGGTGGTGTATAAACTATTTACTAAAATTCTGCTGCACACCAAAAATGTACTTTCTTACCGATCTGCCAAAAAAAGGTATAATTTTTTAAAATATATAATTTTATTGATTTCAGAAAGAGGAAGGGAGAGGGAGAGAAAGACAGAAACATCAATGATGAGAGAGAAGCATTGATTGGCTGCTTCTTGCACTCTCCCCACTGGGTATTGAGCCTGTAACCCAGGCATGTGCCTTGACCAGGGACCCTGACCTCCTGATTCATAGGTGGAGGCTCAACCACTGATCTATGCCAGCCAGGCAACAAAAAGGTGTAATTTTGATTCATTACACTGGATAGCTATCATTGTGTTGGCATTGTCATTTTTTTTTATTTGACAATCTAAGGGAAATGAGGTCAGTGCCCCTGACTAAATAGTCAGGTACTGCATGTTTTAGCAATGCCTGAGGCACATGATGGAAAATCACTAGCTACAATCATTAAGTCTCCTGCTGGTCCAATACCTCCTCCAAACAGGTGCTTTCTTGAGGTTGCTGCAGACGTATTAGTCACCCCTCAGTGAGTTGCACAGAACTGTCTCATTACATCTGGAATGATGAAATTGCTCTCAGGCCTGACCACACCAACTTGCATTCATTTAGAACATGTTCCCCTGCCTCACAGCATATTCTTTTTATATCAGATATATGTGAAAACCTCATGAGGCGGGAAAGTGACAGGGCACTGTTCCATTTTCCAGGGTCGACTGTTGTTCCAGGGAGCTAGCCGACACAGTGAAGGTCCCATTATTTATTCCACTCTCTCTTTTTCATTTTGAGTATTTTCATCTTTTGCTAGTTTTTTTCTCATTTTGTTTTGGACACTCTATGTTGCCTCTAAGTGGATTTAAAGCAGATGAAGCTTTAAAGCAGATGAAGCTTTTTTCCACACGGTGAAAGCTTGGTTAGAATCTGTTTTATGTGTTTTTATTTTTCTCTTCACAGATAATGGACCAATTTCCACCAGTCATGCAAAAATCATCATGTGGATTCTGGCCGTCAGTTTCATGGATTTGCTCAGTCTGCCTCCCTCTCCAGACAGGTGATCTATCCTTGTGATCATTGTCTCTTTTTCTTTTCTCCCTAATATATTTCTGTATTGATTTCAGAGAGGAATGGAGGAGAGAGAGATAGAAACATCAATGATGAGAGAGAATCATTGATTGGCTGCCTCTTGCATGCCCCTTCACCCCCACCCCCGGGAGATCGAGCCTGCAATCCAGACATGTGCCCTTGGCTGGAATCAAACCTGGGGCCCTTCAATCCGCAGGCTGACTCTCTATCCACTGAGCCAAGCCGGCTAGAGCTATAATGTCTTTTTCTTAAGCATCTCCCATCTCCGCCATTTCCTGCCTCATTCTCTTCTGTCCTGGAGACACTTTCTCTTACATTCTTCCCACTGAAACTACTGCCTTAGTTTTCAGGCCTGTTTCACAATCAGATTCCCAGGGGCTGGTGCATAGCAGTATCTGTCTGCCTCCATCACACTTTCCCTCTTACCCTCCGTGTGGGCTCACAGTCCAGTGGAGCCCAGCCCCCAGCAAATTCTTTGCTCTTTTATATTCCATTCTTCTTAACATCTCTGCATGTTGAATTTTCTCTTCCTTTTCCTCCTCCTTCTGATATATTTTGTGCCCTGGCTCCTCAGGATACTTCTGTTTCTTGCTCTTTCTCTCCTCTTTGATCTCTTATGTGCTCTCTAGCTTATTCATGCCTCCTGCACATGGATTGGATAAAATCCAATCCCTCTTCCTGCTCTGCCCTCTCCTCACCCCTGCCTATACCCAACAATGTAGCTTCATTTATTCATTTATTTAAATGTATTTATATTTATTGAGTTTAACAATACTCAAAGCCATTTTCTAGGAATACTGAGTCCTGCTATTTCCCAGACTCTGTTGTAGGCCCTGGGTCCAGGTGGGTTCAGGACCAAGTCCCTCTTCTGTTGAGGGAAGCAGACTGTGAGCAAATGAACAGACACACTGCAACTGCAGAGAGTGGTAAGTATTATAAAGTAAAACAGAGTGATAGGAGAGTACAGGGGGGTGCTACCAACCTTAGGGTGGCCAGGGAAGACTCCTTGTAGGAGGTGATATATGAGCTGACTCTTGAATGAAAAGGAAGCCATGAGCATCTCTGCAAGATGAGTATTTGGAGAGTGGAGCATAAATTACGTTGATACAGATGACTCCAAACTCAGGGCCATAATTCATGATTCATAAAGAGCTCTCTTTCTCTCTCTCCAACTCCCTCCTGCTATTATAGTGTCACTGCAGATGCAATTTATCTACAACCAAACTCTTCACTTCCACACACAGTAGCCTTCTTTCTGTCTGGCTTCTCCACCTCTTCTGTTAGGACCAGTTGGCTGGAAAAATAAAAGACACCTTCTTTCCTAATATTCAGTGTCCCTCATGTCCTTTTCATGCTTACTTTTTTCACTTTTTGTTGTTGTTGATGTTAATCCTCACCTAAGATATATTTTCCATTGATTTTTAGAGAAAATGGAAGGAGGGAGTGAAGAAAGGAAAGAGAGAGAGAGAGAGAAAGAGAAGCATCAATGTAAGAGAGAAACATCAATTGGTTGCCTCCCACAGGTGCCCCAATTGGGACTGGGGATTAAACCTACAATCCAGGTATGTACTCTTGACTGGGATTTGAACCCATGACTTAGTTGTGTTGGCCAACACTCTAACCACTGAGTAACACTAGCCAGGGCTACATCCTCCACTTTTTAATGCATTTCCCAGTTGCCAAGTTTTTTACTTACACTATTCATCTCATCTCATGACCCTCAGTGAGTTGAGTAACTAATATTTATTATAAACTTACACTATTATGGGCACCATGCTTGAGACTTTGCATACACTGGCTCATATATCTGCAAGCTAGTAGTCATAGCTCTGTTTTATAGATGGAGAAATTAAGGCTTGGTATACCTCCTTGGTCATAGCCTTCACTCTGCCATTTGTTTTCTTTTTACAAAAATCTTCATGAAAAAGACCATATTTTACAGCCTAATAAACAAGGCCCCAAACTGAACCACAACTCTCCCATTCCCTCCAACATGAAGTCTCTAACCCTGATAATTAATAAATCTATTTTTCTCTCACCTATCACATTTTCTCAGACTGACCTTGTGTCTGGAAAGCCTTGTGCTTTCCTTTATGCTTGTTTAAATCTCACTTAATCTTTACTTCTCTCCTCAGTGAGGCGTTCTCCACTCACTGAGGTCGTGAATCCCACAGCTCTTCTTATTTTGGTATTGATCTTTTTGGCTTTTGATCATGCATAAGTTTTCCCTACTTAAGCATGAGCATTCTAGAATTCCTGCTTTGCAGCAGAGCATGGTGGCTAACAGGGCAAGCTCTGTGCACAGTCTCAGAGTTTGAATCCCAGATCTGTCCCTGAATGGTCATGTGATCTGTGGGAATCCATTTCCTCATCTACCAAGTAGAGTAGATGATAATAACACCTGTTGTCTGGAGATTTAAATGAGTAAATGAACACAGCCTGTAGCAAGTCCAGCACATGGTACACATGCCACGAATGCTAGCTGTTTGCATCCCAGTCCAGCATGGTATTTTGGGAGTATTTTGGCCTCAGTGGGTTTCCTTTTAACGTTAACCCATTCAAGCCAGTACATATTGCATAAACGTCTTCTCAACTACTATGAAGATAGAGAAAAGTACCATGTAAGAACAGAAGAATTGCCCAATGGCCCAAATTCATCTGCTATTATGTGTGAAAGAAGTATGGTATTGAAGTGGAGGTTATAGAGTCTAACTGCCTGGCTTTAAATCCTGACACTTTACCTCTTTGTTGCTTGGTTTTGCCACCTAAAAAATGGGGATGATAATAGCATCTGCTTCAGAGAGTTCTTCAAATACAGACAATAAATATGTAATACTTATATTACACCAATGATCTTACTGTGTTATTATTGATCTAGCTTGTATTAATTAGTCTCTGACAGGGGCACAAAGGTCCTGAGCAAAGGGTCACAGATTAGATTTGACAAAAACCAGGAGAAAGAAAATAATTAGAATATGAGCCTTGAAGCTTCTGGAAGATTACAGAGGATTCTGGGCACCTGGAAAAAGTGCAGGGACGCTATAGGAGGAGCCAAGAAATCTCTCAGGGCTTTCCACTCACCTGATTCACAAGGCTTCCCTGCATGGGATTACACTTAAATTGGGTGAGTGGCCTTGGACAATGACATTTTTCTCTACTCCACCTTATTTCTCAATTTCCACATTCAACTGGGAAAAACAGATCTAGGCTCTCCTCAGAGAGCTTAGCCCTCTCTCAGGTGTCTCTTCTCTCCATCTGCACTCACTCCCTCCCCCTACCTCTCGTCTTTGCTTTGTACAAACTCATAGTTCAAGTATTTTGCTCAGCTGATTGCCGTGGTCTCCTAAAATAATCACTGCCTCCAGCCAATGTGTCTGTAATCAATTCTAAACTGGAGCTTGAAGAACATGACTGCAAGCAAGAACTGCATTAAAATACCAAACCCACTAACCATCTCACTGCATCCCCAGACTATTAAAAACTTCCTGCTACCACACATGTCATCTCAATGCTGTCAATACAAGAAGAGGCAAACTTTTAAGTGGTTGCAAAATTGATTGCAAGGAGCCATAAATTCGAAATGTGTCCATTGAACAGTACATCACAATCTATCTCACACCTCTTTATTCACCTCCTTTCACCTTAAACAATTCCAAAATATAATATATAACATGCTCAGGACCCAGGGGAGCTAAAAGGGAGACAAGATAACATAATGGTGCTGAGCAACATGCATGTGCTCTAAATATTTCAGACATGTTTTCATTCTCAGAGCCCTATTCCCAAATATCCAGGGCAAGCACGTTACCAGGCTGGACTCCAATTTCATATGCAGGTGTTGGCTCCCAACTCAACCTTGGTTATGGTTATGTACCACACCATGTTTCGTTCAATGCAGTCCTTGTGCAAGTTAGTGGGGCTTCTTTGCATAATGGCAAGTTCCCGTGAGTCAGATACCAGGGACTCAAGAATTTATTTTCTTGTTTGGCTCTGTTGTCTTTTGGTTCGATGACTTTAGAAAAACTGAATTTTTTTATCCATTTCCTTCTCTTTGTCATAGGAGTTGAATTATTATACATAAGCCCCCATGCTCCCCTCCCATGAGCAGCAGAGTACTTTCAAAAGTTCATCCATCCATGCAATTGGATCAATAAATAGCAAACTGTAAAGCAGCATTTAACATTTATTCCTCATATAGTGAGGTCTTATTAAAAGTGTGCGTGAAATTCATCCTTCACTCTGCTCACTAAGCCACATGTGAGCAGAGGGGCACTGGATGGGCTAGCAGCAACCCTATCAGAAGAGGTCATGAATTTGCCCTCATCTGCTTTCTCTATTTTGTGATCACTGGGAAATATTTGAGAAATGGATATACCGAAAAGCTTCAATGTATTGGTTATAAAGCATCTTCAATCTCCTCACTTGTTTTAAAACCCCTGACTGTATTTAAACATTTAGCCAAGAAACACTTGGTGGAGCAGTAATTCTTATTATTCTGTGCAGTCTCCTTGGCCTGGCCCTTCATGCCTTATAAACAATGCTGGCACTTCACCAGTAACACTAAGGCACCTGTTGCTTGAAGTATGCTGACAGTGCAAGCCAAGCTTATCTAGCAATTATTACATTGTTTTGAAGTAACTAAAAATCTCCAGTGCTTCATGTGAGTTCATACAAATCTCTACAATAGTGATTTCTGATGTTAGCTTCAAACCCAGAATAGCAACTGAACAACACTCTGAGGGTTTTACCAGTAGGTCAAACTGGGCAGTTTTCATTATTACTATTAATGAGGTAAAAAATGGATGATTCTTATCTGTAGAAGAAGCACAGATCATTGAAGAAAGCCCATTGATTTGAAATCAGAAGGCTGACTTTGATTCTTGGCTCTGGATTTATTCTTGGGTCAATCTATAGAATTCTATTCTTAAAGCTAGAATGGGATTTAGCAGTTACAATGCAGATAGTGAGATGAGTTTAAGTGACCTGCCAAACACAGCCAAGTTATCAGCAAACTCTTGCTCTTGGTTCCTGGACCAAGGTTGTAGGAGAGCCACAAACCCTATGGCATCATGATGAGGGATACATGATAAGTTGTAATATGTATTCTACTGAACACATTAAGTATGAAGTCCATGTATAACGTTTCTGTGGTAATTCAGTTCTTTTGCTTCTGGGTCATGTGAAGTTAACTTGTATAAATGTTAAAGTACCCTCTCAGTTTGGTTCTTTACATATTCCTTTTCTTTCATTTTGGGGAGGGCAGGTGCAAAAACACGAAGTTCTTTACTAAGAAAATACATATTTAGAGGATTTGTCCAATGGTGACAGTGGGTATTAAAGGATTGTTAAAAAATACTATGAACAACTCTATTCCAACAAATTGGACAACCTGCAAGAAATGAACATATTCCTAGAAAAATATAACCTTCCAAAACTCAACCAGGAAGAATCTAAACATCTCAATAGGCCAATAACTATGGAAGAAATTGAAATAGTCATCAAAAAGCTTCCAGCAAATAAAAGCCCGGGAACAGATGGCTACACAGGAGAGTTTTACCAAACATTTAAGGAAGAATTAAAACCTATCCTCCTCAGACTGTTCAAAAACATTCAAGAAAAAGGAACACTTCCAAACACCTTCTATGAAGCCAGCATCACCCTAATACCAAAACCAGATAAAGACAACACAAGAAAAGAGAATTATAGGCCAATATCTCTCATGAACATAGATGCCAAAATCCTCAACAAAATTCTAGCAAATCGGATCCAGCAGTACATCAGAAAGAGCATACACCATGACCAAGTAGGATTGATTCCAGGAATGCAGGGATGGTACAATATCCGCAAATCAAAAAACGTGATACATCACATAAACAAATTGAGAGATAAAAATCACGTAGTCATATAAATTGATGCAGAAAAAGCATTTGACAAAATCCAAACCCTTTCTTGATAAAAACTCTCAGAAAAGTGGGAATAGAAGGATCATACCTCAACATCATAAAAGCCATATAGATAAACCCACAGCTAACATCATACTCAATGGGCAAAAACTAAAACCATTTCCCCTAAGAACAGGAACAAGACAGGGATGCCCACTCTCACCTCTCCTGTTTGACATAGTACTGGAAGTATTAGCCATTGCAATTAGACAAGAAGAAAAAATAAAAGGCATCCAAATTGGAAAAGAAGAAGTAAAGCTGTCCTTATTTGCAGATGACATGATACTGTACATAAAAAACCCGAAGGACTAGATCCCAAAACTAATTGACTTAATTAATGAATTCGGCAATGTAGCAGGATACAAAGTTAATGCCAAGAAATCTGTGGCATTTCTGTACACTAATAGTGAAATTACAGAAAGAGAGACTCAAAAAGCAATCCCATTTACCATCGCACAAAAAAAATTAATATACCCAGGAATAAACCTAACTAAAGAGGTAAAAGACCTATATGTAGAAAAAAGTACAGGACACTGAAAAAAGAGATAGAGGAAGATATTAAAAGATGGAAGAGCATACCATGCTCATGGATTGGGAGAATCATCATAATTTAAATGTCCATACTACCCAAAGCAATATATAGATTCAATGCACTACCCATTATAATACCAACGACATACTTCACAGACCTAGAAAGAATTCTTCATAGATTCATGTGGAACAAAAAAAAAGACCACGAATAGCTACAGCAATTCTGAGAAAGAAGAATAAAGTAGGTGAGATCTCAATATCGTATTTCAAGCTATATTACAAAGCAACTGTTCTCAAAACAGCCTGGTACTGGCACAAGAACAGACATATAGACCAATGGAATAGAATAGAGAATCCAGATATCCAACCAAACCACTATGCTCAACTAATATTTGACAAAGGAGGCATGAACATACAATGGAGTCAAGATAGCCTCTTCAACAAATGGTATTGGGAAAATTTGACAGATACATGCAAAAAAATGAAACTGGACCACCAACTTACACCAAATACAAAAATAAACTCAAAATGGATACAGGACTTAAACATTAGAAGGGAAACCATAAAAATATTGGAGGAATCCACAGGCAGTACAATCTCAGACATATGCCGAAAGAACTTTTTCACTGATACTGCTCCAAAGGCAATGGAAGCTAAAGAAAAAATAAACAAATGGGACTACATCAAAATAAAAAGCTTTTGTACAGCAAAAGAACCCATCAACAAAACAACAAGAAAGACCACTGTATGGGAGAACATATTTGCAAATGCTATCACTGATAAAGGTTTAATCTCCAACATCTACAGCCAACTTATACAACTTAATAAAAGGAAGATAAATGACCCAATAAAAAAATGGACAAAGGACCTAAATAGAACCTTTTCGAAAGATGACAGAGGAAGGCCAAGAGACACATGAAAACATGTTCAAAATCACTAATTATCCGAGAGATGCAAATCAAAATGACAATGCAATACCATCTTACACCTCTCAGAATGGCAATCATCAACAACTCAACAAATGACAAGTGTTGGCGAGGATTCGGAGAAAAAGGAACCCTTGTTCACTGTTGGTGGGAATGCAGACTGGTGCAGCCACTGTGGAGAACAGTATGAAGTTTTCTTAAAAAAACTAAAAATGGATCTCCCATTTGACCCAGCAATCCCACTCTTAGGAATTTATCCTAAGAAATTACAAACACCAATCAGAAAGGATTTATGCACCTGTATGTTCATAGCAGCACAATTTACAATAGCTACAATTTGGAAACAGCCTAGGTGCCCATCAGCAGATGAGTGGATCAGAAAACTGTGGTACATCTACACAATGGAATTCTATGCTGCCATTAAAAGGAAGGAACTCTTACCATTTGCAGCAACCTGGATGGAACTGGAGAGCCTTATGCTTAGTGAAATAAGCCAGTCAATGAAGGAGAAGCACCACATGCTCTCCCTCATTTGTGGATAATAAAGAACATTGTAAAGTGATGAACAAAAGGATAGATACAGAGGCAGTAAAGCATCAAACAGACTGTGATATTATAGCAGGAAGATTAAGGAGAGGTGGGGTAGATAAGAGATCAATCAAAGGACTTGTATCTATGCATATAAGCATAACCAATGAACATAGACACTGGGGGGTGGGGGTATGCCTAGAAGGTAGTGGGGGTAATGGGGAGATATGTATACATGTAACACAATAAAAAAATAAGTAAAATAAATAAAATAAAATTATTTGTGGTACCTGCTGAAAAAAGAAAATACATATTTGAATGCCAGGCAATTTTAAATTTTCTTTCAGATTGAATACTTCTCAAATCTGAGTTAGTTTTAATCCTCTACCTAAAAATAAATGGGAGTGATGAGGTTGTTCCCAACTCCAATCCTCCTAATTGTAAACTGAAATCAACAAAGCATATCTCAAGTCATTCAACTGAGTGTTCTTATTTTACTGTAATGTTATAAGGATTTTGGAATGAGGTAAGCAAAAATCAGCATTATGATTAAAATAGCTATTGGTTGAAGAGAGAAACCAAGATGGTGGCATAGGTAAACACCTAAACTACTGTTTCACATAACAATTTCAAAACTATAACTAAAAGACAAAACGGACATTATCCAGAACCACAGCAAGGGTGGCTGAGTGGAAATTCTACAACTAGAAGGATAGAGAAAAGCACACTGAGATTCATAGGAGCTGCAGAAGGCAGAGGTATGGAGATGCATGCAGAGAGGGCTGGCAACTGAGTACATGGCTGGCTTTGTCAATTGGGAGGGAGACAAAAGCTCCCAACTGCTCTGAACTCCAGTTTCTGGTGAGACTCTGGGGACACAGACTCATTTGGGGAGAAAGTGGACAGTCTGGCAGTGGGCAAAACTCGAGGGTGACTTTCTCTCAGAGGCGCTGGCAGTAGTTACCGAGAGACACTGAGACCCAGGGGGGCCTCTTAGAGTAGGGCTGATGGGAAGCTATTGCTGTCTTCTCCACTCTGAAACTCTGCCCCATCAAAGCTGAGCACAGAGGCATTTGCAAGTCTTGTCTCATAAGGGTGTCTCCAGCACAGAAGTTCTCCCAGAATAGACACAGCTGATCCTCCCAGCATAAACACAGCTGATCCTCACAGCCAATTGGCCTGGAGGTCAATTCTTCCCAGTGATACCAACAACAATCAAGGCTTAACTACAATAATACTGTGCACACAGCCCACAAAAGGGTACACCAAGAGTGTCCACCTCAGGTAACTGGGGAGGCTGAGCCACTGGTCCTTGTAGGACACCTAGCATACAAAGCCACTCTATCAACTCAGGGAAGCAGCCAATATGTGGAGACAAAGAAACAGGTCACAAATGAAAGAAATGGAGAAAAGCAAAGGACTGGATATAGAGTTCAAAACCATGATTATAAGGTTTTTCACGAAATTTCTAGAAAAGGCTGATAAATTTAGGGAGGCCCTTGAGGATATGAAAAAGGACCAACTAGAAATTAAGCATACACTGACTGAAATAAAAAATAATATTCAGAGATCCAACAGCAGACTAGAGGATTGCAAGAATCAAGTCAAATATATGAAATACAAAGAAGCATAAAACATCCACCTAGAAAAGAAAAAAGAAAAAAAGAATCCCAAAATATGAAGATAGTGTAAGGTGCCTCTAGGATAACTTCAAATGGACCAACATCCGAATTATGGGGGTGCCAGAAGAAGAGAAAGAGCAAGATACTTAAAACCTAATTGAAGAAATAATGACTGAAAACTTCCCCCACCTGGTGAAAGAAATAGACTTACAAGTCCAGAAAGTGCAGGGAACCCCAAACAAAAGGAATCCAAAGAGGACCACACCAAGACACATCATCATTAAAATGCTAAGAGCAAAAGACAAAGAGACAATATTAAAAACAGCAAGAGAAAAACAAGTTAATTACCTACAAGGGAGCACCCATACGATTGTCAGCTGATTTTTCAACAGAAACTATTCAGGCCAGACGGAAGTGGGAAGAAGTATTCAAAGTGATGAATAGCAAGAACGTAAGAACGTACAACCAAAATTACTCTCCCCAGCAAAGCTATCATTCAGAATTGAAGATCAGTGTGATTTTCAGTTTCCTGATAGTCCAGTTTCATCCTGTATAAGTCTGGATCCCCAGAGTCTTGCTTGAAACTCGAGTTCAGTGCAGAAGGGAGCTTTTGTCTCCCTCCCACTTGAGAAAGCCAGCCATGCATTCAGTTGCCAGTCCTCTCCGTGCGTGCTTCTCATTACCTCTGCCTCCTGCAGCTCCTCTGAGTCTCAGTGTGCTTTTCTCTTTCCTTCTAGTTGTAGAATTTCCACTCTACCAGCCTTCCTGTGGTTCTGGATGATGTCTGTTTTGTGTTTTAGTTGTAGTTTTGAAATTGTTGTGCGAGACAGCAATTTAGGTGATTACCTATGCCGCCATCATAGTTTCTCCTCCTCTTCTTCTCTGGATCCCTATTCCCTTTATTGCCTGGAGAATTCCACAGGTTTAACTGCTCATTTTACCTACCACTTCTTCTCTAGGCTTCCTAATCTTTGCTTCATCAGAATTAATTGATTCTTCTTTCTATTTCAAAATCTCTTTATGTGAATATCTAATGCAGTGTTTGTTCTTAACACTGAAACTCTTTTTCTTTTCACTAACATCCGAGCTTTTTACAAACTTTGTATGCACTTCTTTGTTTACCTGTTTTTCTTTGTCCACAAAAATGTCATCTCCTTGAGAGCAGATACTATGTTTTATTTATCTTAGCATATCTGGTGCCCAGCACAGTGACATAGTGTATACTGAATAATTACTTTTCCATTTGTGATCTAACCTGATCTTACTTTAACAAACATATTTCGAATAAAATAGAAAATTGCCCTGAGAAGAACCGCATAAACATGGGAGTGGCAGGTACTGAAAACATAAAGATTTGGTCCATGAGGAGTCTATGCTGGATCCAATGTGGCTGAGAACCACTGGGAAGAACAAGAATGATGAAGAATTCCAGAGGCACCTCGATGACATGGGAAAGCAGTGGAGCTACAAGAGCCACAGCATTGAAACACACCAGGATCCTGATACATGAATGTGTAACAAGAGTTTCTCCTTTTCAGGGACTAAATACATCCTGTATTCCCCTACTTTCCTCCTTGTGCCAAGAGATTGGGAGAATTAAATAATTAAAAGTGTGCTACATGAAATCAGAGAGAGAAGTGAAAAGATAGGTGTGTGTGTGTGTGGGGGGGAGGTGAGTGCACATACCACTCTTTTCTTAAACTCTTTATTATGGAGATTCTCAAACATCCAGTAAAGGTGGAGTTAATCATATAAAAACTCCCCACATATCTATCATATACTTTTAACAACATTTTCAAGCTTCTTTGTCCATCTCTCTACTTAAAAAATTTTAGAATATTTAAAAAAACAAATATAAGCTATCTTGTCATATATCACTAAGTACTGCACTATACATCTTTAACAAATAAGTTTTCTTTCAATGCACCACAACACCCTATCTGGTAATGAAGATGGTTATGAAGCTTTAATAAGCCATTGAGGGGAGACTTAGTGTGCTACAGCATACAATGAAGAGAAAGAGAGAGGAGCATGCTCAGGATGCTTGCATGTGTACAATTTTTCATATGCCTGCTGCAGACACTTCAAATGAACATCTCAAGGAATCATCTCTAGTGTGTTTTCTGAATGACTATAAATTTAAACTTTTTAGAGGCTGAAATTTTCTAATAAAAATCATTTTACCATTTTCTCTTCAAAATGGGGATTGATAAAAATCGCCTTAATAAAACATGTAATCATACATTAATGAATCTTCCATTTAGATGAGTTAAATTAGACTGTACAGCAACAGTCTAAATAAAAAGGGAAAAAATGAAAAAAAGCATTCCAAATAAGACACACATTTTTCTGAGATGAGGGTGTCAAAGAATCTCTTTGAATTGACTGAACAATGTGCTGTTACACCTACATGTACTGCCACAGTTCCTAAAATCTTATTGCAGAAAACATCCCTGAGCCAATTATGGATGTTGTGATGCATGGGAAACTTTGGGGTTTTATTTACTGTGTCCCTATTCAGCTACAGTGATCATTCAGGCTGCTAATTTGCTTCCCCACTTTCTTTCTATCAAACAAATTATACCTGTTACTGGCATGTTGCCAATAGGAGCACATAAATTATCAGATTATAAAAGAAGGTCATACAAGGTCATGTCTTAGTCAGGCATCTTATAACCTTAGCATTGCACCCATTCATCACCTTTACAATTCTGTGTGTAAGATATAACTCTAAAAATAGTATATGTTTAAGTAAGCCAGAGAGTGAGAAGACAGGAGGAGAAATTCTGATTCAAAGGGATTCATGCAGGTGTTAAAATTTCAGTAATAGACAGTATGGAGGGCATTTAGGCAGAATAAATATTAACAAAGGCACCACGGTTGGCAGGAAGAAGGAAGATGGGTTAGCTGCACAGTGAGAAATCCAGTTTATTTAGAATGTGGGACATAGGGATGAAATTCAGGTAGAGTTTTGGGGGGTGGGATATAGGGCTGGACCATCAGGTAGAATTGTAGTCAGATCATTATTGTGATACAAGAGTGAGAGATAGAGTTAAACAAAAGATAGAGGCTCAAGGGGTTGCAATGGGGCTGAACTATTTGTTAGAGACCCAGGGAATGTGATCTAGGACTGAATTATTAGATACAAGGTGCAGGGATGGGAAATAGGGCTTATCTTTTAGGTTGAGATAGATGATGGGAGGACTTGGATGTTATATGGAATTTGTTCCTTATTCCCCATGCCATAGGGAAATCCTGCCAGTACCAGGCTGAGAGTCTGTTAATGCTCTGAGTCTCTCTCATGAATCAGTGTTTTCATATCTGAAACACAACTATAGTCCCTAGCTGCAGGCAGACTAGAAGAAAGATGCAGATGGCAGTGGGGAGGGGCTGGGATGAAGAGGGGAGTAAGCTGGACCCTTATTATCATACATAATAATAGACAAACATGCAAATTAACCATATCTCTGCTACACCCACAGCCAACAAAGATGGAGATTAATTTGCATACATTGGCGCCCAGCAGCCTGGGTCCTAGGAACTGTGTCAGCACACAGGTCACTCCGAGGTAGGCTCGGGGTGAGTCGCCGGGTGAACGGACAGAGTTGAGGGAGCTCTGCCCAGGACTCAAGCCTCGGCCAGAGTCTTGGGGCCTTGGCAGGGACGGAGCGGTCGATCAGAGGGAGCTGTGAGGGGCCCTGCCCAAGACCCAAGCCTTGGCAGGGGTGGAGCTAGTGATCGGTGGGAACTGGGAGGACCCATGCACAGTCCCCAAGGCTTTAGGCCTTGGCAGGAGTGGAGCCAGAGATCAGAGGTGATAGATGTGAACTACAGAGGAAACACCTTTTCTGACCGCTCATTGGCTAAGCTCCCTATTTGCCACTGGTAATATTCTTAGTAACTTGGGTATAAGAATCTAAAAAGGTGATCTAGGGCTTTTCCACCACACTCATGGAGAAAAAAACGAAGGTTTGCTGCTGGAGGGCTAAGAAATGTCATATCCTGCCCTAGCGAATTTGGCTCAGTGGATAGAGCCTCAGCCTGCTGACTGCAGGGTCTGGGTTTGATTCTGATCAAGGACATGTACCTGGGTTTCAGACTCCTCCCTGGCTGAGGCCCAAGTCAGGGCTCATGCAGGAGGCAACCAATCAAAATGTCCCCCTCACATAGATGTTTCTCTCTGTCTCTCCCTCTCTTCCACACTCTCTAAAAATCAATGAAAACATATCCTCTGGTGATGATGAGAGAGAGACAGAAAGAAAGAAAAAAAGAAAGAAAGAAAGAAAGAAAGAAAGAAAGAAAGAAAGAAAGAAA
>JAAGEH010000392.1:12498265-12537337 GCA_011751065.1 Lasiurus cinereus
AAAGAAAGAAAGAAAGAAAGAAAGAAAGAAAGAAAGAAAGAAAGAAAGAAAGGTCATATATGAAAGACACATCTTGAAAATGCCTAAAGAAAGTTGTCATTTTTTTCATGGTGAAGGGACTGGAGTCCATGTTGATGAAAACACCTTGGCGGCTGCAGTGACTGGCTTCAGCAGCGGGGTGATGAGGCTGGTGTCTTTCCCTGATCAGCCTGGTCGCCTCCCATAAAGGAAGGCCAGACTGTGGCTTAGGCCCACTTCTCATGGGCCCCTAGTTAATTATAAAGTGAATTCATGAGGCAAATTACTCAAGACCTGACAATAGTGGGCAAGCTTAAAGCTACTCTCACCTACAAGAGTTTCTATAAAGCAGATCTATGCATAGAAGTGAGTTCCCAGATTTTAGTGAAGGAACTACTAGACGATATTAATTTCTCATTGTTCTAAATGACTAGAATGCTACCTAAGGTCTGGATCCTGGACATGTCTTACTCTGTCCTTAGGTGCGTGTAAAGTCTTCCTAATTCTGCAAGATCCTCTGGGAAAAGGCCTTCTACTATTTCAAGGAGGTTAGAAAGAATCTGACAGCTTTCCTCTCTTTTCTCTCCCCTCACCTTCTCCCTGCCCCTTTTCCTCCTCTCTCTTCCACTTTCTATTCAGTATATCTGTTTTCTACCCCTGGTGCTATTTTAGTAAAAACAGTTGAGAAGGTCTTGATCCACATATCTTGATCGTTTGTAGACTGTCTCCCACTCCCTCCTTCTTCAAGTGTCCTGTCCCCGACTTCTCTATGGAGTTTGCCATTTCCAGAAATGTCTTTTATACAAAATACCTGTTCAGAGTGTGGGTTTAGATAGCAGCATGAAAACCAAGAAAGAAAAACATCATTATCATTGCTTAAGGAATTATAGAGGTACAGAAGTGTTAGAGGGGAACCTCTCATGCACTGGTATTCGCACCGAATGTTATTTGAGTTGCGAACATTGATAGCTGAGGATGTGTGATGATATTCATCTGAAAACAAAGAGGCACTAGGTTACAGACTGTCCCATCCCTTCACCCACACCTCAGACAAGCTCCTCCCTTCCCCTTCCTTCTTTCTTCTGATATTCTGGTTAAATCAAGCAAGAGACAGAAGGAGGAGAAAGAAAAACAAATCTGTAGATTTTTCTTCCCCACTTGCAATTCAGGTCACCACGACTCCAAAACTCTTACTATTTATTGGTAATGACAGTGAGTTCATATTTTGTGAAGAGTTGCCATATGCCAGGTGTTGGGATAAGCTGTGATAACGGGCTGGCTGGGGTTAAAGCTCTAACTCTTCCATTTACTAGTAACTTGTTGCACATTGAATTTTTTAACCTCTGGGGCCAATCAACTTCTCTCTCTGTACCTCAATCTCCTTATCTGTGAAGTGAGGACAATAATTACTGTTATTCTAAAGATAAATGTATTAATGCATGTTAAGCACTTAGAAGAAAGTATGACAAATAGGAAGGGCTCAACCAGTATCTGCTAAGTGACTTTTCATTTAATCCTTAGAAGAACCTGACCAGGTAGGTGTTGTTATTTCCAGTTTGCAATGAACCTAGTTAGAGTTGACTCTCCTCTAGACCCTTGAAACTGTCGTCAGGCACTGGAGTCCCCAGCAGACACAGGAGCTGCAGCCTGCTCTTCCACTCAGAGACCTGCACAGGAGTCAGGTCAGGTTACCTGAACTTCGGTCTTGACCTCGGAACTGAATTTTTCAGCACAAATTATCAGGCTGGTGGCCAAAAGAGAGCCCTTGCCCAAGCTTGTTGCGGAATTCTTGTTGGGAGTCTGATTTCTTTCACCAGTGCCTGAGCAGTTTAGTAGTCTTGTAAATTGCACTGTCCATAATTGACTATGTGAGCCCAGACAAGCTATGAAAGTCAGGTTCAATGACTCCTTCCAGTCTGCATCCTGTCTATTCTGCCCAGGTTTGTCCCCATAGAGATCTCTGTCATCCTCATAATAGAGGGCATTTAGGTCCAGTTTTCACTCTGTCTCTGTCTCTTTCTCTCTTTATAATGATGTACTGTTTAACAATAGGGATATGTTGTGAGAAAGGTGTGGTTAGGCAATTGCATCACTCTGTGACCATCACAGAGAGCACTTTCACATACCTAGATGGTAGAGCCTACTACACACCTAGGCTCTATGGTATAGTTTGCTGATCTTAGGCTTTAAACCTGTATAGCATGTTACTTTACTGAATATGCTAGGCAATTGTAGCACAATGATAAGTGTTTGTACATATAAATATAGAAAAAATACAGTATAAAAGGTAAAACATCAATGCCCTGGCTGGTGTGGTTTAGTTGGTTGAGCATTGTCCCATGCACCATAGGTCACCAGTTCAAATTTCTGTCGGGACATATGCTCAGAGTTTCTGGCTTGATCCCTGGTAAGGAGGGTGCAGGAGGCAGCCCATTAATGTTTCATTCTCACTTAAAGCTTGCAGGACAGGAAGATGCTCTGGGTGAGTGAGTGAGTGAGTGAGTGACTGAGTGAGTGAGTGGTGAATGAATGTGAAGGTCTAGGACATTACTGTGTGCTACTGTGGACTTTATAATCACTGTACATTTAGTCTACACTTAATTTATACCAAAACACAAGTTTTAAATCAAGCACAAGAGAAACTGAGCAATCAAGAGATGTGGTAAATGTGAGAAGCACAAGGTTTCTCCTGGCATAACACACAACACACTGCTTTACAGAGAACTTTTTTTTTAATAAGTTGGCATAACATAGCACACTGCTTTACAGAGAACTTTTTTTTTAAAAAAATAGTATTATATTAAACACATAAACCAGTAACTTAGTTATTTATTTTCATTATCAAGTAGCATATAGTGTGCATAACTGTAGGTACAAACTTTTATACGACTAGCAGTGAGCAGGTGTGTTTAGACCAGCATCACCAGGCAGGTGAGTAACGCTGCACTATGACGCTGGATACTGTGTTGGCCATAACATCACTAGGTGATGGGTTTTTTTCAGTTCCATTGTACTCTTATGGGACTACCATTGTGTGTGCAGTCTGCCCTTGACTGAAACATCAGGTGGTGCATGAGTGTATCTTTTTCTCTCTGTCTCTCTGTTTCTGTCTCTCACTCTGTACCTCTCTATCTGTATTCCTTTATAAATATATCTATCTACTAGTAGAGGCCCGGTGAATGAAATTTGTGCTCGGGGGTGTGTGTCCCTCAGCCCAGCCTGCACCCTCTCCAATCTGGAACCTCTCGAGGGATGTCTGACTGCCCATTTAGGCCCGATCTCAGTAGGAGATCACTTGCTTGCCTTCCTGATTGCCCCTAACTGCTCTTGCCTGCCAGCCTGATCACCCACTAACCACTCTCCTGACAGCCTGATTGATGCCTAATTGCTCTCCCCTATAGGCCTGGTTACCCCTAATAGCCCTACCCTGCAGGCCTGGTGTCCCCCATCTGCTCTCCTCTGCAGGCCTTAGTCGCCCCTAACTACTCTCCCCTGCAGGCCTGGGTCCCCCCAGCTGCCCTTCCTTGCAGGCCTGGTAGCCCCCAACTCCCCTCCTCTATTGGCCTGGTCACCCCTAACTGCCTTCCTTTGCAGGCCTGGTCCCTCCCAACTCTCCTCCCCTGCTGGCCTGATCACCCACAACTGCCCTCCCTTGCAGGCCTGGTCCCTCCTAACTGCCCTCCTTTGCTGACCATCTTGTGGTGTCCACATGGGGGCAGTCATCTTTGACCACATGGGGGCAGCCATCTTGTGTGTTGGAGTGATGGTCAATTTGCATATTACTCTTTTATTAGATAGGATATGTGTTTTTCTTTTTCTGTCTTTTCTCTCTGTAACTATGTTTCTCTCCTTCTCTCTTCTCTTTCCCTCTGTATCCCTATACCTAAGTCTCTCTGTCTTTTTCTCTGTCTTTCTCCACTACCAGATTCTAACCATTAGTTAAGCCCTAGACTTAGTAACACAGTAGACAATAGCAGGCAGAGTCGAGGAGGAGAAATAAAAGCATTTTGCAAAGCGGGGCTCTAACTCGGTAACCACTCCTTTGCAAGCTTCATTTTAGCTCAACAAAAGTAAAACACAGATACTAGTAAGGCACCTACAGGCCAGCTGAGCCCCCAGCATACAAACCTGCAGAAACATCTTCCACCCACCTTTGCTATTTTTCTTTCACCAAAGCTAAGGCAACTTGCAGAAATGTATTATTTGTAAAGGAAAGTTAGGCTCTCTGTGGAAGTGGCCTGACCTTTGTGAACATAAATGGGAAGTTTGAATAGGCCTCCTCAATCGTCCCACGCCACAACCTGCAACAATATGATATGCTTGTGGGAGGCAAGAGGATTGAGCAGGCTGAGCCCTTTAGGCACCGATTCTCTCTCATGTAAAGAATAGCAGTGCTGGACTGTAGGGGGAGAATTCTTGAAATTTGTTCATTCTCTTTAGGGGAGACAGGGAGTTACAAGAGAATTTCAGAGTTGTATGGATGTGGGTGGAGGGATGGGGAGAGAAGAGGTTAACACAGCTCATTAGTGAACTTTAAAGTACAACCCAAATATTTTTCTAACTTCTTTCCTTTACCAGGAAAAACAGATCCTATAATTAAATCTGCTTTCTTGATCTCCCATTTGTCCTGGATGACAGGAGGTGTAAAGCTGTCTTTGCAATCACAACATCACCATCCACCTGAATTAGGTACAAAAGCACAAGTGTAAACTCTTCCATCCTACTTATCAGGAGGGTTCTTCCCTCACTGTGGCTGTGTAGATGCCTATTCAAACATGACATAAAACATAATGAAAAGAGTTGTGGATCTCCTTGAATATTTTTTAGTCAGAGAGTAACTGGGAGCCCCTCAGCTTTTCCTGTTGGAGGAGGGATCTTTCTTAACATGAGGGTAAAGGAGAGAAAAGATGAAAAGTAAAGGATGGAACTAAGGGCCAAAATTTCAAGCTCTTCCATTGAACTTCATTAGTGGGTCATTCGCATTCCTCAGGAAATAGAATCATAAGGTTTTATAGATGGAGGAAACATAACATCAAACTTGCCATGCTAAAAGTTGATACCATAGTCCATCAAAGGCAAGGATATTTGTGAAGACAATGTAACAAGCTCTTTGAAAGTGGTACTCTCTTAGAAAATCAAGAAGTTAAAACTTCTAATTTTGTAGCTTTGCAAACTATAATATTTGATGTACTGCTAGGCAGAGAATGAGGAAGCTCACAAAGCACGTAATGACAGCTGTAGGCCACCAAACAACCAGCACACTGCCAGTATGGATAGTGTACAAAGATGCTCATTAGAGAGAGTGAAAGGACCAGTGAATTGAAGATGCAAAGAGCTTAGGGAGGAGGAATTGTGGACCCATTAACATTTGCATAGCATTTCAATAATAGCCTCACATTGGAATCTAGACAGAGGCAGCAGGCATGAGCTTGCTGGTATTTGCTAAATTATGAGTATGGAAAGATATTTTTCTGCTCCTATGATAGCATTATTGTCAAAAGATTTCACTAGTCTGAAGCAGCAAGGCTAGTGTAAATAACAGGTTCAGTAGTCATTATCTCCCCTCTCCCCCAAGTTCATTGGCAAGCTGTCTTTCTGTTAGAGTGACCAATTCTTCTGGGTTGCCCAGGACAGGACCTGGGAAATTTGATATGGTTTGTTCATCTGGCCCATCCGCCAGTTCTCACCCACCCTCTACTTCTTGCACTTGGTTAGCTCTCACCAGCATCAGCACAAAAAAACTTAGTTGTATTGACAGAGATGAAGAATATTTCATTAAGCCGAAAGCAGTTTGGCTCAATGGATAGAGCGTTGGCTTGCGGACTGAAAGGTCCCAGGTTCGATTCTGGTCAAGGGCACGTACATTGGTTGCGGGCACATCCCTAGTAGGGGGCGTGCAGGAGGCGGCTGATCGATGTCTCTCATCGATGTTTCTAACTTTCTATCCCTCTCCCTTCTTCTTTGTGAAAAATCAATAAAATATATATTAAAAAAAAGAATATTCCATTAAGAACACAACATAGAAAATCAAGATCAAAGAATGCAATTGATTATAAAATGTGAAGCTCTATAAATCAAATCTGAAATCCTTTCAGTTATGGAGGAAACCTACAGTGGAAATGAAATCCTAAGTGCTGGCCTGAGATCTCCATGTTTATCTCATGATTTTTCATCTGAAGAAAAGATTGGCTGCGACAATTAGGACTCAGTGTTGGAGTGAATTTCTCTCTTAATTACGTGGAGTTAGAAAGAACATCATACACAGTATTACTATCACTTGGGAAAATGTGTGGCAATTTCTCAGGCCCCACACCAGACCAGCTGAATGAGATATTCTGGAGATGGGACTCAGCGTCTGTGTTTGTTTGCATGACCCCTTCAGACAACTCTCATGCACGCAGCAAAAATTTGAGAAAGACTGAATTAGATGTATCTACACCATATCTTTCTTACCTGTGATTGACATCCAATGTATTAGTAAGACACACCCAAAGAATTCAGGTATTGAATCTAGCTTTTGTATTACTCTATGGCATGGACAGACAATTAAAAATCTTATATATCACAACCAACATAAATATTTCACATGGTACAAGATTTATAACACCTTAGCATTATGCATGATACTCAAACAATGCTGTCCTCACTATTCCTTGTTTAACCTTGCCTATGTTTGCTCACAAGTTAACCTCATAAGTCATGAGATTGTACAGTACCAGCCTTCACTGTGCTGGTGCTCAGCACTTAGTTGTTCCTGCAATTCTGCAAAGAGTCATGGGCTCTTCATTTATTCTAGCATCACAGTGAAGATAGTTTATATCATAAGCTTGAAAACATGACAATTACATTCCATGAAGCAGAGAAGCATCAAATCAATTCTATAGTATAAGACAAAATCATGATTACTGAAACCCAATTCTTCTAACATCATTTAAAAAACTCATTTATTTTCTAAGAATGCCCCACCAGGCTGTCTTGTGGTCAGATCTAGCCTGAGGCTCTTGGTCTTTGAATGGACCACCTTATTCTAGACATTTCATAATCTCAAGTCATTACCTTTTTTTCTTTTATGTTAATAAAACAATGGTTACCTTAATATGACAGTGTTATGGACTAAATGTTTGCATCCCTCCAAATTTCATGTGTTGAAGCCCTATTTCCTAATGCTATGGTATTTGAGGTGGGAGGGTATTATGGGAGATAATCAGGTTTAGGTGAGATCACGAGGATGGAATGAAGGCACCATGTGGGATTAGTGCCTTATAAGGAGAGGAAGACCTCTCATTCCACTATGTGAGGACCGGGAACCAAATCTGTTAGCACCCCTCTTGAATTTCCAGCCTCCAGAACAGTGAGAAGTAAATGTCTGTGGTTTAAGACACCCAGTTTGTGGTATTTCTATGGCATCTGATATGACTAATACATACAGTAAAGATTCCAACTTCATAACTTCTCTACTTACACTATTGGTTAGTAAATGATGCTGCCAATTATAAAATTTTAGAGTTCATAAAACCCTTTTGTGGATTATTGCAAGTCCCCATTTAATGGTAGATATCTGGGGTTCTGGGAGTTTAAATAACTTGCTCTTGACACAGTGGGGTGATGCTAGGGTAGAATCCATGTTTTCCAAAGCAGAGATCAGTGTTCTGCCTACTATTGCAATAGTTGTTTTGATTGCACACGGGTCTCCCTGATCACCCCCAGTCTTGACTACATAGAGTCTGGTACCAGCTCATTTATATCCTAGTATGTTCTAATTCATGATAATAGAAAGTGCACAGAGTTATTCTTGGTCCCTACAAGTCCCTCAATTGTCCTGACATGTCAGCTAAAGTGGGACTTTCTCAGTTTCCTTTCTTCCATGTCCCATTCTCTGCTGACTGCATGAAGTTCAGTGCATTGTGACCCTGTGGCGTGTGATATACAACAAAAATGTTGCCCCCGCCCCCCACCATTGTTGACAAACTGTAGCTCAAGAGTCACGTGCTGCTCTTTGGTCTCTTGAGTGTGGCTCTTCCACAAAATACCATGGCCTGGGTGAGTCTATTTTGAAGAAGTGGCATTAGAAGAAGTTTAAGTTTAAAAAATTTGGCTCTCAAAAGAAATTTCAGTCATTGTACTGTTGATATTTGGCTCTGTTGACTAATGAGTTTGCTGACCACTGGTGTTAGACTTCTCAAGAGGTGAGTGATAATGAGCCACTAACAACTTTCCTTATCACACAGGGGGAGGGGGCTAGCTAGGTGGATGTGGACAAAAGGGTGAGGCAGGAAGGATGGGATCATCTCTAATAATATCTACAGTAAAAACAAATTAAAATAAAAAGTATTATTACTATGTGTGTGATTGACCCTAACAAGGACAGCAGAGATACAGCCTCTTCTCTCATAGTCTCCAGGCTCTAATGCTTTCCACTTACTTGGACTTTAACTCCAGAGGTGTTCTTTCCTTAGGGGTCTCAGTAGGACACCCAAGCTCAAGGACACTCAATTCTGGCTCCAGATCTCCTGAGGGATCACCAATATTGGCCAGTGTTGACATCCTGAACTGAATTTAGAAATTCTCTCTCTGCCTGCACCCTAATACTGTGTTTCCATCTGGAATACAGAGGCTGGCTCTTTTATACACAGTCCATACAGAAGTCTTTCTCTGTCCATCTTCTCTTCTTTCATTTATACCCTTAGATTGTATTGGGATTCATGTTGGTCTCCCTTACTACAATATGAGCTCACTGAAAGTTACAAATAACATTTGATTCATCATAGATTCCTCTCATTTTCATCTTCACCAACATATAAATACTTGGCTTAATGCTTTACATATATATATATATATGTATATATATATACATATATATATATACACTATATACTATAATATATATTATAAATTAGTATAGATTATATACTAGTATATATGTTAGTGTATCAAAAAGTTTTTTAAAGTATATATATACACATTTATAAATATGTATTTATAAGTAATATTATGTATTTATATTTATTTCAAATGTTAATTAAAAGTGATTTAATAAAAATTAACTATAGTGGTGTAAGGTCAGTTTTTGACTGTGGTCAAAATGTGCATTTGATTTCTAGCTTGCAGTTAGAATCTCTCAATTATTATATGTACATTGTAGAGTATGGTTAACTGTGGCTTTAGAGAAAAGGTAAAGAAAAGAACTGTGAAGGGAAACTTATGTAAATTGCATTTTCATAACTGACATAAGTAAAACAAAGCAGACACCTATGTCCCCTTTCTTACAACATGGAATTCATTCTTCTGAGAGCAGATAACTCATCTAATGGATGATCATTGGGTAAAGGTTTTGCTTAGCTTCTCTGTTTCTTCTCTTCAACTCAATATAAATTTCATTACAACACATGGCTAAAGCTTGAAGTTCATGCATCTAAGGGAGACCAAGAATTGACATTATTATTATTATTTGAATGTATTTGTTTAACAGGACCCGTGTGTAGTATAAATGAAATTCAGATTGGCAGATCAGAACACATGCTTTCTTTTGTCATCTTAACAGGATTGTTGACCAACTGTTTCTAAGTGTCTTCATAGTAGTCTTCTCTCAAGAAATCAGAACCACAACATTTGCCTAATAGGCAAGTCTTCAAAGTTCACAAGGTGCAAACTGAGAAAGTGTGCCATGGACTTTGTTTTCAAATGTCTACACAACCAAAAATATTTATGTTTTGAAAATTCATTTCTAATTTATTGAGGAAATAGGATTCAGTCTCCAGTCATACCAGAAGCAGGTGTTTTGGGAAGAAAGGCATGGCCACTGCGATGGCATTCTTCTATGGACCACACGTCCAGGGCAATGACATTTTGAGAGTGGTCTGAACTGTAAATGTACTGTATAATGTTGTTTTTCTTGCCCAGCAAAGTGGTATAATTTATGTAATACACTAGGAATTAATCTTGCAATTGTCAAGCAGTCCTAGTATCAAAACCTTGGAAGAATGGTGCACATAAGATATACCACTTTAAACCCATGATTAAGAATTTTTACAGAAAAGTCAATGGTAGTTTAGTATATCTATGCCTCCTTGCTGTAAAAACCCTGTGTCTAATAATACCAACAACTTTTGAAAGATTCTCTCTGGAGAATTTGAAATTAACATCTGTGGTCAACATGTGTCAGAGCCCATGTTAGTTACTGATGGTGAACACACTGGTTCTGGAGAAGGCCACAAAGGAATGGTTGATGAGGCGCCATCTGTCACCAAGAGGCGTGCTCAATTAGCATTTGTGAGAGAGCAGATTGCTTGGGTGGTAGTCTAATTCAGAGCCCTGCTCTCTAAGACTGAACATTGCACATATGATTCTTGAAGAGTGTTTGCTGCTGTTATTTAAGAAAATAAAAAGCAAACCCCCAAAATCTTAGATTGCTATCTTCTCTCACTGCCTCTGGACTTTTGCCTACATAAAACTCAGCATAGTATCAGGTTTAGATATCACTTAGAATAACAACTGTACAGTATTGAATTCATGAAATATAGAAGTTATGGAAAAGACTACTATAAATAGAACAGGAAGGGAAAGCTTTAAATTACTATTTATACCATATACCATATACCATATATATATTAGAGGCCTGGTGCACAAAATTTGTGCACAGGAAGTGGGGGTTGTCCTTCAGCCCAGCCTGCTCCCTCTCCAATCTGTGACTCCTTGAGGAATATCTGACTTCCTGTTTAGGCCCGATCCAAGTAGGACCTAAACAGGCAGTCAGACATCCCTCTCACAATCCAGGATTGCTGGTTCCCAATTGCTCATCTGTCTGCCTTCCTGATTGCCCCTAACCACTTCTGCCTGCTAGCTTGATCAGCCCCTAATCACTCTCCTGCCAGTCTGATTGATGCCTAACTGCTTCCCTGCCAGCCTGTTTGCCCCCAACTGCCCTTCCCTGCAGTCCCGGTCACCCCCAAATTCCCTCCTCTGCCAACCTGGTCACCCCTAACTACCCTCCCCTACAGGCTTGATCACCCCCAACTGCCCTCCCTTGCCGGCCTGGTCCATCCCAACTGCCCTTCCCTGCTGGTCATCTTGTGGTGGCCATCTTGTGTCCACATGGGGGAAAGATCTTTAACCACTTGGGAGTAGTCATCTTGTGTGTTGGAGTGATGGTCAATCTGCATTTTACTCTTTTATTAGATAGGATAGAAGCCTGGTGCACAGGTGGGGGTCAGCTGGTTTGCCCTGAAGGGTGTTCTGGATTATGGTAAGTATTCCATTGGGGCATGGAGTGGCCTGGGTGAGGAGCTTGTGGTGGTTTGCAGGCCAGCCAAGGCCCCCAGTGACCCAAGTAGAGACCCTGGTATCTGGGATTTATTTATCTTCTACAACTAAAACTTTGTAGCCTGGAGTGGAGACAAGCCTTCTACTTGCAAAGCCATTGAAACTTTGTTGCCTTAAGCAGAGACCTGGGCCAGCCAGGGTGTGTGGAATGCTTGGCTTCCTCCATTGCCAGGGCAACCTGAGCCTTCCTCCTGCTCTCTCAGTGGCCATAGCCATCTTTGTTCAGTTAATTTGCATAATCGCTCTGATTGGCTGGTGGGCGTGATGTGTGGGCATAGAGAAAGTACAGTCAATTTGCATATTACTCTTTTATTAGATAGGACTAGAGGCCCGGGGCATGAAATTCATGCATGGTGGGGGATGTCCCTAAGCTCGGCCTTCACCCTCTCGCAATCTGAAACACCTCATGGGATATCAGATTACCAGTTTAGCAGGATCAGGCAGTCAGACATCCCTCTAGCAATCTGGGATTATTGGCTTTTAACCACCATGCCTGCCTGTCTGATCACCCCTAACCACTTGCTTGCTTGCCTGATTGCCCCTAATCACTCTGCCTGCCTGATCTCCCCTAACCACTTGCCTGCCTGCCTGATAGCCACTAACTGTTCGCCTGCATGCTTGATCATCCCTAACCACTCTGCCAGCCTGCCTGATTGCTCCTAACTACCTCTGCCTCAGCCCCCACCACTATGGTCTCATCTGGAAGGACATCTAGAATGACATTTGGAAGGTCATTGGCTGTCCAATCTAATTAGCATATTATACATATTATACTAATCACCACACACACACACACACACACACACACACACACACACACACTCACATATATATATATATAAATACCATTCACTGATATAAAGTGGGATTGGGTCAGCTTTTCATAGTTATAATTCCAAGTGCTATATATTTCCACACACAAAAAGTATATGTTGTGCCTATAAAGGTGAAATATAGAGACTATTAAAGAATTTATTAATTACTGACATCTTGTGAGATCCCTTTAAAGGACCTCTCAAATTTATTGTATCTTTTCCCAAACTTATTTTGTGCCTGTCATGCCAACTTTTGTTACCTCTATTATTGTGATTCTCATGTTGCAGGGTAATTGCATAATCTATTTCTCCAGTCTATAGTAATTTATTGAGAACAGGCTCTCTCTTTTAGTCTTTACCTCTCAAATGCCTAGTAACAATAGCTGGCGTGGGAGAAGCACTCAATACTTGTCTGCCAAATGACTGAAATGACCTGACCAAGATCACAGTGAAAAAATGGTGAATTCACCCAGATCTTCTCACTACAAATCCCTCCTTTATTTCCACAGACTTTGGCAGAAGCAGGACAATTAAATTCTAATCATAAGAGGTATTAATCCTGGTAGAGCTGAAAGATATAGCTTAAGGCTTTGGTGATCTATTTAAAAAAACAACAACAAACAACAACAAAGAAAAACCCAAACTCTAATTTCATATGTAGTTGATTCAGCATGATTATTTTTATTAACCATCTTGTGTCCACATGGGGGCAGGATCTTTTGACCATATGGGGGCAGTCATCTTGTGTGTTGGAGTGATGGTCCATCTGCATATTACTCTTTTATTAAATAGGATAGAGGCCTGGTGCACAGGTGGAGGTCAGCTGGTTTGCCCTGAAGGGTGTCCTGGATCAGGGTGGGTGTTCCCTTGGGGAGTAGGGTGGCCTGGGCAAGGGTCCTATAGTGTTTTGCAAGACAGCCATACCCCCAGCCACCCAAGTGGATGCCCTGGTATCTGGGATTTATTTATCTTCTACAATTGAAATTTTGTAGCCTGGAGCGGAGACAAGCCTTCTGCTTGCACAGCCATTGAAACTTTGTTGCCTTAAGCAGAGGCCTGGGCCAGCCAGTGTGTGTGGAAAGCTTGGCTTCCTCCATTGCCAGGGGCAACCCAAGCCTCCCTCCTGCTCTCTCTGTGGCCATAGCCATCTTAGTTGGGTTAATTTGCATATCCACTCTGATTGGCTGATGGACATGGCCGGTGGGCATGACTGGTGGGTCTAGTGGAGGTACGGTCAATTTGCATATTACTCTTTTATTAGATAGGACTAATAGCCCTGCTCATGAATCCATGTGCCAGTAGCTTGCCAGTAGCTCACTGCCGCCCTCCAGTAGCTCTCTACCTGCTGCCCCACCCACCTTTAGCTCCCCCAACCCCCTCATAGCTTGCTGCCCTGCCACCTCCTGTAGCTCTCCACCACCTGTTTATTGCTCGCTGCCCTACCCTACTGCTGATCCATGATCCAATCGTTACACAGTCAGTCTTTATGCTTCACAGTGTAATGACTATTTGCATATTACATCTTTATTATATAGAATGAGTGTGCAACTATATTTAAGTAATTTTCCTGTAATTTTTAGATCTTTATCGTAGGATAACACTTGACCTAATTTTATTTAAGCTAACATCTAATTGTGGCAACAAATGCTCATCTAATTGTAGCACATCAGCAGAAAATAGCAAATACAAAAAATGAATACAAATATCCTGTGAATAAAATCAGCACTTGATCTACTTCATTAGCAGAGTTAGTTAATAAGAACAGGAGATTGTTTTATAGATTCTGGGTTTGGGAATCATACTTTTTCAGTTGGCTAATTGGGTGTATTTGAAACTCCATATTCCTCAAATAGCATAATCCCCAGTTTCAACAAAGAATGAAAGTGACTGAGGCCTTCATTTTCATTGACTGAGAAGGATTCTGAGATGTCATTAGGATCACAGGACCCTTGTCCATGGTCCATTGCTCAGGAGAGCAAGTTTTCTGTCTCAGATCATTCGTGAAGATGAGGATGCTCAGAGTGTTCCTGGCTCATTTTTCACATGACTAGTAACACTTTGTTGAGAGATTGTCTAATGGCATAGTACTGCCCTTTACTGAGAGTTCTGGTCAAGGCAAACAGCCAAAGTGGGAGGAATTTAGGACCTTGATAGCCCTCAGTCCTAGTGACCTTAATAATAAAAATGCAGTCCTACCTTGTCTGATTCATCGGATAGAGCATCAGACTGTAGATTGAAGCATCCCAGTTTTGATTATCATCAAGAGCACATGCGTGGGTTGCGGGCTTGATCCTCAATAAAAGGCAGCCAATCAATGAGTCTCTCTCATCATTAATATTTCTATCTCTCTCTCCCTCTCCCTTCCTCTCTCAAATCAATAAAATATACTATCTAATAAAAGAGAAATTAACCATCACTGCGCTACACCCACAAGCCATGCCCATTAGCCAATCAGGAGAGAGTATGCAAATTGGCTCCAACCAAGATGGCAGCAGCCACAGAGCAAGCAAAGGGAGGCTTAAGTTTCCCAGTGATGGAGGAAGCCAAGCTTTCCACACACCCTGGAGGGCCCAGCCTCCACTCAAGGTTACAAAGTTTCAATTATAGAAGATGAATAAATCCCAACAAAATGGTGGCAGCCATGGAGCTGGAGAGAGCAGGAGGCTAGAGTTGCCCCTGGAGATGGAGGAAACCAAGCTTCTGCAGCCCTGGGCTGTCTTGGCCTCCACTCAAAGCTACAAAGTTTCAATTATAGAAGATAAATAAATCCCAACAGAAATGGCTGCTGCCATGGAGTGAGCAGGAGGCTTGGCTTCACTCCAGGCTACAAAGTTTCAATGGTAGAAGATAGATAAATCCCATATACCAGGGCCTTCGCTTGGGTTGCCCAGGGGGCGTGGCTGGCCTGAAAACCACCTCAGTTCGCCTTGCCGAGGCCTCCCCATGCCCTAAGGGAACCCCCACCCTGATCCAGGACACCATTTAGGGCAAACCAGCTGGCTCCCACCCATGCACCAGGCCTCTATCCTATCTAATAAAAGAGTAATATGCAGATTGACCATCACTACAACACACAAGATTGCTGCCACCATGTGGTCAAATATTCTGCCCCCATGTGGACACAAGATAACCACTGCAAGATGGCCAGCAGAGGAGGGCAGTTGGGAGGGGCAATACCTGCAAGGGAGAGCAGTTGGGGGCAATCAAGCCTGCAGGGCAGAGCAGTTGTGGGGGGGGGGCGGCCCAGGCCGGCAGAGGAGACCTGGACTGCAGGGAAGGGCATTTGGGGGGGACCCAGGCCTGCATGGGAAAGCTGTTGGGGGTGGGGATTAGGCCTGCAGGGGAGGGCAGTTAGGGGTGACCAAGCCTAAGGGGAGGGCATTTAGGGGCAAATAGGCTGGCAGGGTTAGCATCAATCAGGCTGGCAGAGGAGTGGTTAGGAGGTGATCAGGCTGGCAGGCAGAAGTGGTTAGGGGCAATCAGGAATGCAGGCAGGTGAGCAGTTGGGAGCCAACAGTCCTGGATTGTGAGAGGGATGTCCGACTGCCCGTTGGACAATTGGATATCTCTTGAGGGATCCCAGACTGGAGAGGGTGCAGGCTGGGCTGAGGGACAGTACCCCTCATGCCCCCTCGTGCACAAATTTTGTACACCAGGCCTCTAGAATAATAATAATAATAATAATAATAATAATAATAATAATAATAAAAATACAGTGGGAAGTGGGATTCTCTGTAATCAAAGGGCTCTTGTATAGTGCTTGATAATAAAGAAAGATTAGCATGCATTTATATAATTCATAAAAGAGTGAACTTGCTCTAACTGGTTTGGCTCAGTGGTTAGAGCATCAACCTGCAAACTGAAGGGTCCTAGGTTTGATTCCAGTCAAGGGCATGTACCTTGGTTGTGGGCACATCCCCAGTGGGGGGTGTACAGGAGGCAGCTGATTGGTGTTTCTAACTCTCTTTTCCTCTCTCTTCCTGTCTATAAAAATCAATCAATCAGTAAAAAAAAAAAAAAAAAAAAAAAGAGTGAACTTTGGGATTTAAATTTAAGTAGACAGTGACTTAATGAGTTAAAGAAATTAAACATTTTATTCCCTTGGGACTCAAGAAGATAGGGCAGTAGTTGAATTCAGATTAGCTGAGCTTTTCCACTGACAGCCTCACTTAAAACCATCATTAAAAATAGATATTACATTTAGTCTATTACATTTAGATATTACATTTAGATATTACACTCTTATTCCAGTTTAGCAGCTTTTGATTTTTACTATTAATTCCAAGGTTTAATAAGCTCTGGGCTGTAAGGCTCTGAAATGAAGAGAAATCAGGAATTTACCATAAAGTACTCTGCCAGGAAGTAACCAAAATGATACATTCTTAACTGTATTCCATTTTCATGTCAAATTGTTCTCACGTTATTTTCAGATTCTGAGCCAAACTTTCAAAAGTTAAGTTTCAGGAAGTCCTGGGACAAAAGCCCTCCATCACACAGTGACACTTCCGTAGGCACACAACAGAGTATTCTAATAAGATTTGAGAGAAATGAAGAAAATGCTCACAAGGTACAAATTTCTTTTGAGACAAGTGGGTCAACCAAAAATAAACTCTATTAGCCTGGCCTATTACTCTACATCTGAGTAAATGAAATAAAAAGGAAACACACACGTTTCCATGGCAAAACTTTAAATGGATTTTGCAGCTCTTTTGGACAATTGGGTGCTCCTGATGCTTATTGTTCTATTCTTAATGAGTTGATTAAAGTTGTATGTTGTGCCGAAGCCGGTTTGGCTCAATGGATAGAGCATCGGCCTGGGGACTAAAAGGTCCCGAGTTCGATTCTGGTTAAGGGCATGTATCTTGGTTGCGAGCACATCCTCGGTAGGGGACATGCAGGAGGCAGCTGGTCAATGTCTTTCTCTCATCGATGTTTCTAGCTCTCTATCCCTTTCTTTTTCTCTCTGTAAAAAATCAATAAAATATATTAAAAAAATAAAGTAGCATGTTGTTATTTTCTCCAGCAACACTTCCATTCTCTCAGAAAAAATAAATCTCCTAAGACACTGATCAACTTCAAAGGCATGACCCTAAGTTGCTCATGTTCCCAGTATATCCTATACACCCCCTAACCCAGTGATAGAGATTTGTGTAACAGTTCCACATGCATGCCCTCTATGCTTTTGTTCCTGGCGTTGGCCCAGTCAGAAATGTTCATACTCTAAAAATCTACCCACTGACATCATCCTCATTCTGGATAGTCTTATTTAAATACTTTGTTCTCCATAAAACCTTCTCTGTTTCAACCATTCAGAATAAGTTGTCCTTTCTCTTAATTCTCAGAATACTCTTTAAATCTCTATTTACCATTTAAAAAAATTATCTTGATTCACTGGTGACATGCCAACCATGGTTAACAAATAGATCTTATCTCCTATGCCAAATTTGATTATCTTTTGCCTGTGCAGATGTTGTGTTGAGGATTCTGAAACTGTGTCCACAAGTGGGAGAAAAATGTAGCAATCAATTAATGATGTCTGTAGGGACACGAGCAGGGCAGTGATGGCACAGTGCTACAGGTTTGTTGTTTCTGCAATAAACTAAATATTTTATACTAGGGTTATTATTTAATTTTATACATCCTACAATACCTTATTTCTTTACACTTAGTAGATGCTTAAAATATGTCCTTTGAATACTTGAATTGCAATGAGCAGTGCTGAAGACTTAGGGAGGTATACAAGAGCATCAAGGGGATAAATGGTGATGGAAAAATAAAATAAAATAAAATAAAATAAAGAAGTAAGGATGAATTATTGATGATTCAGTTATGATATGGTAGAAAGGGTCTGAGAGAGGTCATGATTTCCTGCCTAGAGATTTTAGGACACAGGTTATAACTCTGTATGATGTTTATGTCTAGTTTTGCTCAAACAGACAATGCATTTAGTTATCTCTTGGATGCTCTTCAGGTACAAGAGTCACCAATTTATAGAGAATGTTATTATTTTAGCATGGGTCAATAAAGAGTTTGTATTCCAAAAGCAAGTACTATAAGTTTTGCATATCCTATCTTTAAGTCAGAGACTTCTGACTGAGTTTATGACTTTATTTATAAGATTCTTGTTTTCTTTTGTTAGTTTTATTGTTTCCACAGGGTAGGGTAGAAGGAAGGGAGAAAGGCATGAGTCACATTAGTTTTGGGCTATTGGGTGGCCATAGTTAGGTCATTGACACTTTAAATTGGCTTCTCAAGAATTTCTTTTTAGAACCTTAATACTCTTTACCACACATTAGAACATAATAACAAAAGTTCTTAAGTGATAAGACCACAGCTCATGATATATGTGGCAAGAAAGGAAAATATTAGCAGAGCAAATACATAACTATGTAAGATTTTTATTTTTTAAAGGGAGAATTCAGAGCTTAAAGTTCAAAATGTTTTTAGAATATGTGAAAGCTATCGGGTTATTGAGATGATCTGGAAAATCAAAGTAGAGAAATGTGAAATATAAATTACTGCTCAAATGCTTGGCTCTGTTTAAACTCATCTTTGTCACTGATCTGCATTGTGAATTATTGGGCAGTTGTGTAATTCATGATAGGAAGAACATTTTATTGCACTAGACCAGTGATCGGCAAACTCATTAGTTAATAGAGCCAAATACCAATAGTACAACGATTGAAATTTCTTTTGAGAGCCCATTTTTTTTAAACTTAAACTTTTTCTAACACCACTTCTTCAAAATAGACTTGCCCAGGCCATGGTATTTTGTGGAAGAATCACACTAAAGGGGCCAAAGAGCCACATGTGGCTCGAGAGCTGCAGTTTACCGACCACGACACTAGACTATTGTTACTTATGTCTGTCTTCTTCAGGAAACTTGCAGGGGATTGACTAATGAAAGGGAAGATTTGGGTATTCTTAGATTCGCTTGCAATTATGTCTTCTAATATCAACACAACCCACTTCTAGTCTCAATAGTGTTGTATTTCCTTGTATTGCCTTATTAATGTGCTAGCTTGTTATTTAAATCTTCATCTATGTATTATCTCCAATGCATCCTTTGAAGTAAGTTATTTGACATCCAAAGCTGCATCTTATACTCTTTGTACCTCCTGTTCAGCACTCACTTCCCTGGTACATGCTAAGTATTATTGTTGATCAGTCCATTCAGGGCATGATGGGTTTACAAGAATCTACTGCCTATGTTTGAGGCAGAATGATCATATCCAGCTTGTGGAATCTGGGTGAAGTAGAATTTTTTAAATGTGTGAATACACAAACTTTCATAAAATTAGGACTAATAATAGATACTGTATGGATGCATTAAAATAGGGCATTGGAATACTGTTGTGGGTTTAACTATGACCCCCAAAGAAGATATGTCAAAGTCCTAACCTGTAGTACCTTGGAATGTGACTTTATTTAGACATATAATCTTGCAGGCTTAAGGAATTTAATATGAGTTCACAAAAGTAGACCCGAGTACAATGTGACTGGTGTCTTTATAAGTAGGGGAAATTGGGACACAGATATGCACAGAGGGAAGACCATGTGATTGGAGTGATCTACATTTTAAGGAACACCAAGTATTTCTGACAAACGGCAGGAGGTAAAGGAGGCAAGGAAGCATCCTCAGTAGAGCTGTCAGAGAGCATGGCCCTACTGACACCTTGGTTTCAGACTTCTAGCCTCCAGAACAATACATTTGTGCTATTTTAAGCCGTTCAACTGTTGGTACTTTGTTACAGTTGCTCATAGAAACTAACACGAATACTGAATGAGGCACAAGGACCTGGGAGCAATTGGGATAGAAAGTGATTTTTTTCTTTTGGTAAATTGAGACAAAACATGATGAAGTACAGTTGCCTTTTCTAGGCAATGTCATATAGAAATGGCAAATACATCTCATCTTGTGTGCAAAGTCGACTTACTAGTAGGAGGCTGCTGGGAGCTCAGGTTGAGAGGGATATTGCACCTGCACCCAGGTTGGTGGGAAAGAATATAGGCATCCACTCAGAGGAGAATGAGCTGGGTATTATTAGACTAGGGCAGCAGCGACTACAGTTGACCCTTGACCAACAAAGAGTTAGGGGCACTGACTCCCCACACAGTGAAAAATCTACTTATAATTTGTGACTCCCCCAAAACTTAATTACTAGGAATCTACTATCGGCCAGAAGCCTTACTGATGACATACACAGTCAATTAACCCATATTTTATACGTTACATGTATTATATACTGTATTCTTACAATAGAGTAAGCCAGAGAAAAGGAAATGTTATTACAAAAATCATAAGGAACATAAAACACATCTATAGTATGTATGTATTTATTGGAAAAAATCCATCTATTAGTGCACCTGAGCAAACACATATTGTTCAAGGGCCAATTGTATTGTTATTTGAGTAGCTTCCTGGAAGTTGTGAAGAAGAGAGAAAATGCAGTGTGGGTAGGCATGGGAATAAGAATAGGGCGTAGAAATAGAGGTAAAATATGACTGAGGCAAAGGAAAAAGAAATTCTTGGCTGTTCCAAATTTCAGTCAGATCCTAGACATGCTGGGAAATGAGACATACAAGACAAGAAACCCTCCAGATCTCAAAGCCAGTCCAGAAAAAAGAGCAGGCTCTGATTTTTATAGATTAAAGTTACCCCCCATGCCCCAAATCAGTGACTCTAAGTAGTTTACTCACTTCATTTTGAATGAAGATGTCTTTATTTTCTGGAAATTTAAACCTCTTCACATTACTTTGGCCAGGAATTGCGTATTTTTGCTTAAATATTTCTAGGAGTCTTGGGGAGAAGGAAAGAAGACATTTCAGCATTGTTTTATCATCTGCAGGATGGGAAACGGTTAAATGTTGCACAGAACATGATATTTATGAATATAACTGTTGGTGCCATAGCTGGCAAAATCCAAACTTTCCCAGGCCTCTCTGGCTCAGTCAGGTACAGCAATGGAATCATAGTAACAGCAAAACCTCAAAGTTCACGGGCTCTTGCCCTTCCTGTTCACGTGGCATCTCTGTCCTCCTAAACTTTACCTGTCATTTCTAGGACTCCACAGACTACCTCTCCTACCTGCTCCCATGGCAGGCTGTCAGCTGCTGCCTGTTACAGTCTTTCTCTTCAGACCTGACCTGTAATCCACGTCTTCATAGGGTTTTGCCTGCAGCCCCTCTTCACTGGAAGTTGCAGATTACCCACCATCCTCATTCTCTCTGCCCCAACCTCAGGGCACCTCATCTCCCAGTGTGTTACAGGGAGGTGCCTGTAGGGCTGGCTGACTGGATTGCCTAGATGGGACCTTACCACACCTAAATGTAAGTGCTTTCTACAGAGCCTTTGCTGTTAAGCCTTCCAGAAATAGTAATAATGGGGCAAGGCCTTTCTAATTGGTGCATTCTCTCAGACACTCCCAGGAAGCTTCTACCATTGCTCAGAAACTATAGAAACTGTCAAATTTAACTCAGCAGTCTTGTCACTGCCACAGTGGGACTTGCTGCCTGGAAAGAGGCAGCCACATCACCTTTACGGGGAGCTGCACTGGGAAAAATGAAGTAGCCACCACCTGCAAAGTAATTGGAGTTGTAGCAAAGAAAAATATTGCCCATCTTTGAAATCCTAGCTAGAACAATCATTGATAATTAAAGGCAGTCAGATTAAATGGATTTTGACAAATGCCAAAGAGATGGTCTCAGGTTCTTTGGCATTTTAATGGTTCTAGTGAATGTCTTTTGATTTTTCAGCTGTTAATCCAGAGTCTTATCACACTTTCTAAAAAAGAGATGTGTTTCCTTTAAATTGAGGTGAATTTCTTTCTCAAAGAGTTCATTTAGTCCTCTGACAGCAGAAAGCCATTTGAAAATAATTTTAGAACCAGAAATCTAGTGATTTCCTCATTTCTGCTCAAGTTCACATTTTGTTTTCAGACTGATCAGTTAATACCACAATGTTTATCAGTATGTGGAAGAGAAATCTATTAAATATCATTTAAAGTGAGATAATCTTGAGACGTGTTGCAAAGCAATTGCCTTGAAAAACCTTTTATCAGACTCTACCACCATCCCCTTCCTAAATGAACTCCTATGAAATTTCCATAAGAATGTTTCTACCAGTTGCATTAGATTTTTAATAGAAATGAATTGGGGCCTTGATTCAGTCCAGTGGAGCCTGAAAGAGCTTGAGAGAGAAGATAGAAGAAAAAAAAAAGAGAGTTAACTGCCCTTATTTGTATTTATCTAAAATCTTACATATTTAATATACAGACATGTACCTATACATATACTTGTAAGAATATGAACAGAGGAAATGGACATATCTTGGTCTTCCATTGGTGGGTGATCATTTCTGATGGTTAAAGGTAAAGATGTTAACAAGCAGGCCTGATCTCCATGTGGGTTGGTTAGCTCTATTCTGTTCATAACCAATACGTGCTATTGGTCGAGCCAATAGTATGGATGTATTGATGAAAATACAGGTTCATTGTCATAAGGATAACATTTGACTATAGATTATCAATAATAATAAAAGCACAATATGCAAATAGACCAAACGGCTGAATAGCGGAACGACCGTCTGGGTGAACACTCTATGACACCCACTGGCACCAGCCAAGGCGGGTACGATGTGATTGGTCGGCCTGGCCATTGCCCATGATTGCCCTGCAGAGAGAGGCCCAGACCACCAGCTGGCAGGCTGCAGCACATGGGTGGGGGAGGTGGAGGGTGTTACACGATCTATTGCAGTGCACCAGGCCTCTACTATACTATACTTTTCTTCCTTATGCATACAATCTGCAATTCTAGCATCACCTAGTGAGCACAGGAACTGTTCTAACCACATCAGGATGAAGGAATATATCAAAGATCAAGTAAAAGGTGATATATAGAAATAGTGAACATTTAAAAATTTTCAGTTAAATAGTATCATTGAGGAATAAATTGTTTTAAAGAGGTAAATTCTGAGTAATACTGATTTATTCCTTTAAATCGACACTTTAGTTTTTAAAAATCAATTTTAGATGGAAATATCTCCAACTGCATTACTATTTCCCTACCTTTGGACATTTAGCATACTGAATATAAAGAAGTGCATTTTAAAAAGTTTATTACCACGATACTATTATATTGACTTATTTTGGGATGTATTTTGTAAATTTTCTCTTGCTGTTCTCATTGAGGTTTTATGCTTGTTTTATAGTTTTGCTGTTTCTTTCCTTTTGGGGTTGTAGACCCTAGACAGTATCAATATCAGTATTAATTTTATATCAATATCAATAACAAGTGTGTTTGAATTCACATTGAGTAAGGGTAATACATTCTCCTGACTGTTGATTAAGAATCATGAGCTTTGTATCATTTAGTTTGGCCGCTTAAAAATCTTTTTGATTTATTTTCTTCTTGGTTTTGACATAAATTTTGCCATAGATGAGGTTTCTTATTTACAAATAGTTAAGGGCTGTTATTTAAGTAATAGGCTATGTCTGCACACACATATACACACACACAGCTGATATTCAAATGACATCACTGAATGTGATTATACTAGATGTTGTAGAATCACCTACAACTGTGGAGACTATACAGAAACATAAAATGCTTAGTATAGAAAATTACCTTTTTTTAAAAAAGCAGGATGCTGGATGGTATACAAACTATAATTGCAATGATCACAAATTCTTTAAGGCTGTGAAAAAAAGGCCAAAAAGATAGGCAAAAAGAGGCATACGGTATTGGGCTAAGATGATAACATTAAAAATTTCTACACTTTCAAAATTTTTGCAAATTGATATTTTTAAATTAATTAAAGAAAGGGGTTCTAATATCTTAGAGCCTATGTAAGCAAATCCTATAAAAGCCTAAAGGTTAAGGAATCAAAACTTGAGGATAAGCAGTCACAAACAACAATCTACTCTTTTCCAGATAAGGCAACTCCTTAAGCTATAGCCAATTAAATCATTATATTGCGTTACTTCTGCCTTTTCTCTATAAATATCTTTCTCTTAGCTTCTGTCCATGGATCCCTGAAGTGCTCCTAACCACTTCCCATTTGGCATTGCCCAATTTTAATAGAGTTTGTTCAAATAAACTCATAAAAAATTTAATAGGACTCTGTTTATCTTTTAACAAGTACCTTTCAAAAATAACAAGCAAATGTATAACTAAAAAGCCCAATAAAGAGCCCAAGTTCTTGGGACACTCTACACATAAATCTGATTTTGGTTAGTAAGCAACATCAGTTCATGCCTTGAAGCTCCAGGTCTTAGACTGAGTTCTACCCAAAGCTTTGTTACAAGAAGAGCACCCAACATAAGGTCACTTCCCTGGCAGTAGAGGTCCCTAATACATGAAAGGAGATTGAGCAGAGTCATTAGAGCAGTCACTATTGGGAAGGATAATGCAACACAATCTCAAGAGAAGTATCTGAAATGTGGCATCAAATAAAAAAATTCCATTTCCATAACACTTAAAGTTTCATTCACAATTTCAGATCTCTCTCCCTCAGCCGTGAACATCTATCCATCCATTCCCAGTTATTCAATAAGCTCTCACGATGGGCTAGGCCATCCCACAGGCATACAGAACAATAGCTGAATATCAACTATTATTGGGGCCAAAATCATCCATCCAAAATGCAAGCCTTCATTCCACAGTGTTTAGGCCTCAGTGTTATTTTGTTTGTTTGTTTTATCTGTTATGTGCTCCTTTCCACTGTTCTCAATTTGCTACCTGCAAACAAATTACATATAAACTAGTCACTCATTGGCTTGATTTAGCAATAGTGTAGGAAAGAGAGACATACTTTTTAGTTAAAGAGGTCTTTTAAATAAGGAAGTCAAGCTTGCTCTTGCAGAATCTAAGAGACTGTTGCCTTTGGGTAAGACAAACAGCCTTTTACAAGGAACAAGATAATGGGCATTGCAGGGACCATGTGAACAATTCCATACTAGAAGGGACCTAATAAAGCCCAGAGATCTGGTAGCCAGATGTGGGGGAGTGCGCTAAATAGATGCATTGACCTCAGTCATTATCTTTTTTTCAAGAGTATTTGTTATAAACTATACACAAAAGCCATATATATGATAATAATCTCAGCACATCAGACTGCCTCCATATTGAACAGAAATAGCAATTCCCGAGGTGAAATACCTGCTGTGCCACGGATGACAATACTGCCTCGATGCTGCAAAGCAGCAGAAGGAATGCTTGCTATAAGGGGTTTTGTTCACAATGGCATCCTTGTACTACACTCCCCTCAGAAAAAGAATGAGCACCTGGCAGTAGAGATTAAGATGCAAAGGAGAGAGGGAGGACAATTTACAAAAGATCTGGTAGCCTAAGTGATGAGTAACAACTATGCATCATGAGAGCTGGTGAAGAAAAAAAAATAGACCAAAATAACCTATGCCATTTCTTCACTTTCCTTCATATAGTTCATGCAAATATTTATAAGTACACAGGCACATAATCACACTGTAAATAAAAGACCACAGTTTTGAAAAATATCAATTCTAACACCCAGATGGAGCTATATATAAATATTCACACAAACATACCCGCCAAACATACTTATTTATGGTTTCATTTAACTTTTTCTTCCTCAAAATCTTATAGAGAATTGAAACAAAGTGACCCTGGGCAAGCAGTTAATTTGTGATTGCCTGCAGCATATTGTCTTGATTGAAGTTACTTGTTTCCACCAATAGAGCGCAGAACATGAATTAATCTTCTGGACCCATAGATGCTTTAACTGAGGTTCTGATTTCATCCCAGAACCACCTTCCCTGATTTCTCCAGTAGTACCTTCAAAGGTTGTTTCCCTTCCCTCCACTCATATTTATTTCTTTTCTCAAGTATTTCTTGAATCACTACAGGTTCTACATGGCAGATATACGGTAGTATAATAATTCTCTTTACATTGTATGGGCTATATTAATAGAACCTGCTTACCAATATGTAAAAGCAAGATCTGGTTTGTGTGCTTCACCTCAATGTCCCTAATGCTTAGAACATGCCTAAAACCCCGTAAAGTATACCAAGTCCTGTGCCCTCACCTATTGGATTCGTAATCCTAATGCTGGATAATTGATTATTATAGTTGGACTTTTAATCACATTTTACATACAAGAATCTATAAATCAGAGACATCAACCACTTTGTACAAGGTCACACAGCTAGCGAGAACAAAACTGAAATTCAGACCCCTATCTATTTGACTTTAAAATATATTTGGTTTCTACTACTATACATCTATTCAAAGGAAGACAATATAAAACATTTTATACTATACAAATATTAAATTGGCCTGTTCTCAATGAGGGGCAAAGGGAACTTTATTTAGTGATTGCCTAGCAGGTCTCGCATATATCCAGTATGGGGCCTGTTGTCTATATTTTTTCTTTCACTAAATGTCAGGTCTTAACCATTTTTTTTAATATATGGAAAGCTTAGTTGTACATATAGGGCTGAGATCTTAGATCTTATTTTTATTGGCTTTGGGAAGAGGTTGTGCACTTATATTAGTTCTCACCCAACGGTATTTTTTCATTGAAGTTTAGGCAGAGTGGAAGGAAGAGGAAGGGACAGAAAGAGAAACCTCAATATGAGAGAGACACATCGATTCGTTGCCTCCCACACAAGCCCTGACCAGGGCCAGGGATCAAGCCTATAGCCGAGGTACTAACCTTGACTGGAATTGAACCCGGGATCCTTCAGTCCTCAGGCTGACACTCTACCCACTGAACAAACTGGCTAGAGCATGGTTGTCCGTTTGCGATGCATAGTTTGACACATAAGTTATAAGGAATCATGGTTTCCAAGCAACTGCTTTGCTCCTCAGCTTCAAAAGAAATAGGCATTTCTAGGCAATTGCCCCACCCCCAGTGAAACAGTTGTCCTCCATTCTCCTGCCTTGCTTTCCACACTTGCCACATTCCCAGCCGTTAGTTATCTTTAGCCAGATTCTATGGCTCCCCATTTGTGTTTCCTCTTTTCTTCTAGGCTTCTGTAAAATTTTAAATAAAATGAAAATAATGAAAAGAATATGAGTCAAAAGAAGATATATGAGGTTCCTTATTTCCAATCTCCCAGATCTAAAGTCCTCAGTAGAGCTACAGAAATGACTTTTAATGTTTCAAAGGTTGACTCAAATTGATTATTGCCCTTAGCTGGTCACAAAGAAGTTGTGACTATTCTTTATACTATAGGGCAGTGGTGGGCAAACTGCGACTCACGAGCCACATACGGCTCTTTTGCTCTTTGAGTGTGGCTCTTCCACAAAATACCACATGCAAGTGTGCAGGTACAGTGTGATTCAAATTTCATGGCCCATGCGCAGAAGTTGGTTTTTGGCTCTCAAAAGAAATTTCAATCATCGTACTATTGATATTTGGTTCTGTTGACTGAGTTTGCCGACCACTGCTATAGGGCATTAATAGAAGAAAGGCTTCCCAGTTCTAACTTCAAGATTCTTGAACCATCAAGATATCATCTCAAAGTCTTTCTACATTCCAATGACAATAAGCAACTTGGTTAAGAAAATGTTTTTTTGTTTTTTTTTCCAAATAGAAAAAAAGGGGAGTTAAATAAAATTGTGACCCAGAAATATATATATATATATATAATTTTGTGCTAAATATACACCTTACAATACTTTTAAATTCCTTAAATAATCAGTAAGTACAGTACACTAATGTTGGGTTTTAAAAAATTTAGGAAAAGCACCTTTACTGGTTAAAAGTGTTTATTACAGTGTTTTACTATTGAAAATAATTTCAAAGATTTTAAATTCTATTCCTTCCTTTTAACAGATGACCAGAAATTTCTGACATTGGGCCATGGGTCAAGCTCACACAGTACCCTACTTGCAACTTTGTTTTTATAGAAAAATATGACACACATAATCTATTTTTTTCAATAGCATGGACAAAAGTTGAAGATTGTCTATGTAGTGTACAATACTGAAGGAAGTGATACTAATAGGTCATAAAATTCTATTTTAAATAACTGTTAATTATTTCTGATCATGCAAAATAACAATTTGTTCTACACATTTTTCAATTAAAATTTTAAGGTAGAATAGGAGCAAGCAGTATTTTTCTAATCAAATATATTTTCTCTTATGCATCTTTATTTATTTCATTGATACCTCTTAGTAAATAACAGACAAACAGACATGTATAGTTTTAATAGCATAAAACAGATCTAGTGGCAACCAATCATGGTTGCTTTATTTGATGCCAGAAACTTGAAGTGGATTGTCAAGATAGTAACAAGAGGTTCTAAAGAGTACTTTTTATTTTTAAAATAAAGGTATAAGCAGCTCTCAAGCAACTCAAATAAGCTGCTTAATTAAGTGATAATGTCATTAGAAAAGAACATTGTCAAAGGCTAATTATTCTCATAAAAGATATGCCGGCATATGCAGGGTAATAATCAAAGAGAATTTGGTATAAAATTAAAACCATTATAGCACTCCTTCATGGCCAGCTCTATATAATTGCTTAAATAGAGTACTTATTTTTAAAGCTATCATTTCCAGTCTCCCTGAATGATGATAGCTGGATAGTTATAACAAACATTGACATACAAAATTGTTCTATTTGTCTAACATTTCTTCCCAGATAGGTTATAAGAATTTAATTTTATTCTAATTATCAGCATCTCAAAAGTTATTATTTTCTAGTGATATATCAAAATAAAATATTGATATCTGATGCTCAATTTACTATATATATATATCATGCTCTTTTTCTCACAACTAGAAGTGTATAGAGCTGAGAGGCTGTGAAGTCCCACCCACTTTAATCTCAATGATAGACTCCCAGAAATTGGCAGGTTCAAAGTAGTGGCCTCTCTTATTGCCCTATGGTTTCCCTTCTAATGTTTAAGTCCTGTATCCATTTTGAGTTTATTTTTGTATTTTGTGTAAGTTGGTGGTCCAGTTTCATTTTTTTTTTTTGCATGTATCTGTCCAATTTACCCAACACCATTTATTGAAGAGGCTATTTTGGCTCCATTGTATGTTCATGCCTCCTTTGTCAAATATTAGTTGAGCATAGTGGTTTAGGTGGATATCTGGGTTCTCTATTCTATTCCATTGGTCTATATGTCTGTTCTTGTGCCAGTACCAGGCTGTTTTGAGAACAGTTGCTTTGTAATGTAGCTTGAAATATGGTATTGAGATCCCACCTATTTTATTCTTCCTCCTCAGAATTGCTGTGGCTATACGTGGTCTTTTTTTGTTCCAGATGAATCTATGAAGAATTCTTTCTAGGTCTGTGAAATATGTTGTTGGTATTTTAATGAGTAGTGCATTGAATCTATATATTGCTTTGGGTAGTATGGACATTTTAATGATGTTGATTCTCCCAATCCATGAGCATGGTATGCTCTTCCATCTGTTAACATCTTCCTCTATCTCTTTTTTCAGTGTCCTGTAGTTTTCTACATATAGGTCTTTTACCTCTTTAGTTAGGTTTATTCCTAGGTATCTTAATTTTTTTGGGTGCGATGATAAATGGGTTGCTTTTTGAGTCTCTCTTTCTGTAATTTCACTATTAGTGTATAGAAATGCCACAGATTTCTTGGAATTAATTTTGTATCCTGCTACATTGCCGAATTCATTAATTAAGTCAATTAGTTTTGGGATGGAGTCCTTCGGGTTTTTTATGTACAGTATCATGTCATTTGTAAATTAAGGACAGCTTTATTTCTTTTTCAGTTTGGATGCCTTTTATTTCTTCTTCTTGTCTAATTGCAATGGCTAATACTTCTAGTACTATGTCAAACAGAAGAGGTGAGAGTGTGCATCCCTGTCTTGTTCCTGTTCTTAGGGTAAATGGTTTTAGTTTTTGCCTATTGAGTATGATGTTAGCTGTGGGTTTATCATATATGGCTTTTATGATGTTGAGGTATGATCCTTTTATTCCCACTTTGCTGAGAGTTTTTATCAATAAAGGGTGTTGGATTCTGTCTAATGCTTTTTCTGCATCAATTTATATGACTATGTGATTTTTATCTCTCAAGTTGTTTATATGATGTATCACGTTTATTGATTTGCGGATATTGTACCATCCCTGCATTCCTGGGATGAATCCTGCTTGGTCATGGTGTATGCTCTTTTTGATGTACTGCTGGATCCGATTTGCTAGAATTTTGTTGAGGATTTTGGCATCTATGTTCATGAGAGATATTGGCCTATAATTCTCTTTCATTGTGTTGTCTTTATCTGGTTTTGGTATTAGGGTGATGCTGGCTTCACAGAAGGTGTTTGGTAGTATTCCTTCTTCTTGAATGTTTTTGAATAGTTTGAGGAGGATAGGTTTTAATTCTTCCTTAAATGTTTGGTAAAACTCTCCTGTGTAGCCATCTGGTCCCAGGCTTTTATTTGCTGGAAGCTTTTTCATGACTGCTTCAATTATTTCCATAGTTATTGGACTATTGAGATTTTTAGATTCTTCCTGATTGAGTTTTGTAAGGTTATATTTTTCTAGGAATATGTCTATTTCTTGCAGGTTGTCCAATTTGTTGGAATAGAGTTGTACATAGTATTTTTTAACAATCCTTTGTATTTCCACAGGGTCTGTTGTTATTTCTCCTCTTTCATTTTTGATTTTGTTTACTTGGGTCTTCTCTCTTTGCTTTTTGGTGAGCCTGCCTAGAGGTCCATCAATCTTGTTTATCCTTTCAAAGAACCAGATCTTGGTTTTGTTGATCTTTTGGATTGTTTCTTTGGTCTCCAAGTTGTTTATCTCTGCTCTGATCTTTACTATTTTCTTCCTTCTGCTTACACCGGGCTTTTCTTGTTGCTCTCTTTCTAGCTCTTTGAGTTGTAGGGTTAGGTAATTTATTACCATTGTTTCCTGTTTTTTGCAGTAGGCTTGTAGGGCTATGAACTTCCCTCTCAAGACTACTTTCACTGTGCCCCATAAATTTTGTATTGTTGTGTTGTCATTGTCATTTGTTGTCATGATGAAGTTCCTGGTCTTCTATAGCAAGTTATGAGGTTCTGAAATTGAACTCTTCTTTGGTTAGAATCCAGACAGACCTTGACACTTCCTAGTCATATGACCTAATCTCTCTGAGGCTCAGTATAGGCATTTGTGAAATAGGAATAATAGTTCTTTTCTCTACAGTTGTATTAAATTGCATATGTGAAGCATTTTAGAATAACTGGACTATAATAAATATATTAAATGTTAGCTATCACCTTCTTCAGCAGCAGCAGTGGCTGCAACAGCCTTAGGATTATTAAAATTTCTACCATTTTGAAAAGCCTCGATTCTCAGAGACAAGAGACCTGCCATGCAGGTAGGTCATACCAAACCACTTAGGATGGATAATACCTGCATTGATGCCATTCTGCCTTATGCTGGGGACTGTGGCTATTTTTAACCACACTGAGGGGAACAGATCCACAACCATTTCTAGACTCTTTGTAGAAATTGTTTTGTAGTTCCTGCATTTTGAGAGTGCTTTTGATTTCATTAATTTAGATTCATAATCATTTTCTGAACACACTGCAACAAAATGGCATCCAAAGCAAAAACACTCAGGAGAAAACAAAAAAAGCCTTTTATTTTTATAAAATTTTACTTAGGTATTAATTTCACTAAACATATTTTAACTTGTTTAAAAAACATGAATTTTGATATTTTCCAACTATGGTTTGTTTTCTATTTTATTTCTATGAAATTCAAAAGTCCTGTCTTTAACTATATAGACAAATAAGATTTTGATAGGTAGCAGGGGTCATGGTCTCCTGCCTAGAAATAAAAAAAAAGGAAGGGATGATAAGACAGGATGGGAAAGTTGGGTATCAGACACTGTGGTGGGCAGAATCTAGGCCAGAACCCTGATTTCATCCTTTCCTTGTTGTTTTTATACCACAAATGATCCTTTCCTCTCGAGTGTGGGCTTTTACTCACAGAATGTAGCCAGGGTGATGGGATGTTACTCTGTAATTATGTAACACCGGGAGACTCTCATAAACAGGTGGCCTTGGTGGGGTTCCTCACAAGCAAAGAACTAAGGGTGGCCCCTAGGAACTGAAGGTCCTCTAGCCATCCGCCAGTAAAAACCCAAGTTCTCAATCCTACAATTGCTAGGAGCTGAATGCTGCTGACAACTAAGGAAGCCTGGAAGTGGGTCCTTCCCTAGTCCAGCCTTCAGATGAGACTGTGGCTGTGGCCAAAACCTTGGCTGCAGCTTTTTGAGACCTAGACTCCTGCCCACTGTGAGATAATAATGCATGTGTGTGTTTTTAAGCTGTTAATTTTGAGCTGATATGGTTATGCAGCTTGAAAAACTATACAGATGTCTATTGTTGCCAGTCACGGGATTATTACTTTGCCATATATAGCTCTACTATATATGTGAAGAAGGCTTTCTGTACATTTTTATAGAGAGAAAATTGATATTTGTGGATGTTAATAACTTTCCTGGGCCACTCAGCTTCCTTGAGATATAGTTGTAATTCATATAGAGAAAAAGATGTTTGTGGTTTCTTGTTTTATCTCTTGTTTTGGTCAAAATGTGGTAATTTGAACAAATGGTGTCTGCTTATCTTTTACTTTTCATAAGTGGGATGAAAAAGATTTTAAACACCTGCTTCATTTATTCATTATATTCAGACTGGTGATACAATACCTTTTAGAAACTCCTTGCTTCCTAGAGAAACCTATAAATGCAGCTAACATTTGAAATCATTTTAAATATGTTCAATTGTAAGTAGACTAGAGGCTGGGTACATGGAATTCATGCACTCGAGGTGGTGGGGATCCCTCAGCCTGGCCTGAACCCTCTCACAGTCTGGGACCCCTTGGGGAATGTCCACCTAAGTTGGCAGTCAAACATCCCTCTTGCAATACGGGATCCCTTGCTTTTTACCACCCACCTGCTCGCTCCTTACTGTTGGTTCGCTGCTCCTTACAGCTGCCACAGAGGCACAGGAGAGGATCCCACCTCAATGGCTGCACTCCAGAGCTGTAGCAGCCGCTCCCCTGTGGGAGCGCACTGACCACCAGGGGGCAGCTCCTGCATTGAGCGTCTGTCCCTGGTGGTCAGTACACATCATAATGAGCAGTCCTTCCAGTCATTCCACCTTAATGGCTGCTTAGGCTTTTTTTATATAGATTACTGCAGAGGTACTTGGGTTCTTTGACCAATTCTTACTTCTTTGGAACTAAATGACAGTGATTTAAAAGATATGTAATTTAGACTAGCAATATTATACAGAAAGTATTTCAACTATCATTTCTAGAAATGGATGCCAAAGCTAAATAAATCCCTGTCTGGAAAAAATAGTATTTTCTTATAATCCTTCATTGCATTTATTCTGCAAAATTTGCAAAGATGAGAGCTTGATTGGCACTTGAAGATGCCTCTTCACCTTTCAATTTTCTAAATGTTGCTGAGACTTCTCACATTTATATTCAGCCTAAAATCCTTCACACTGAACTAATGGTATTAGCTTCCAAAATAGGGACAGAAAAAAGGGATAAAATCCTGACAACTGAAACTTAAGAGAAATCAAGGTTTTTTCTTTGCTTTTTAAAATTTCTCCAAACAGTGTCAGATAAATTGCCTGGCCAACAGAGAAAATAATTACCTTGTTCCATCATTTATCTGAAATTGAACCTGAAAAAAGAAACAGAGTTGGCAGGCGAGGGAAAGAGATAGAATTTAAAATTCACAGCCCGGGTTTAACTTAATATTTTAAGTCCCTGTGAATGCACTTTCAGATGCCTGTACAAGTCAGATGGGATTAATATATTTCAGATGGTAATTTAAGCTGAAACAAAGGCCCTAGTACTTAGTTCGTAGCATCACGACTTTTATTATTGTGGCTTTTCTGGTATTAAATAAAAGAACATTGTGCTTTATAGGATTTTATAAAGAAACACTGTAGAAAAACTAACAATCTAAATATTTTTTGCCTCAAAAAGAAATCTACAAATTTCTGTTTTCTAGGTATTAAAAAATGAGGATAGAATTTGTATGTGTAAAATATCATTTGCAGCTATATTCTTTTGGTTTCTTAAAACTGTGTCTTAATCTAGCTATTTCCACTAAATGTTACTAACTTTGGGTTATGTTACTTAATTCTTCATAGCCTATTTCTTTGACAGTAATATAGATATAAAGACATCTTTCCCATCTATGTGACAGGGTGTTAATAGGATTACATGAAACTATAAAAATAAACTGTATAAAACAGTACAGTATTATTAATACTCAATATGTTCCCCATCATATACTTTCTTCTTTAAAATATCTTTCAAAAGGGGTACATGAAAATGTATAACATTAGTTGGTAGGAAGAGAATTGTTTCATTTGTACAGCCTTTGAAATTTTCAAATTCTGAAAAATAAGAATGTATTGTCTACTCAAAAACAAGTAGATACAATTAAAGCTAATAACTAAACATTTAAAAAGAAGGTTTCCTGTAGTTGATCTTTTTTTCAAGGCCAAATTCTTTAGGCCTGGCACACTGACATGGTTGCCTCTCAGACAAAGGATTAGACAAGGGAGCAGTCCAAACTTCCTCTGTGCTGTGCTGCTCATCTGTCCCCAGTCTCACACTCTGATAGGCATTTCCAGAAATGTTACTGTTTCCTCTGGTCAGATTCCTTTGATGGGCTGGAAGGGAAGAACTTTCTTCACTCTGTGGCCTCGCCCAATATACCTCACCTGACTTCTCACTCCTTTAACAAGCATACTCTTACTTTGGGCTGCTCTTACTCTCAGAACACATTCAATGGAGTCCTACAGATTCTCGTTCTCTTGGTTTGCCTATCCCTACCCACCTCTACTCCCATCCCCATGACCTTTTCACATGCCATCCAGGCTCAAGTTTTGCATCGTCCTAAAAGCTTCCCATCATTACTGCCTGTTTCTGAATTCCCTTCACTGCTGACCAATTGTCAGGCAAAAACCAATAATTTCACTTCCCCAGGAGTCAGGCAGATGTCTTTGGGAAGAAGATCTTTGTGAAGGTACAAATGCTTCTTCTGCTATTAGTACATCTTTCTGTACTAGGATACTCTAAGTCAGTGTCGGCAAACTCATTAATCAACAGAATGAAATATCAACAGTACAATGATTGAAATTTCTTTTGAGAGCCACATTTTTTAAACTTAAACTTCTTCTAATGCCACTTCTTCAAAATAGACTCACCCAGGCTGTGGTATTTTGTGGAAGAGCCACACTCAAGGGGCCAAAGCGCTGAATGTGGCTCCTGAGCTGCAGTTTGCCAAACACAGTTCTAAGTTGTTTTAGCAACTCATCAAGACAAGTCCCATCAGGAGACTGATTTCATCTATCTACCTACAAGTAGAAGACCTGGTGTTCTGGCTCATCCTGAAGACAATATAAAGAGAACCACTAATTTGGACCTATACACTCAGATGTGTTTTATAATGTTATTCCTTGCATCTGAGACGTCTTCATAATTTGGTCTAGTCTGATATATACCCCTGACTTCACATTTCCAAATGTAAGGATACATTATCTAATGTTTTGCTTGAATTAATATCTTTGTTTTCATCAACTGCTGCAAACAGCTTCCTGTCTGAAACAGCTACATTTTACATCAGGTTTATTCTTGGGTGTTTAATTTGCAGATAGCTGTATATAACTTAAAACTGTAAGTTGCATGAAGATACCTTGCACCCTCTATTTTAACTCCTTGCAAGTTGACATTACTATTTCTCTCCATGAATTTAAATCTACCTAACTGCCAATTCTGCAAAAATTTCAAATTCAGACCCAAACTTTAATAGCTCAGGCCTCTCCAAGGAGCAAGGGTGAGACATTTCCACAAATATCTATGCACCAATCAAGTTTCAGAACTGACTAAACTAAATTACTTCAGTCAAAGGGAACATGATTTTATTCTCTTCTAAAGTATTTTTTTTAATAGTGATTGATTACCTACCACGTGCTTGGCACTATTCTGGTGATGCATGAATAGAAAGAATAAACAGAATCTCCTCAAAAATTTTTGTTTGGATGGGAAGAAAAGCAGTGACAAGTGAACACATGTAAAAATACTAAGATTTCAGATAATGATCAGTTTTGTAGTGGAATTAAAACAGGATGATCGAATGAATAGCAACCAGAGGACACTCTCAGGTGGGGATTCAGGAAAAGCTGTCTCAGTGGGGGGCAGTATCCAAACTGTGAGCTTAATTAAAAGGACCCAGCAATGTGATGATAAGGGAAGACTATTACAGACAGAGGGAGCCTACAAAATTCCTAAATATTGTGTGAGAGAGGCAAATACAACAGCCAAATTATGGACATGGTGAATAAGGTCCTAAGTAGGATGAGAAAGAGGCAGTGCCAGATCATGTAGGATTTTCTAAGGCAGGGTAAGACAATGATACTTTATCCCAAATGAGTAAGAGATGATTAGAGGATATATATATAACAATGCTCACTCTTACTGAGAGATAGAAAATAGATTATGCATGAAGTGTGTGTGTGTTTGTGTGTGTTCTTGTAAGAGTGTAAGCAGAAGACCAGTACATTATTCACATAAGAGAGATGGTATTTTCAAACATGATAATAGTGGTGAAGATGGAGAGAAGTAGATAGATTCAGATTATGTTACTTAAGCAATAAGTAGAACAGTCATTATTCCTAGAACAGTGATTATCTGGTCTATCAAACGATACCTGATATGTGCCCAGCTTTAACACATAACGAATGCAAAAAAAAAAAAACAGCACATGAGCAGTTACTTTACATTATAGCATTGTTGAGGTTAAGGGACCTCAGGGGTCCCTTCATGAATGAGAAAACATTGAAACTGGTAGGTAACTTCCTCAAGGACAAGCAATTAACTAACTCCAGAACCAAGGATACATCTCATATCCTGTCTGGCTCACTAATTTGAAATTTGCTCTTTGGGTCACATTATAGCTGATAGTTCAAAGCTGCAGGTTTCCTAAAGAAAATCTTAGAAAGATTATACAGACATAAGCACCTCAGATTTTCTAAGAGTTCGATTGGCTGTCAGTAGAGAAGTTAAGTGTTCCAGCTCAGAGAGAAGGTATTTTAGAGTTTAGCATGGAAAGAGATTTGACCACCTTTCTATATCCCTGTGTCTATTATTGGTACTTCTTTTTTTTAGATATATATTTCATTGACTTCAGAGATGACGGTAGAGGAAAAAAGAGATAGAAATATTGATGGGAGAGAATCATTGATCAGCTTCCTCCTGCACACCCCACATCAGGGACGGATCTGCAATGCAGGCATGTGTCCTGACAGGAAATCGAACTGTGACCTCCTGGTTCATAGGTTGATGCTTAACCATTGAGCTAAACTGGCCTGGCTCTTATTGGTACTTCTTTGTGTCTGATAACATAAGGGGAGCAAAAGTAAAGGGATTTTTTTTTCCTCCCAGCAATAATGTAAAGATATAAAATTAAATTATTGACTTCTTAAAGACTCTATTTGCAACTCACTTACCAGAAATACTTTCTGTTCATGAGATGAATTGTCATGATTTGAGACATGCTACAGCCATAAATTATTTTCTAGTGTTTGCTGTTCTACATTTATAACTAGACTGCAATCAACTTTCTTTATTTTCATATTAAAATATGACAAATGTGTTTACCTGCCAAGGTAAAACTAAATGTATATGAGCATATGACTCAGTTATAGGATATATACAGTGTGGCTTCCGCTTCAGAATCCTAGTTCATATAACATATTATTTCTAAATATTCTTTCCATAACAAATATATTCTGATATTTTAAAATGTTTTGTTTTAGGAAGTATGGGGTGAGAACTCTTAATTTTTTGCTGTAGTTTTGATAAAAATGACCTCATTAAACTTTCCAAGGTATATTGTTTTCTCCCTTATATAATGAGGAGAGTATCTAGATTAGAAGGTCTGAGATTCCTTTCTTCCCCAAAATTAAAAGACAGCAGATATTTTAAGAAATCATTAAAAATTGTGTGTACCACAAATGACCAAGACATATTCATGAGAAGCAAGTTTTCCAACCCTTAGACTTAAACATTTTTTTCCCCAAAATAGCTAAGAGGATCTGCATATATTGAACCATCCTTGCATCCCAGGAATAAATTCCACTTGGTCATGGTGTATAATCCTTTAATGTGATATTGAATTTGGTTTGCTAGTAGTTGAGAATTTTTGCATTTATATTCAAAAATTGGCCTGTAGTTTTCTTTTTTGTAGTGTCTGGGGCTTTGTTATCAGGGTAATGCTGGTCTCAGAAAAATAGTTTGAGAGTGCGTTTTCTTTTTCAGTTATTTTTAAGAAGAGTTTACGAATTATTGACATTAATTTTTTAGAAATGTTTGAGAGAATTCACGAGTGAAACCATATGATCTTAGGGTTTTCTTTATTGAGAGGTTTATGATTATTCATTCAGTCTCCTTACTATTATTGGTCTATTCAGATTTTATTTTTCTTTCTAATTCAATCTTGGTAGGTTGCATGTTTCTAAGAATTTACTCATTTCTTCTAGGTTGTTCAGTTGGCTAAGGGGATTTAATATAAATCTGCATGTGCATTAAACTGATGATTTAAATTATATTATGGTTGCCATTCTTATGTCTATCAAGAAATGTGACCGAATTATAGAACAATCACAGATTGGCCAAAGTCTCCTAAGAGGCAAGACACTCTTTAAAGGAGTCATACCAGTAGTGTGCAGTGTGAATTTAAATAAGAGGGTAGATACCTGATATATGCTTTATGTCTTTGTATCCAAGTAGGGTCTACATTCTAGTTACTCCGTTATGCAAAGATATATGAAATTTTCTCCTATTTAATATATCATCTCTTGCTCTCAGGTCCAAGGTCCTGGGTAAAGGGTTCTTATTTTGGTAATATGATACTCCCTATTTCCTGACACACTTAATGT
>JAAGEH010000392.1:12537347-12760736 GCA_011751065.1 Lasiurus cinereus
CTTATTTTGGTAATATGATACTCCCTATTTCCTGACACACTTAATGTCTATAAACTACAATTATTTTCCTTATTTTGGTAATATGATACTCCCTATTTCCTGACACACTTAATGTCTATAAACTACAATTATTATATCAACAGTATTCACATAGTTATAAAAATGCACCATAACTTCAGTGTTTATTCATTGATTTGTTCATTTATCTAGTTATTCAATGGATATTTGTTGAGCACCTACTATGTATACTGCAATAGATTTTTTAGTCAGGAAACATAAACATTTCAATTTTATTTTATTTTTTTTGGAGGAAATTGAAACATAATTCTTTGCATGCTTAGATTTACATAGTTATCTTTGTACTTATAATTTATATAGTTAAACTTTTAAAAATGTTGTTTATTCTTTCACCACTCCCATTCAACATAGTACTGTAAGTCCTAGCCACAGCAATCAGATAGGAAGAAGAAAAAAAGGGCATCCAAATTGGAAAAGAAAAAGTAAAATTGTCATTATTTGCATATGACATGATACTGTACATAGAAAACCCTAAAGATTCCATCAAAAATTATTAAACTTAATAAATAAATGAATTTGGCAATGTAGCAGGATACAAAATTAATGCCAATAAATCTATGGCATTTCTTTACACCAACAGTGAAATTATTGAAAGAGAGACTAAGAAAACATTTACCATCTCACCAAAAAAATTAAGATACCTAGGAATAAACTTAACTAAGGAGGTAAAAGACCTCTACTCAGGAAAATACAGGATGTTGAAAAAAAGAGATAGAGAAAGACATAAATAGATGAAAGAGCATACTGTGTTCATGAATTGGTAGAATCAACATCATTAAAATTACTACCCAAAGCAATCTATAGATTCAATGCACTCCCATTAAAATACCAAAGGCATATTTCAGAAACCTCAAACGAAATCTCCATAAATTCAACTGGAATAAAAAAGATCTTAAATAGCTGCAGCAATCCTGAGAAAAAAGAGCAACATAGGAAAGATCTCAATACCAGATATCAAGCTGTATTACAAAGCCATTGTTCTCAAAACTATCTGGTACTGGCATAAGAACAGACATATAGACCTATGGGATAAAGGAGAGAACCCAGAAATCGACCCAAACCACTATACTCAACTAATATTTGACAAAGGAGGCAAGAGCATACAATGGAGTCAAGATAGTCTCTTCAATAAATGTTGTTAGAAAAATTGCACAGATACATGCAAAAAAATGAAACTAGACCACCAATTTACACCATACACAAAATAAACTCAAAATAAATAAAGGACTTAAACATAAGATGTGAAATCATAAAAATATTAGAGGAATCCATAGGTAGAGAAATCTCAGACATATGCCAAAGCAACTTCTTCACCGATATAGCTCCTAGGGCAATAGAAACTAAAGAGAAAATAAACAAATGGGACTATATCAAAATAAAAAGCTTTTGCACAGCAAAAGAAACCATCAACAAAATGACAAGAAAGCCCCCTGCATGGGAGAACATATTTGCCAATGTTATCTCCGATAAGGGTTTAATCTCCAACATTTACAGGGAACTCATATAACTTAACAAAAGGAAGATAAACAACACAATTAAAAAATGGGAAACGGACTTAAATAGATACTTTTCTAAAGAGGACATAAGAAAGACCAAGAGACATATGAAAACATGCTCAAAGTCACTAATCATCAGAGAGATACAAATCAAAACAATAGGTACCATCTCACACCTTTCAGAATAGCTAGCATCAACAAATCAACAAATGACAAGTGTTGGTGAGGATGTGGAGAAAAAGGAACCCTTGTGCACTGCTGGTGGGAATGCAGACTGGTGCAGCCACTGTGGAGAACAGTATAGAGTTTCCTCAAAAAACTAAAAATGAAACTCCCAATTGAGCCAGTGATCCTACTTCTAGGAATATATCCCAAGAAACTAGAAACACCAATCAGAAAGGATATATGCACCCCTATGTTCATAGCAGCACAATTCACCACAGCTGAGATTTGGAAACAGCCTAAGTGCCCATTAGCAATGAGTGGATTAGAAAACTGTAGTACATCTTCACAGTGGAATACTATGCTGCTGTAAAAAGCAAGGAACTCCCACCATTTGCAACAAACAGCATGGATAGAGCTGGAGAGCATTATGCTAATTGAAATAAGTCAGTCAGAGAAGATAAATATCACATGATCTCACTCATTTATAGAATATAATGAACAACATAAACTGATGAACAAAAACAGATCTAGAGACAGAGAAGCATTGATCAGATGCTCAAACCTCAGAGGGAAGATAGGGAAGGTAGGAGTAAGGGGGAGAGATCAATCAAAAGACTGTATGCATGCATATAAACATAACAATAGACAGAGATAGCAGGGGGTGAGGGAATGTATGGGAGTGGAGTGGGGGGGCAATGGAGGGATATGTAATCAATAAAAAATTGCAAAAAAGAATTTATTACTAAACATATATATAAAACTCTTCATATAATTATCAACTTTAAGATGGATGTTCAATAAATTACACTGAAAGTTCCTACAGCTCAAACATTTAAGCAATAAACAATAGATTTGAATTCAAGCAAAAAAAAATGTTGTTTATGTTTTAGAAGAAATGAGTCTTCAATTAGTACATATTGCCACTAGGTGATAATAGATTGGTGGTCTAAACTCCATGCATTTCAGTTTTTTTTCCTCTTTCTCTCCATCAATTCATCATTTTTATTTACATGTCAACTTAGAAATTATCAATGTGAGCTTTAAATATGTTGGTTCCATAAATAGAATTTCAAGAAATAACTATTTTTCTATCAATGCCTTTCTAATGGATCTTTCCTTCTGAAATCCTTGAATACTATTTTGAAGGTAATCTACACAGAGAATAGATTAAGATTCTGGGATACCAAGTCAGCTGAATAACAAACCTAATAAGAGTTTTTTTCATTCCCAGGTTTCATATTTCAGTCAGTTGTAAATGAAATAAATGGTGTGTCTTAGATAACATGAGCTAAAGACACCTTTAGTTTTCTTTTACAATCTTTTATTCATCTTATCCATTTCTTTCATAAATCTAGAGTCCAAGTCAAGATCTCATCTGGGACATTTAAGAGAGTCTCAATGCTTTTTCAACTCATTCTCTATTGTTCCATACCCAAGCTATTTACTCAGGGTTGTATATTAATTTTTCTAAAGCATAGCACCAGTCTAATCACCCACCCATTCAAACACTTCCAAGTGAGTTCCCATCATCTCCTAAATCAAGCACAAACTTCTTCACATTATATTAGGGCTATAAAGTGGTTCTAAACTCTTCTATTAAGCTGCCTAAGAGCCCCTCAAAGCTATAATGGGCTGAGTTATGACATCTTGCAAATATTTCTTTCCACTACTATAAAGAACTTTTCTCATGCATTCTAAACCTATGTTTTTTATGCCTTTTCCTTTCAAGAAACTCCACTCATGCTCCTTAAAGTCAGTCATTGCCTTGCCATGCCTCTGTAAACTCATCCCTTGGCCAAGGGCTGTAATGGATGTCTTGCCTCTACAGCAAATAGCCTTTTAAAAGGGCCTGCGTCCTTTACAATACAGCATTACCGCCCCTCTCCCTCAGAAATGAAGTTTCTTTTGTTGCTTTTTGCTCATTACAAAAGCAACACATTGTCATTATATAAAAAAATAGAATACAAAGTTAAAGAAACAGTGGGAAATAAAAATCATTCATAATTCTACCTATCCAGGGATATTAACAGTTGAATTCTCATGTATTTCCTCTTTCTTTTACAAGAATATTACCCTTTAAAAGCTCTCAAGTGTAGATTTAAAGTAGACACCAGTTATTACAAACAAAAAAGAGAATAGAAACTCCACTGTAAAACACCCTTGATTACTTACTTCCATAGTTCTTTTCTTGTAAAAAGAACACATTAATATAATTTCCTTTATAGAATCTAAATTTACCTCCAACTCTGGGTTCTCATGTTTAATGTTTTTGTGCTGAATACATATAAATATGCTCTAGAAAATGTTCAGTACCAGTAATATCTAGGTAAGTAACTGCAAAAATCAGTGGCAATTCTTAATTAATAGGAAAATAGGAAAGCATAATATTTTACTTTAAGCTGAGAATTTCATTATGTTCTATAAATAAACCTTTTTGCCTCATTGGTAATGTATGTATCAAAAGTCACAGAATGCAATATTCTTGCCTACCCACTCAGTCAACTGTGATTGGTTCAGGTTAGGTAGGTAGGTAATCAAAGCCCACAGATATTTCTTTGTATAGATAGTTCTAGCTCTGATTAACCTGACAATCACATTCCAAAATTAAGTTCTCTGCTGGAAAAAAGTGACATTAAACAACTGACAAAAATCTAAGTGACAAATGAGTAACAAAAAGTCCCACTACCAAGTCATAATAATACCTAAATATTCTATTTATTGCAGGACCAGCTCCCGCACATAAGATGGAAAAGAAAGCACTTATTATGTTGTTATATAATGTGGTTGGGAACTTTCATTATAATCCATTTTAGCCCTTTTTTATAACATTGGGATGCTTATTGAGGGCCAGTCTTTGCCAGAAGAGTGGAAAATTTAAAAAAATTTAATTAATGTATTACCTGTAAACATATCTTCCCATTGCCCCCCACTCCCAGGCATACCCTAACCCCCCGTGTCTTGTGTTCATTGGTTATGCTTATATGCATGCATACAAGTCCATTGGTTGATTTCTTATCTACCCACCTCTCCCTAACCTTCCCACTGTAGTTTGACAGTCTGTTTGATGCTTTACTGCCTCTGTATCTGGACAATTTTTAAATGATTTTGTGTTCATAAAAATATTAAATTTTGGCAGCTCCAGGAATATCTCAGGTTCTGTTAATCTTGGTAAAGTAGGTTTGCATCTGTGTAGAGATTTCTGATGCTTTCTACATGAATGAAAACAGCTTCAAGGTCTGGTGTGATGTTGTCATTTCCAGTTAAGTCTCAGGGTGAGATTTTCTATATATATCTGTGTGGAGATATATCTTAAAAAACCTTGAGTCAAGTTATTTAAGTTAGAATAAATGGCATCTTTGGATTGGAAGGCCTTTGTGTAGACTTTAGAAGATCTATAAAATGTCTAAAATGATATATAAAATTTAATGTTATCAATCTTTGTGCATTTTCTTGTGGGCTGATGACCTCAAAATGCCTAAGAAACCTTGCCCTACCTTAAATACAGTTGAGCAAATCTGCTTTCATGTTTATGCAGGTAAGTTATAGCAATTTTTTGGATAGTCCTTATATCTAAAGCAATTAAGCAAAAGGCAAGAAAAATCCTTTAAAAAACTGTAGGAATTTTTGCTAATAACATTATTTAAAGATTTTTTTTTCTAAATAATGGAGAGATTAATGAGGAACGTTGATAAATGATAAAATATCAGTATCCCAAAAAATTGCCTTTATGTAGGTGCTTATTAGGATGTTATTAGAAGGACATTTTTAAGGCTGCAAAATAACTTGTCCAATGGAATGTCTTGATGCTTCTGTCAGGATGTCATGGAGAAAGGCATTCATTGCATTGAAATGTGCCCATCTTCATGAGGAGTCCCGGGAAAAATCCCCACTTGATCTCTGCTTCAAAATTAATTGTCTTTAACATAAGTAATTATTCCTTTTGTATTGATTTATGGACACTGAGAATTGTGCAAAGGCACCTGGATGTTATCTAGCACAGAGTGCTTAAGATATATTGCAAATTATTTTTATTATTACTAATAAACTAATAAAGTTTATAAAGTATGTACTTCAGGAATCAATTAAAGAAGACCCAAGGATGTCTTATAACTATGTCATAGTCATTTGAATTCTCATATATTTTCTTCTTGAGTGGCAGAAAGAACAAATAAGTAGTAAACTGGCTAGAGTTATGTTCCCACAGAGGACTGCATCTCATAGGTAAAAGTCAAGTCATCTGTCCTATAAGTGGCCGTTTGTGGTGAGCCGGCACAGCCATGGCATATTCAGCCGCAGGTCGCCTTATGTGCCATGCCAGCTCAGACAGGTTTAGTGACCCTGAGAGGGGGCAGTGAAGGATTGAGAAAAGACAGACAATAAAATAAAAGCTGGGTCTGGGTAGGATGGTGCTCTTGGATGGAGAGACAGTGCCACGGACTACAAGCCGTGTCTTTATTTTATAGCCAGATTCCATGAGGCAAAGTAAGGGCATGGTCAAGATGTTTACAACATTCTCCTTGGTTTCTATCCTACTCAATAACATGCACCTGAACTCTATCAAGCCCGCATCACTCAGGCACGTAGGGCCACGTGTTTGGACCATAGGTTCAAGCTTACAACTATAGCTGTTGGTTATAATTGTGCTGAGAGAGCTCTGCTCTCCAAGCTGGGACTTGCACATGGCCATGAGAAGACTGTGCCCTCTCATTAGTCCAAGGTTTGAACCTGTCCAAATTCTGTAGCTACTCTCCACAGAGGTGAGGAAAATATTGGGACTTGTTATTAATTTGTTCAGGTTTCTGTTTTTCCAGCCTACTGTGTGAACTCACCCAGAGCAGAGTTTTGGGTCATCACAATACATATGTTTAGCTTTTTCAGCTCTACCTTGCATCCAACTTTATTTTTAATTTTTTCTTGTACTCTTTTTTACACAAATAAATTAAGGTTTTCTTGTTAGAGATTATTCTGTTTCTAAGTCAATCAACAAAATGTTCAAATTTTTGGGCTTAGCCATGGGGAAAATTACTTTCATTCTCACATTGTAGAGCACTGTAATCTAAGTGAATGCATAGATTCATACTGAGAAACACTTATAGTCTATTCAAATTATTAATTAAAATTCAAAGAATACTTTGATCTAGAAAAAGTCTCATTAGTAATGCAAACCTAATATTGTGAAAAAGTCTCCTCTGTATTAATACAAAATGATGCTTTCAAATCATCTTATTCTATTCCATGTGCAATATGTTGGTATGTTTCTAAATAAAATGGAGAAATAACACTAAGTATCTAGTATTATTTAATGCAGAAATAAGAGTGGAGAAATAACTAGTAATAACAAATAGTGCCATTCACTCTTCTGAATTCTTTAAAGATATTAATTTTCTTTGCACTAATTTTACAGATGTAGAAACCCAATCACAGTAACTCCAGAACCCAAGTACACGAGTAGATCCCATTATTACGTGGTTGAGAAGGAACTGAAAATAGAGCTAGGAAATAAGACAGCATTATCTATTTCCTTTCCACCCCCATGCTTGCCTTCATTACTCCTTCCAAACTTTCTGAATTTCATCCTTAAACCTTCACCTTTCTACATCTGTAAAATTAGTGGTCACGGGGTGGTAAGTGATGATGAAGTCCAAATTCAAGTCCAGATACTCTGATTCCAGAACCGGTGCTCTCTTAACCACTATATTATGTATTAGATTGCAGCACACATTGTCAGGCCATGCATATTAACGTTAATCTTCTGTAACTCCAGAACCCAAGTACATGAGTAGATCCCATTATTACATGGTTGAGAAGGGACTGAATATGAAAATAGAGCTAGGAAATAAGAGAGCATTATCTATTTCCTTTCCACCTCCACGCTTGCCTTCATTACTCCTTTCAAACTTTCTGAATTTCATCCTTAGACCTTCATCTTCCAGAGAAGAAAATTGAAGAAGAAAAATATTTATTTGGCTTCTCTTTTTTTTCTAAAATGCAGATGTTACCCAATTAATAACTTTTGCTCTAATTACTTTGCACAGATGACTTTTTTGTTTTCTTTTCCTTAGAAAGATAATCATGAAAAAGGCAATTCAGGAATGCATCAAATCAATATGCAGTCATACCCCAAGGAAGCAGCAAATGACTACTAATAGCTAATGAATTCTAGCTTACGTTAGTCTGAAAAATAAAGAGAGAAATTAGATGTGATTGAATGAACCTAAGTAGAACCTTATAAAATGGTAGGAAACTACTCTAACCTATTTTAATAACAGAGGCAACCACAGATGGACTCAAAATAGTGAATGAACCTGAAACACCTAGTAAGAAAGGAATTTTGTAAAAATCAATTAGTGTAATTCAATACAACAGTGTATTCTGAACATGGAAGTGGGTTAGCAGGCTCCCGGGAGTTCCACATGCCATGAAAATCTTTAATCGGTCCAAAAATCAGTGGGACAGACCCGTCCAGATCCAGAGACCAGCTTGCTGGCATAGAATAACCAACAAAGTACAATGAACACTTACTAGTACTTGTTTGTTGCTGGGTTGTTGTTGTTTTTTTTTTTTTTTTACTTTACTCAAAAAAATTTCAAGCCTCTTATTGGTATTGGAACTATTGAAACATTTCTTATATTTTATTGTTTTCCAACTCACCATTCACTTGATAAATGGATGCTTTCAAATTAACTTCTTGGACACATTGGGTTGATTTTAATGAAGTCCATTTAAAACCTCAAATGAAATGATCCCCATGAGTTATCCACCTTTCTCCTAAGCACTTTACGTACATGAACTTATTTACTCTCTTCCCCAAATCTTATGAAAAAGTGACTTATTTCTCCCATTTTGCAGAATTAGAAATCGAAGCATAGAGGACTTAAGTCACTTGCCTAAGGCCATATGGGCAGGTGGCAGAGCCTCTGCAATTTAGGGATGTCTGTAGATGGTCAGGTTTTGCAATTTACCTTGATATATGATCCTTCTGATTGGACACCAAGCTGCTCATCATCACAATATTGTTCAGTAAATCTACTAACAAAGCACCATGAGGGTTATTTGTTGTCACCTCTAAGCCACTGTATCTCTGACCCAAATGTTATTGTTACGTGAACTTGAAGATAAAATCAGAAGACAGTTCACCATCCCTAACTTCTCTTGCAAACTCTCTATGATCTGTTTATTACTTATCTAGCTTCTCAGAGATAAAGCTACACACACGCACACACACACACACACACAAAACAAACAAACAAATGTTTTTCTCACTTTAGACCTTGAAACTATCTCAATTCCATAATTAATATGTCCACTTTGGTTTATTTTGCTGAACATGAAATGCAATCAAAGTTGTGGGTTAGAACAGGTGCAGACTAGAAGTCTCTCTTGGGAAAGAGAGGCCTGTCTATGCTCTACTTCTTTCCTGACTCAAGCTTCCAGCTCTCCTTATTGCCCTTGCCTCTGACCCCTGCCACACACTTGCTAGATGCTCTGCTCTTCCAGGGCTTAGAAAGACAGGGAAGGAGAGAGAGAGATAAGGAATAGGGAGTGCCTTAGTTGCCTAGAACTGCTGTGAGCTGGCATTAGTTTCTTCTGGCCATAGCAGGAAGAGTTCTAAAGACAACTCCCTCTCGTGGATTGTGCATTGTTGTGAGGCCTTTATCACCGGGCTGTTTCCAAGCTCTCATTCATTTGGTATCTCTCCCTTGTGACTCCCTGACCAAGATGTCTGGCTGGCTCCTTGTGGCTGCCTCTTAGGTCTTTGATTCTCAGAGGTACTTCTTCCCACAAGTTTTCCCTGTTGAGACTTCACTGCCCCTCTGGGTGTCTCTCTTTTGCAAAGTCCATTGGGAGCTCCTGGGCACATCTGGTCCCCAAACACACATCTCTGACCTTTACTTCATAGGAGTGAGTGCAGTGACAGAGTTCTATCCATTGCCATAACCAAGTTCTTATCCCTTCTCTTTCTCAGCTCCAGATCTCCAGCTGTGCAGGACACATAAGGAACTCTTGGTGATTTTTCTTAAAGCTTTTCTTATTTGGCTTGAGGCCAGGGGGATGTACATCAAATATGGTTTCTTCAACTAAAATGAATTTCTCCAAAATTTTTTTCAAGGAATTTTCTGATTACTGAACACTATTTACTAAGACATAGTAAAATCTGATTGTTGAATATATTTACTTACAGCCCTGTGTTCAAATATGGATCATCTTGGTAAATTTTGGTATTATTTAACTTCCCTTTCTTATTTATAGAATGTGCTAGTAATATCGAGAGCTGATTTAAATATGGAAAAATACATACATAAAGCATTCAACTCAATATCCTAGCACACGGAAGATGGTCAATAAGCTATAGGTATTATCATATAAAACTTTTATCATTTTTTTTCATAAACTAGCCCTGAGTCATCTTGATTTATATATGGTCATTGAAAAATTAAATGATTATATACAGATCAGAGTTAAAAAAAATGCCCTGGGGTTTCTGGCCTGTGGCTTAGATCTGAGCCACATTGACTGATACTCTGCTTCTTGTGTACTTGTCTTCCTTCTTCTGAGAGTTGAAGATGCAATTATGTTGATCATTGCTATACCACAGAAAGACCATCTAATTTACATAAAGGCTCACAAATTAAATGTCTTTCTTGAAATTATAAATCTCAGTGTTAGGTTTTCTAGTAACAAAATATTTGAAAGTGATTTAAAATGGTTAAAGGGACAAACAAAATATGGCATTATGATCATCTCATAAGAGCTGATAGGACAGGCTTCTTTTTTGTATATATAAATGCTTGGTTTTTGGTGAAAATAATGATTTTTTTTAAATAGGGAGCTTATACAGTCAGTTTTCATATTTTAGCATTTCAGTTTCTATTCTTAGCCAGCTTAAAAAAATAAAAATGTAAATAAAATGTGTAGTTCTTTGATTTAAATGAATTTCCATTTTCTCTTGTCAAAGTGGAAGCTGTGCCTTTGTAAATTGCCCTGGCAAGTAACCCTTCCAGAAGGACATGGTACTCAAAGATAAGAGATCAAAGAAAAAGTAGAGGAGGGACCAATAGGAGGAGAGAAAAAACATATAGATGGGGACTGGAGGGAGACGGTGTGAAGCATCTCTTCTGAAACAAGTTTTTATAGTTCTTAGAAACATTAAAATACTTTGTGATGATGATGTTGTGGCAGAGTGAACACTCAATCAGGTATGCCAAAAGGTGAATTAGATAATAGGTAATTTAACCTCATGAAATGCTCACCCCACCCCTACTCCATCCCTCAAATATTTACATTTTCAGTGTTTCCTTTCTTTCCCATGTCTGAATCAAATACTGTCAAATGTATAAAATGGTTACCAAGTTGTGCATTGCTACCAATTTTGGCAACAACAGAAAGCAAGTAATCCATAATTTAGATAAATAGTCTTAAATAACAGTAAGTTCTGACATCTTGGACATGCCAAGTACAAGGTAGAATGAAGATGATTACTGAGCTGAACTTGAAGATACCGGACCTCCAAAATGCCTTACCTGCTCCTCACCTGATATTATATTTATTACTTATCCTAATCTGAAAATGATGAAGCAGACCTTATGGTTTATTGAGTTCCTTATTGTTTTAAATGGCCTTTTTGAGGCAAACAATAATAATGATAATAATAACATCATCTCACTCTCTATTCCTTTATTATTTACAAATCACTTTGCAACATACAATTCATTGATCATCACAACAATATCTCCTGGGGTAGAAAAAAAATGTATATTTCCATTATATAAAAAAATCAATTAAGATGGATGAAGTTGTTTATATTGCCCAAATAAACACAGCTAAAAAAATGGGGAATTTAAAATTAGAACCTAAGTTTTTTCCAGACTTCTATCGTATTACATAAGTATGAAATTATCATTTATATCAAATAATCCATCCTTTGTAGTTGAAATATGTGAGGGATTCAGAGACTGACTGCTTAAACTGTTTTGATATTCACTGACATACTATATATAACAGCAGAACATGAGAGCAAATCCAGTGACTCCATGGAATATTTTGTTTGCAAAAGTGAAATGATGTAATATTTTAACTACAGATAATTTTGCATTCTCATGACACATGCATGTGTCTCTTTTCTCATCACCAATCTTGAATGCTGAATGTTGAGCAATAAAAGAACTATAAAAATCCAAATAATCCAATAAAAGAAAAACAACCTGATATGGAAATAGAGCTGTAGACAAGACAAAATGGTCAATCTAAAGTTGCCAAGATTTTTTTTGAATGGAATACTTGATGTTCAGTCATCATGAATTAGTGCTTTTATTGAGAAGCTGTGAAATATGTAGCTGCAAAGTTATTTGTTTGGTTTAAATGTTTTCCAAAACTGCTTTTTCTAGCTAATGTCTCCTGCAAAGATTTCTGGTATTTCCTATGCCTGCATCGCCTTGAGTGAATGTAGAAATAAATAACCATTCCACTTTCAACATGTTTACCAAAGAGTAAACAAGAGTCTGAATTGTATATAGAGTTCTATATCAATTTTTTTAAATGACATTGGAAAATTTATAACTACATTGCTAGTGGTTAAAAGACCAAGAATTAGACATAGACAACAACTCTGTATTCTAAGAAGTGTTGTAATTTTACCTAAAGGTTTTTATTTCCTTACTAAAACAAAGTTGTAGATTCATTGCAGAATATTCTAAAGGACTCTCTTCATAGCTATATCTGGAGGGACTGGCTCACTTAAAACCCCTGCACCATGTAAAATAAGTGGTGGAGGCTATACTCCTTCAATCTGCATTGTCTTAGTGATTTGCTTTGGCTAATTACTTAGCACAGATAGGCTTAGAATGTGCTTGCCATTGGGGTTTGCTCTTTCTATCTGCTGGGAACCCTTTTATCATCATGTAAACAAGTCCAGGGAGCCTCCTGAAGGATAAGAAACCATTTGTATGTAGGTTCCAGCCAGCCCAGCCTTATCAACTATTGCAGTTGAGTCCCTAGTCATGTGAGTGAGACAATCCTAGACCATCCAACCCCAGAAGGGCTGGCCCAAACCAGTAGAAGCACCCAGATAACTCATAGAATTATGAAAAATAATAAATGTTTTGGGGTGGCTTGTTCCAGAGCAAATGCTAACTGACATGCTCACACCCCCTAAAAATAATTTAAAAGTAAACATTGTCTTAAAATATCTACACTACCCCCAAGCAATCTATAGATTCAATGCAATGCTGTCAAAATTCTAGAGGTATAGATCCCAAATAGCCAAAGCAATCTTGAGAAAGAACACAGCTGGAGGCATCACATTTCCTGATTTCAAACCACGTTATAAAGCTATATTCCAACAGCATGGTACAGGCATAAAAACAAACACACAGGGAAAAGAACAGACAGCCCAGAAACAAACTGAGGAATATATGGTCAAATGGATGAAACTGGAGGACATTATGCTGAGTGAAATAAGCCAAGCAAAGAAAGACAGATACTGTATGGTATCACTTATATGTGGAATCTAAAAATAAAAAAAAATATCATCAAACTTACAGGAACAGATTAGAAAGTAGTTGAAGGGGGTGAGAGACGTAGATAGAGTTTGATAAAAGGGTACAAATATTCAGCTATAAGATGATTAAATTCTGAGGACAGAATGTAGAACATGGTGATTATAGTTAATACCATCAATGGTATTATGTAATCAAAATTTTCTAATAGAGAACTTAAATGTTCTCATAAAAAAAAAGGATAAATATGTGAAGTGATCAGCATGGTGATTAACTAGATGGTGGAAATCTTTTCACAGTGAATTCAACATGCTGTACACTTTATCTTACAATTTTATAAAACTATACTGAATAATTTTTTATTCAATTATACTGAATAAAACTGAAAAGTAAATTAAACCTTTACTTATTTTTAATTAGTGGTATTCTTATACAATACTAGAGGCCTGGTGCACAAAATTTGTACACTCTGGAAAGTCTCTCAGCCCAGCCTGTGCCCTCTTGCAGTCCAGGATCCCTCAGGGGATGTCTGACTGCTGACTTAGGTCTGCTCCTTAGTGCTACTGCAGAGACAGGGGATGCTCCCACCACCTCCACTGCGCTCACCAGCCATGAGCCTGGCTAAGTGGCGTTCCCCTTGTAGGAATACACTGACCACAGTGGGCAACTCCTGCATTAAGCATATGCCCCCTGATGGTCAGTGTGGGTCATAGCAACAGATCATTCTGTTGTTCAGTCATTTTGCATATTAGACTTTTATTATATAGGACTGAAGGCCCGGTGCATAAAATTTATGCATGGGGGCGGTGTCCCTCAGCCCAGCCTGCACCCTCTCCATTTTCAGCCCCCTTGAGGGATGTCCGACTGCCCGTTTAGATCCAATCTTGGTAGGTTCAGACCTAAATGGGCAGTCGGACATCCCTCTCACAGTCCAAGACTGCTGGTTTCCAACAGCTAGCCTGGCTGCCTTCCTGATTTCCCCAACCGCTTTTGGCTGCCAGCCTGATCATCCCCTAACCACTCTCCAGAGAGCCTGATTAATGCCTAACTGCTCTCCTGCCAGCCTGTTTGCCCCTACCTGCCCTCCCCTTCAGGTCTGATCACCCCTAAATACCGTCTCCTGTAGACCTGGTCACCCCTAACTGCCCTCCCCTGCAGGCTTGATGGCCCCAAACTGCTCTCTCTTGCAGGCCTGGTCCCTCCCAACTGCCCTCCCCTTCTGGCTTGATTGCCCACAACTTCCCTTCCTTGCAGACCTGGTCCCTTCCAACTACCCTTCCTCACTGCCCATTTGTGGTGGGCATTGTGTCCGCATGGGGGCAGTCATCTTTGACCACGTGGGGCAGCCATCTGTGTGTTGGAGTGATGGTCAATTTGCAATTATTCTTTTATTAGATAAGATAGAGGTCTAGTGCATGGGTGGGGGCCAACTAGTTTCCCCTGAAGGGTGTCCCAGATCTGGGTGGGGTTCCCTTGGGGTATGAGGTGGCTTGGGCGAAGGGCCTGTGGTTGTTTGCAGGCTGTTCATGCCCCCTGGCTACCCAAGTGGAGGCCCTGGTATCTGGGATTTATTTATCTTCTATAATTGAAACTTTGTAGCCTTAAGTGGAAGCCTAAACCTGCCAGGGCAGGTGGAAACTTTGGCTTCCTCCATTGCCAGGGAAACCCAAGCCTCCTGTTTGCTTCGTGGCCACGGCCATCTTGGTTGGGTTAATTTGCATACTTGCTCCTCACTGGCTGGTGGGCATGGCTTGTGGGTTTAGGGGAGGTGTGGCCAATTTGCATATTACTCTTTTATTAGATAGGATAGAGAGCCTAACTAGCTAATAGAAAGTGATCTGATTTCAGCACTCATCTTTCCTAAGAAATATAAGCAATGTATTTCAACTTACTGTTAGAAAAATTTCAAAGATTTAAAATCACTTTTCTTCATTGTGATGGATATAATAACAACAAATCCTGTCATTTATTAGGCATTTACTGTATCCCAGCTACAATGTCCATTGCTTTAGATGTGTCATCTCACTCAAGCACAGGAGATTTTATTCTGTCCATTTTCTAAACTAAGGCTCAGAAAGATAAACTTATCCAAGATCCCATAGTATGTGACAGAGACAGGATTCAATCCCAGATATTTCTGAGTTTTAACCACTTAATTCATGACTTACTAAGTCATTTGTTGCTGTGAATAAATTCAAGACCATTTTTTCCAGATTTAACAGGTTTACTAGTAAAAGGTTGGAAAAGATGCAGAGAGAAAAATGTTTGCAGAAAAGAGAAATTTAAGATGTAATGATAAATTTCATCTGCTTCATAATTTTACTTTCTATCATTGTTTCTCTGGTTAGAATCCCCTTTATAAAAAATTTTCCCTCACTAAAAATACCAAAGGCAATAGAGGATCTGGAAAAGCATCATCTTTAGACATTGCATAAGTATGACCAATATATGAGAATAGCAGAAAGGTGTCTGTCAAATATGATTTCGTTGGACAATTACACACTATCAGATGTCTCCAAATCATGATGTAATACAAAGCAAACCCCTCAAGAATAAAAGGGGACCTGTCTCAGAGTAATTACTCCCCCACCCTCCACCCTGGGGAGCTGGCCAAATTGGGTTTTATATTTCTCTGACATAAAATCTAAGATACACAGCTACAGAGTTTAATTACATAAGTCTAAAAGTCTAAAGGGAATGAACAACTGAATTTACCCTAGAGAGAACTTTAGATTAAAAGAGGGATACAATGTTTAAGAGTTGAGATCTATTTTCTTTGAAACTCAAAAACAATGGGTCTGATGAAATATCTCTCATAGGAGGTTAAGTGGCTCCTACCTCTTTTGAATATATCAGGTATCATCAGATATATTAAGGAGGTGAGTTGACAACTTCTTCACGTTAATGCCAATGTTCATGAATATCCAAATTAAGAATCATTTACTCAATTCCAATTCTGAGTTGATATAGAGTCATTTACGATAGCACTGGTGGAAAGTGTACATAAAAAATAGTATTTATGTACAACTATTGCTCACATACAAAATATAACCCACTGAAGAGGGGAAGAGATATACTCAGCTTTCTTTTGTCCTATCATATTTGAGAGATTATTCCCCTTGGAAACTGATCCTAAGCTATGATGATCTACCATGGTCCAGAAGATAGGCACAGATAAGGAATAGGTAGCTAACTTTACTTCATAGAAACCTTTAGCTTCTTGTGGAAAGATGTGACATACTGTTTTGTGTTTAGTCAGGTAACAGAAGTAGGCTAGGCCAGAAAAGAGACAAGGGACAAAAAGAGGTTGAAAGACAATAGAAGAAAATACTAATTGGAGGATAATCTTAAATATCACTCTTTCACTAATTTCCTCAAAGACCTGATTTAGCTGTTTTGGATGGTAGCTGGGAGTTCTAGAATTTAATTTAATTTAGAAGGAGATGGAGTTAAGTAGCTATTTCTGCATTAATTCCCCCCCTACTTCCACATAATTTCCAGTAAAAAGGAGAGGCTGATAATTTTCTTCCCTTTCCATTTTTAAAGCACAAAGAAGCAAGAGTAACTCACTGAATACTTAGGAACAGATTAATTTCTCCTATTTGATGTTTAGTGGCAGCAATCTGGCTTCAAGAGGGAATGATCAAAACAGGTAAGTTTGGTGTAGGGAGAAAATTCCAAAGGGTATGGGTCTCAATAGAGAAATGAATCTTCAGGTAATATGGGGTACAGGCCAGCCATGGGGCCTAGAAATAGAGGGGGGAAATTCTAGGCACTACCAGAAGCCACTCTTTCTATTTTCCTGGTCTTGGACTGCCTCTAAAGATGTTTTGGAGAGAAAAAGCAGTATCTACAGGTTGTAAAGAATTTCTGAAACTGCAAATAAAGAAAATAAAGAATGGTTAATGTTTCTACAATGAATTATAATTTAAAGCAAAGCGTTTAGAACTGATTCCTTGGGCATAATTTTTTTTAATTGTTTGCATGGGAGAATGTATTATTACAATGACAGTTGCACCATGACAGATAAATACAAAGTACTGGAGCTCAAAATTAATCTTCTCACTTTGTCACAGAGGAATATATAACTGTGCTCAATGCATGTGAAGTGTGTTGTCTTCGGAGACAAATTTAATAGAGGATTTCTCACAGAGACCAAGGACTTGCACTTTAGTTTGCGTAAAGTAGTTATAGCAACCGAGGATTACTAATGGAGAAGGATTAAGGTCTGTGGAAGTGGAACAATGAAAATATATTTGTCTCAAGGGACACCTGTCTAACCTTTGAGTAATTCTATACAGTAGAACAGTAGTGGATAGTGGTTTCCTCTGGGAGACAAAACATTAACAGAGTTAGAAATGACCTTAGAGAGCACTGCGTTCTAAGCCTCATTTAATAGGTGGGGAAACTGAGATGGTAGAGACTTATCCAAGTTCACACATAACTGACTAGTCAAAGCTTGATTAGAAATAAGAAAAGCAGACCCGCTAGCTTTCAGTTCATGGCCCTTTCCAGAGAGTTGAATATAATTTCACTTTTGCAAGACAAGTTCTGGAGATCTACTGTACAGAGAAGTACCAAATCAGGACAATAATGATAATGATAATAATAATAATAATAAATAACAATAATAATAATAACAACAACAACAACAATGGCAAGAGGAAACTGGGATGTGATGGATGTGTTTATAATCTTGATGGCAGTGATGGTTTCACAGTTGAACTCGACCCCAAATTCATTGAACTGCACACATTGAATCTGTATAATTTATACATGTCAATCATACATCAATGAAATAGTTTATTGTAAAAGAAAGAAAAGGAACACTTTTGAAACATCTACTCTGTGTCAGGCACAAAGTCTTAACAAAAGTATCTATGTTTGATCCTTGCCACACCCTGTGGAGATGAGGAAACTGAGGCACAGAAGATTGTGATGTGCCCATGACTATATGGCTTGTGGCAAAAGTGATTGGAGAACTTGATTCCTTGCTCTCTTGTTTTAACAGTGCCACTAAGCGAGGCCATCACAAGAGTTCATGTACTAAAAAGGGCTGAAACTCAGATCACAGATACAAGAAACTGCTGCTTCCTTAGGTGGCATGAAAGAATAGAAATTCCATGTGACTCAAGGAGCTAGAATTGGAGTGAAGAAGTTAGAGGATGTGGCTTCACATGGGAGATGGCAGAAAAAGAACTGTACTGGGAATGGGAAGCGGGGTCCAGAACTCCACACTTGCTGCACCAGTGCTTCTCAAACTCAACCATGTTTTGGAATCTGGTTAAAGGCAACTTCTGATCTAGCAGGTCTGAGTGGGCCTGAGATTCTACATTTCTTTTTCATCCCTGGTGTTTTATAAGGTTTATTTTGTAACTTTTAAAGAATTTATCTTTATTGTTGAAAGTATTACAAATGTCTTCCTCCCTTCTCCTCCCCTCATTGACCCACTCCACTCCACTCCCATCTTCCCCTCCCCAGAACTCTCCACACTAAGGTTATTTTCTTTCCTCTCCTCCTCTTTCCCTCTGGAATACCTCAGTCTGTTGCATGCTTCAATGTCTCTATATTCATAAATCTGTCTCTACTTTATTAGTTTATTTTGTTCATTAGATTCCACATATAAGTGAATCATGTAATACTTGTCTTTCTCTGACTGATTTACTTCACTTAGTGTATTATGCTGAGCTTCTGCATTTCTAACAAGTTCCCTGATGCTCCTGGTCTGTGGACCACACTGAGTAACAAGGCTCTGATAATTCCCTTTTTCTGCATGGAAGAACTGCCTCGAGTGGTTGCCTTGCTTCCAGTGTTGGCCTTTGTCTAGCTGATCCTAGTGCTCCCTGCAGTCTCTGGCCTGGTTGTAGAGTTTGGTTTACTAGAAGAGAGGGAGAGGTAGGAGGTGTAGTGACCTTCCAAGGTTCTGGTCACAGGAAGGACTCCAAGTGCCTTCTGAGAGTCCCGGTGTGCCACCAGGTACTTTGGGAGAGTAGAGCCCCCTCACAGACTGCAGATGTACCTCCTCACATTACAAAGGGAGTTAGGATCTCTAAACCATTAAGCTACTGCTGGCTGAGGCCACAGAATCAGACAGATATTATGAAGTAGCAGTTCCTTAACTTGGAAAATCTGACAAAAACTCTGAATCTGCACCCCAGAAAAATGCACACATGGGAAGTTTTCAAGATAATTCCAAGGTAGTCAGAGACCCCCTGAACCTGGTCCTGAACCTGAGGATAAGAATATTTCCCTTACACTCTAAAAGGACCCTCGGAATTTGTGTTTGGAACTTTTATCCCAGCACAAAGTGGCAGCCCACATCTATACAAGTAAAAATGAGCTTCAATGAAGTGCAATTTGTAAATATTTAAACACTTACTTAAGAAATAATTAGGGCCTTCTGTCTGCTTTTATCTTTTTATGCATCGTTAATATCCAAACTCTACCAAGTTTAATTTCTTTTTTAATGTTTGATTGATTTTACTATCTCCTAGTTGATAAAACTTCACAACCAATTAGAGAAATAAATTGACCTAGTGAATTAATTACTAAGATACACCTCTGATGTTGCTGCCTCAGTGATGCACATTCATATTAAAAGCATCTCTCCACCCCTCTTCTAGAATTTAAACAGAAGAGGCCTCCTTCTCTGATAATCACCAGATGCTGAAGGAAAATTGGTTTTGGGCCTCAATTGGATGAAACATCAATTACACATCACTTAAGTGCAATGGGAATGTCTGTAGTGTTTTCAGTATCTATTTTGAGAACTAACACATGTGATTTCAAACAAGGAAAAACATAGCAAGAAGCCCTTTGGCCCACTCTGAAATTCTGGACATATCACTAGTATGTCAACAGATAATGGAGAGGCAGACGAGGATGTAAAGTAGCATCTTACAGTGCTGGAGCTGACAAGACAGACAACCCAGTGTAGTGGATGAACCATATTTGGGGTCACAAGTGTGAAACTTAGGTTGAGAGGTTTGTTCACTTTATAAACTTGGGCTAGACATATCGCTGAACCTTAGTGTTCAGATATATAAAATGGAGATAATAATACTTATGTTGTATTTCTTTCCTCTCCCAAAGTCCCTCATGCTACAAGGTTTCCAAGAGGTTACACATGTAAAGTGCCTGGCACAACATCTGGTGCTTTGTTAGTGCTAAAAAATGTTAGCCACACAAAGGAATAGAGAGAGAACCCCTTCTGGATATATGCAAGGTAGTACCTGCTACCTGAGGGTGAGCTTTGAAAACATTATACTAAATGAAAGAAATCAGACACAAAAGGTCAGATAATGGATGAGCCTATTTAAATTAAATGTCTAGAATAGGCAAATCCATAGAGAAAGAAAGTAGATGAGTGGCTATCATGGGTTGGGGGAAGGAGACCTCTTAATGAGTAAAGGGTTTTCTTTAGGGGTTATGATAATGTTTTGGAACTAAATAGAGGTGGTATTTGCACAGAACTTTAAATGTGCCAAAGCCACTGAATTGTATACTTTAAAATGATTATTTTTATCTAATGTGCATAACCAAAACTTATAAAGATTATAAAATTTTATTAATAAAAATATAGTGTTTGCTCACCTTTTCCCCCACACATCCTGTAGATCAGCTTTTTGTTTAAGAAAACAATGAAGGGCCATGGATCTCCAAGGTTCCTTGCAGTTCTGACATTAATGAAATCCTACCCAGGTAAGTCCTGTGCTGGTTGCCATGAAAGATTTATGTGACCAGGAAAATTATAATCCACTACATTTTCCAACATTTTTTCAAACTATTACACTTCTTGCATCCTATGATTTCTGATACTCCCTATGTAATGAATGATTGGCAGTAAAACAAGCAACGAGGTCTCCCCCTGTCACGCTAAATCCACCTCACTTTACAGCACACAAAGTAATCTAAGAAATCAATCTTATTCTGAACATGCTGTGGAAGGGATAAGCAATGACTTGTCGAATCCATAGTCATTTTTGAGGTGTTTCTTAGATAAAGAACACTTACTAGGCATGAGGCTTAGGCAGCAGACACAACGCCGGCCATTTGTACTCTGGGGCAGCCTGACACCTGCTGTTGCATGGCACGCTCTGCCTGCTGCTAGAGGGTAACCGGATGGCCACCCACTCTTTCCTGACCATCTTCAGTGAGACACACAGAGAGACGACATGCAATAGAATCCAGGAGCAATGAAGTAGAGAGAGAAGAAGCGAGCAGACACCATGACAGGAAAATGAGGGCAGCTGGTGGGGGAGAGGGAAGATGATTGTAGAGAGAGAAGCGGGTCAACAACACCGAGGTCCGGGCAGGGCACACCGGAGCTGTTACTGTGTGTGGGGTCACTTTGGAGATGTTGGAACACACACCATTGTCACTGCCTGACAAAGGAAACAACCTCGGTTCCGAGCTGCTGGGACCGCTCAGGGACCTTTACTTGAAATCATCCACCAAGAGAATCCAAGTGCATCTCCATTTATTGAAACCTGAAAGAATCTCACCAATTCTGTACTACATAAAGTGCGGGGAGTCAGCTTTCATAATCGCCTAGAGAATGGAGGGGCATATGGTCTACAGGAAGAGCAGTAGGAGTTATTTTAGTGGGGGGAAATGCTGCATAAAAGACCAAATTGCTATAAATCGGGAACAATTTTGACCCTCCTTTTTAAAATTAATGAATGTTGAGGGAAAAAACGAGTTTAAGAAATATCTAGCTTTTAAAATGTGTGTACCTCCTAAGGAGAGAAACAATCTAAGGGGCTATTTCATTTTAACCAGATGGATTTCATTTGATTAGTTCTGTTACACTTCTTGAGAAGCAAATATGAATAAGCAGGCAAAAGAGGTAGGCTGTCAAGATATAAGTTTTAAGTCAATTCAGTTCATGTATTGTATATTATCATTTTCTAGTATTAGCATCCTAGACCACTTTCCTTCCAAAGGTGAGATCTGGGATTTTCATGAAAATAAGATAAAAATTCTTTTTAAATATATATAATTATTTTAATTTATTTTTTAATTTAATTATAGTTTATATATACAAATATGTTAGTCATATTAGTTTCAGGTGCACAACAGAGTGATTTGACATGTTTATGCCTTACAATGTGATTACTCCACTAATTCTAGTGATCATCTGTCACCCTGTAAACTTACCACAATATTACTGACTCTATTCCTTTTCCCATCTCCACCCATCCTCCCACCCCCTCCTTCTGGTAACCATCTCTTTGGTCTCTGTTTCTATGAATCTGTTGTATTTTGTTTTGTTTTGTCTGTTTGTTTTAGATTCTTCATTTAAGTAAAACAATACAGTATTTATTTTTTTGCACCTGATTTATTTTACTTAGCATAATGCCCTTTCGATCCATCCATCCTATTGCAAATGGCAAGATTTTAGTCTTTTTTATATTCATTGTTCTAAACATTAGTCAGAAGGATAGTCAAATCATAAGGTTTGCTATCCACAAAAAAAACAAAACAGTGTTTGATATATTTTAATTTTTACTTTTGGATGGAAGGAACGTTCTAATCCAAGGCCATCTCTATCTGATCTTGTAAGAATAGTTGAACTATGAAGCTTATTTAAAGCATCATTTTCTTTTCAAGAAATACATCTGTCCTCACATATACCATTTTATTAGTCTACATTACTTCCCTGAAAGTAAAGAGAGGGTATTACAAATGTAGAAATTAAAACATTATTTATTTATACAAAAGCATAAGCATCTGGCCAACCAGCCGACCAGCCTACAGGACAGTAGCAATGACAGACAGTGACCACCAGGGAGTAGACGGTCAATGCAGGAGCTGCCAGGTGAAAGCAACTTTGCAGAGTGCCCTCTCACACTCCAGGACCCCTCAGAGGATGCCAGACTGCTGGTTTTGGCTTGATCTGTGCAGGCCAGGCTAAGGGACCTCACCTGCCTGAGGGACCCCACTCATTTTGCAGATGCCTTTTGAGCCCGGCGCTAACCACGTGCGGCTGGCTGGAGAGGAACTGCTGCAGGTTGGCTCCAAGGCATGTCCACCTGTCTCACCTAGTCCCACCCTGTGGACCACTTTCTACTTGATTTCCTTTCAATGTGCATGAATCCATACACCAGGCCTCTAGTCATATATAAAATAGAATGTAAGATGATACTTAAGTTTTGTATTTTATTTAGATAGAGTAGAGCTGGCAAATACGTTTCATCTCTCATGCTAACTTGGATTAATGGATACTGGCTGCCAAGAGCATTATGCTGAGAAAAACTGAGGTTTCCTCAAGGTTGCTCAGGGCAAAGAGATTGGCGAGTGGGTCTGCTTGAATACGGAGCATCTGCTATTCCTGCTGTAGGCGGGTTACTTTTTCAATGCCAGTAAAACAATGTATGTAAATATCAATGATAGCATTTATTTTTCTTATTACTAAAGTAAACATGTTCACCTTAGAAAGTTAGAAAATACAGAGAGCAACAAATAAAACAAAATTCATTACTATTCTGTCATTTAGAGAAGCAGCCACAAGATTGATAGATATTCTCTCTTTTTTCCCATTTAGATATTTTCTAAAAAGGGAACTGTGCTTATATAGTTTTATAACCTTGATGTTTTCTTAAAGAGTAATTTATTATTTCATATGTATATTTTATTGATTTTAGGAAGGGAGAGGGATAGAGAAATAGAAACATCAATTGGCTGCCTCCTACTCACCCCTGATCCCCACTGGGGATCCAGCCCACAACCAGAGCATGTGTCCTTACCGGGAATCAAACCATAACCTCTTTGGTTCTAGGGCTGATGCTCATCCACTGAGCAACACTGGCCAGGTATGATGTTTTAACCTTGATCATGTCACATGAAAACCTTCCTATATCTTTTAAATTTTTTCTTATACTCCCTTGCATCAGTTTTATGTAGTTTAGTCACAATTCTTATATATTATGAAAGCTTCTGATATTTACTATTTTAATAATCCCAATACCATGAAAATTTTGTAGCTATGTCTTTTGGCTCCTACATGATTATTATATCAGGGTAAATTTTCATGAGTGGAATTATTGGGACAAAGTAAATTTAAATTATTTTTATGTGATTTATGAAATATCATAAAAATTTATGCTCCATGAACTTCTTAAAAGTTGAAAGTATATTTTAAAATGTGACCAAAGGAAGATGGCAATTAATAGGAAGGTAGGGAGGGAGAGAATGTGAGAGAATGAGGGACCCATAGAGGAGAGTGTAGACATGTGTGGTGTGTGTGTGTATGAGCTAGAGACAGTCAAACTCTGCAGGTCCTCCAAAGGGCTGCCAAAGCAGGCAGCCTTAGATGGCAGAGCATTGAGCACAAAGTGAACACTTCTGGGTGGCCAGTGCAGGCACATAGACCATGCCATCTTGAGAAACAAAGCTGCTTGAGACTAGGATCCTGGCCTCAGCACTACCCAGTTGCATCTCAGATGTAAACCAGGACCCTGCAGCCACTGAGGACAGAGAACTGCAACCACAGCTTCAAACCAACAGATGACAAGAATCCAGACTTCCTGGACACAGATTTCTGTGAATCAAAGAACCTATCTCCCTCCCAGCAGGATCTGGGATAGCAACTGATAGAACCGCCCCTCCCTTGGGCCGCAGTGCCCCTAAGGGAATTTGAGCTTGGGAGAGCACACAGGGACTGCAGAGCCCCTACAGGAATTTGAGTTTGGTGTCATGCACACAGATTGCAGCACTGCTATGGAAATTTAAACCTGCAAATGCACAGAGCCTGGAATCTGCTCCCTGCAACACAACCAGGTGACCAAACCCGAAGCCTGTCTTTGATTCTGGGCAAGCACACACAGAAGTCTGTTTTCCACAGTGCACATGGAAGTCTGTTTTCCATAGTGCAGACATGCCACAGTGATACTGTGCAACCCAGTCCCCCATGGTGACTGGGATCCAGATTATCCCAGCAAGAGGTAGCACTGAGCACTACTGACTTGACTCGACTTCTTATTTTTTTTCCTTTTTTTTAAAAAAAAATACATTTTATTAATTTTTTACAGAGAGGAAGGGAGAGGGATAGAAAGCTAGAAACATTGATGAGAGAGAAACATCAATCTGCTGCCTCCTGCACACCCTCCACTGGAGATATGCCCACAACCAAGTTACATGCTCTTGACCGGAATTGAACCTGGGACCTTTCAGTCTGCAGGCCGACGCTCTATCCACTGAGCCAAACCAGTCTTGGCTTGATTCTGTTTATTACCGTACGTGCCTGGGATCCCTGACTCACAGTGCATTCACACTAAGAGCCAGTGACTCCAATTCTTGATGCATGTGCACATGGGGACCCTGATTCTCAGCGAGAAGCCTCATGAGGTAACAGAGACTCTGATACTCGATTCTTGGTGCAGACACAGGGAAACTCTGACTTCTGGCACACGCTAGGGAACTCATCTTTGGCACAAGCCCAACAGCACAATGCATGTGGGGTCCATGATTCTAGGTGTACACACAAGACCACACTGAACACTGGGAACACTGACCCTGGGCGAGCCTGGTTCCCACCAACCCATGGAAGCCACACGTCCTAGTGTTGGAGCACTTTAGGGACAGTTGGGTTGTGTGAAGCTCCCATGTCACACGGCCCAGGTCCATGCAACTCAAAGGTTGAACCTTCTGATAGTCAGAATGAGGAGACAACACAATCTCCAGAGGAAAGAAAGTGAAGAGTCACCAAGAAAAGAAATCAGTGAAATTGAAGCATGCAACATGACCAAAAATGAATTCAGAGTAATGGTCGTGGAATTCATATATATGGGATGGATGAGAAAAGCAACAATGTATGCAAGAATCAGGAAGAAATGAAAAGTGAGATAGCTACAATAAAAAATACCATGGAAAGTTTCAACAGAAGACTAGAAAAAGCAAAGGACCAAATTAGTGAGTCAGAAGGTCAGGTATAGAAACAAGCTCAATCTGAATAGCAACTAAAGAAAAAAATGAAAAAACAGGAGGAAAGCCTAAGAGAGATTTGGGACAACATGAAATGAAGTAAGTTACATATAATAGGGCTGCCAGAAGGATAAGAAGGACAGCAAGGATTAGAAAATCTATTTGAAGAAATAATGACAGAAAACTTCCTGGATACAAGGAAGAAAAAAGTTACACAAGTACCGGTTTGGCTCAGTGGATAGAGCGTCGGCCTGCGGACTGAAGAGTCCCAGGTTCGATTCCGGTCGGGGGCATGTACCTTGGTTGCGGGCACATCTCCAGTGTGGGGTGTGCAGGAGGCAGCTGATCGATGTCTCTCTCTCTCTCATCGATGTTTCTGACTTTCTATCCTTCTCCCTTCCTCTCTGTAAGAAATCAATAAAATATATTTTTAAAAAAAAGTTACACAAGTAGAGAGAGTTCCAACCAGAATCATTCCCAAAAGACCCACACCAAGACACATCATAATTTCAATAGCAAATATTAATGACAAAGAGAGAATTTTAAAGGCAACAAGAGAGAGACAGAGGGTTACCTATGAAGGATCCTCCATTAGATAACCAAATATTTCTCAACAGAAAAATATCAAGCTACAAGGGAATGGAAGGAGGTATACAAAGTATTGCAAAGAAAAGGACTGAATCCAAGACAACTCTATCTAGCAAGACTATCAATCAAAATTGAAGGGGAAATCAGGAGCTTTGCAGACAAAAAAAGACTAAGGGAGTTTATCACCACCAAACAACTAATGCAAGAAATGCCAAAGGAAATATTGTAAAAAGAAGACATAAAAAGGTAAGAAGGAAAACAGACACAAAAATAGATATGACTACAAACAAGTACCTTTCAATAATAACTTTAAATGTAAATGGACTAAATGCTACAATCAAAAGACATCAAGTGGCTGAATGGATAAGAAAACACCACCCAAATATATGCTGTCTACAAGAGACCCACCTCAGAACAAGGGACTCACACAGATTAAAAGTGAAGGGATGGAAAAATATCTTTTAGGCAAATGGAAATGAAAAAAAAAAAAGCTGGGGTTGCAATACTTATATCTGACAAAATAGACCTCAAAGTGAAGGCCATAACAAGAGATAAGGAAGGCCACTATTAATACTAAAGGGGTTGATACAACAACAGTATATAACCCTGATAAACATATATGCACCCAATGCAGGAGCACCCAAATACATAACAAAACTCCTGGAAGATATCAAGGGAGAGATTGACAATAATACAGTCATAGTAGGGGACTTTAATACACCACTGACATCACTGGGTAAATCCTCTAGACAAAAAATCAGCAAAGACACAGAAATCCTAAATGACTCACTAGGACATATGGACTGAACTGACATCTTCAGAACACTGCATCCCAATGTCATGGAATATACGTTCTTCTCAAGTGCACAAGGAACATTTTCAAAAATAGACCACATGTTGGGTCACAAGCAAAGTTTCCCCAAATTAAAGAATATTGGCATCATATCAAGCATCTTCTCAGATTACAATGCCATAAAATTAGAAATAAACTACAATAAAAACAATCCAAAAATCTCAAACACTTGGAAGCTAATAGCATGCTATTAAATAATGACTGAGTTACCAATGAGATCAAAGAAGGAATTAAAAGCATCCTGAAAATTAATGACAACAAAAACACAATAATCCAAAAGCTATGGGACATAATGAAAGCAGTCCTGAGAGGGAAGTTCATAGCTCCACAGGCCTATCTCAAAAAGCAAGAGATATAGTAGTAAATTATCTAACTCTACAACTCAAAGAATTAGAAAGAGAGAAACAAGAAAAGCCTAGAGTGAGCATAAGGAAGGATATAATAAAGATCAGAGCAGAAAGAAATGACATAGAGCCAAAAAAAAAAAAATACAAAAGATCAATGAAACCAAGAGCTGGTTCTTTGAAAGAATAAACAAGATTCATGAACCTCCAGCCAGGCTTACCAAGAAGCACAGAGAGAGGATTCAAATAAACAAAATCAGAAATGAGATAGGCGAAATAACAACAGATCCCACAGAAATGCAAAGGATCCTTAAAAAATACTATGAACAACTCTACTACAACAAACTAGACAACCTGGAGGAAATGCACATATTTCTAGAAATATACAACCTTCCAAAATTCACTCAGGAATATTCTAAAAATCTCAATAGGATGATAACTATGGATGAAATTGCAACAGTCATCAAAAAACTCCCAGCAAACAAAAGCCTGGGGCCAGATGGCTACACAGGGGAGTTATATCAAACATTCAAGGAAGAACTAAAACCTTTCCTCCTCAGACTATTTCAAAAATTCAAGAGGAAGGAATACTTCCAAGCTCATCTGTGAAGCCAGCATCATCCTCATACCAAAACTGGATAAAGACAACACAATGAAAGAGAATTATAGACCAATATCCCTCATGAACACAGATGCCAAAATCTTCAACAAAATTCTAGCAAATCGGATCCAGTAATACATCAGAAAGATCATACACCATGACCAAGTAGGATTTATCCCGAGGATGCAAAGATAGTACAATATCTGCAAATCAATAAACGTGATATATCACATAAACAAATTGAGAGATAAAAACCACATAATGATTTCAATTGATGCAGAAAAAGCATTTGAAAAAATCCAACACCTCTTCTTGATAAAAACTCTCAGCAAGGTGGGAATAGAAGGATCATACCTCAACATAATAAAAGACATATATGAAACACCCACAGTCAACATCATACTCAATGGACAAACACTAAAACCATTTCCCCTAAGAATAGGAACAAGACAGGGATGCCCTCTCTCACCACTCCTGTTCAATATAGTACTGGAAGTACTAGCCATTGTGATCAGACAAGAAGAAAAAGTAAAAGGCATCCACATTGGAAAAGAAAAAGTAAAACTGTCCTTATTTGCAGATGACATGATATTGTACATAAAAAATCCTAAAGATTCCATCAAAAAATTATTAGACTTAATAAATGAATTTGGCAATGTAGCAGGATACAAAATTAATGTCAAGAAATCCATGACATTTCTTTACACCAATAGTGAATTTATAGAAAGAGAGAATAAAAAAACAATCCCATTTACCATTGCGCCAAAAATATTAAGATACTTAGGAATAAACTTAACTAAGGAGATAAAAGACCTATATGTGGAAAACTATAGGACACTGAAAAAAGAGATAGAGGAAGACATAAACAAATAGAAGAACATATTGTGTTCATGGTTTGGTAGAATCAGCATCATAAAAATATCTATACTACACAAAGCAATTTACAGATTCAATACAATCCCCATTAAATACCAATGGCATATTTCACAGACCTAGAATGAACTTTCCAAAAATTCATCTGGAATTCAAAAAAAAGACTCTGAATATGTACATCAATCCTGAGAAAGAAGAACAAAGTAGGTGTGATCTCATTACCAGATTTCAAAGGTACTATACTTAAAACAGCCTGGTATTGGCACAAGAACAGACATATAGATCAATAGAATAGAATAGAGAACCCAGAAATTGACCCAAACCACTATGCCCAATTAATATTTGACAAAGGAGATATGAACATAAAATAGCCTCAAGACAGTCTCTTCAATAAATGGAGTTGGGAAAATTGGACAGATACATGCAAAAAAAACCCAAAAAACTAGACCACCAACTTACACCATACACAAAAATAAACTCAAAATGGATAAAGGACTTAAAGACAAGACATGAAACGATAAAAATACAAGAGGAATCCACAGGCAGAGAAATCTCAGACATATGCCAAAGGAACTTCTTCACTGATACTACTCCTAGGGTAATAGAAACTAAAGAAAAAATGAACAAATGAAACCTCACCAAAATAAAAAGCTTTTGCACAGCCAAAGGAACTATCAACAAAACAACAAGAAAGCCACTGCATGGGAGAACATATCTGCCAATGTCATCACTGATAAGGATTTAATCTCCAACATTTACAGGGAACTCATACAACTTAACAAAAGGAATATAAACGATCCAATAAAAACATGGGCAAAAGACCTAAATAGACATTTTTCAAAGGAGGACAGAAGAAAGGCCAAGAGATATGAAAACATGGTCAAAGTCACTAGTCATCAGAGAGATGCAAATCAAAACAACAAATCATCTCACACCTGTCAGAATGGCTATCATCAACAAATCAACAAAAGACAAGTGTTGGTGAGAATGTGGAGAAAAAGTAGCTCTTTTGCACTGCTGGTGGGAATGCAGACTGGTGCAACCACTCTGGAGAACAGTATGGAGTTTTCTCAAAAAACTAAAAATGGAACTGTCATTTGATTCAGTGATCCCACTTCTAGGACTATATCCCAAGAAACTAGAAACACTAATCAGAAAGGATATATGCACCCCTATGTTCATAGCAGCACAATTTACCATAGCTACAATTTGGAAATAGCCTAAGTGCCCATGAGCAGATGAGTGGATTAGAAAACTGTGGTACATCTACACAGTGGAATACTATGCTGCAGTAAAAAAGAATTTCTTACCATTTGCATCAGCATGGATGGAACTGGAGAGCATTATGCTAAGTGAAATAAGCCAGTCAGAGAAAGATAAATACCACATGATCTCACTCATTTGTGGAATATAATGAACAACATAAACTGATTAACAGAAACTGATCCAGAGACAGAGAAGCATCAATCAGACTGCCAAACCTCAGAGGGAAAATAAGGGAGGGTGGGGGAAAGGAGGAGAAATCAACCAAAGGACTTATATGCATGAATATAATCCTACCCAATGGACACGAACACCAGGGGCGTGAGGGCCTGAGTTGTGGGGGGGGAGAGTTGTGAGATTAATGGAAGCATAAGGACACATATGTAATATCTTATTTAATAAAGAAATAAAAAACTTAAAAAAAATGTGGCCAAAGAATGAATATAGTCTAAGACTTAAGAGACTGACAAAGAATTCTGCTGGATAGATTAGCAATTAGCTTTTCCAAAACTGGTTTCCTCAAATATAATTACAATTAATCATATTAATTTCATATTTGGAACTATGTGGGTGACAAAATATTTTTCAATACAAACGTATAAAGGAAGAGTTACCTGCTTGAATTATTAGTTGGTTCAGGACTTAATACTGAACTCTGACATGTGTGAGGGTTTGGCACTGTAATTCTTGTTTCCCATATCACCTGGTGTATAAATTAAAACCAGACCTAGTAAAATTATGATAATGGTTCTGGAAAATTCAGAAGATTACACTGTAGACTATAAATCTGCTTTAAATGAGCATTGCTGAGGTGTGAATATCTAACACATTTACCCACAACAGTGTTCAACAGTTTCAAAGAACTTCATTGGCCAACCAAACAGAGTGAATACAAAGACTGTTAAAGCATTGTCACCCAGTAAAGATATCATGAGGCTATTAGAAGAATATCTAAGTAAATATTTGGGAATCAAGATGGCAAGTGCTAGTTAGTATAGATGTAAGTACAATGCACTGGGGCAAGTGGATGTAGCAAGCTATGCCTATGGTCATTAGTGAGTGCTTTTTTTTTTTTTTTTATAAAGAAAGAATATTGATTCACTAGGAAATGGGGTTGGTATGAGATTCTGATCAGTTTCTGCCCACTCTTCATAATGATTTCACATGTCTCTGTTCTAAACAAAACAGTCTGATGGGAGACATAAATATCTTAAGTCAGTACAATTAGGAGCATCTGTCTATCCACCATCCATCTTATCTTTCTCAATTCTTTGTATTTCTGGGATTGACATAATAATTGAAATGCAGAAGCAAATTATCCAAAGCACTCTAGCATCTTGGTTTGAAATTCTCCAGAGAAACACTATCTACCCCTTCGATGTAGTTAGCCTGTCAGGGAAATGGCATCAATAAATATTTTGGTCTTTCCTTTTTAATTGCTATTACACACACATACCACATTTAGAAAGATATGATTAAATAATCCAAATATTATTCATTTACTCATCCATTCATGAACTATTCATTGAGTATCTGCTCTGCAGTATGCATTGAGATATTTAAAAAATTTTTGTTTTACAAGATAATTAAGTATTGGAAAATCTATGAAGGAACATCCTATCTAATAAAAGAGTAATATGCAAATTGACTATCACTCCAACACACAACACAAGATGGCCACCACAAGATGGCCGACAGGGGAGTGCAGTTGGGAGGGATCAGGCCTGCAAAGGAGGGCAATTGGGGGCAATCAGGCCTGCAGGGGAGGGCAGTTAGGGGTGACTGGGCCAGCAGAAGAGGACAGTTGGAGGTGACCAGGCCTGTAGGAGAGGATAAATGGGTGGGAGGGGACCTAGGCCTGAAAGGAAGGGCAGTTTTGGGGAACCAGGCCTGCAGTTGGGGGAAACCAGGTCTACACGAGAGGGCAATTGGGGAGAACTAGACCTATAGGGTAGGGAAGTTGGGGAGTACCAGACTGGTCGGGGATGGCAGTTGGGGGTGATTGGGTCAGCAGGGGAGCAGTTAGGCATTGATGAGGCTGGCAGGGGAGTGGTTAGGAGGTGATCAGGCTAGCAGGCAGGTGAGTGGCTGGTAGTCAGCAGTCCTAGATTGTGAGAGGGATGTCTGACTGCCCGTTTAGGCCTGATCCTACCAGGAGATCCCTCAAGGGTTCCCAGATTGGAGAGGGTGCAGACTTGGCTGAGGGACACCCCCCCCACTCTCTGACACGAATTTTGTGCACTGGGCCTCTAGTGTATTATAACATCATTATCTTTCAGAGTAAGACTATTTATGTTTTGGAACACAGAACTTTGTTTGTCAAAATACTGTAGCATTAGAATAAAAATTAGGAATTTTTGTGCTTTTAATCACAATAGCTGCTTTGAAAAAAAAAGTCATCATAAAAAAATGGTTAAGCATGGAATGGTAACTACTCAACTTGTCATCTGATTATTAGATTAAAAACTCCAGAATTGTAATTGCAGTTTATAATGCAAACAAATTTATAATTCTGAAAATATATGTCCTACTGGTTATAATTTTTAGGGACAGTCATGTTGACCAGGGATTTTGCTGTATGGTAAGTATTTTAATCATCCTAAAAATTGAATTTATAATTATTACTAGTGAAAATGTATAATTCAGATCTAAACAATACACTCTAAGAGATAATTTTTAGTACTACATCATGGTATGTATGGCAAACATCATAATTTTAAAAAGACTTAAAAATCCAACTAGCATCATTAAAAATTTTTCATTAGCCACATTTCTGTTATATAACAGACAAAAGCTGTCTATTCCATGATATAATCATTCAAAATATATGAAATGATGTTTTCCACAGGTCCTCTGTGTATTGCAATTCTATCATACACATGTTATCCAAGTTTTATCAATGTGTAATGCTTACTTTTGTTGTAACTGAATACACTGCAATCACTATCAGTCAAAGTGTCAAGTTGAGAGGATGTGTAATAAATGATAGCTACTTCAAGCTACATCAAGGAAAAATCCCCTCACTGGAGCGTTGACTAGCCTTCTGTAAGAGCGCAGCGCTCCCGCTGCTATCCACATATCCCCATTGCTATCCACAGGGCACAGGGGGAATAACTCATGCATAACAGTGGAAGAGCTGAGGATGCTTGCGTGGACACCCAGCTGCTGCTCACTGGAGTGAATGTGCACTTGATTTGCTCTGAGTCTTTTAACTTCTTTAAATGCACTGCCAGAATGTCTAGAATTCAAAACAACTATAGGCAGAAAATATTGAGTGGCATTGAAGTCAATCTTTTAAGGGGATCCCAGGAGTGCTCAAGTCTGGGGTGAGTTTCATCAGTGCAGCCTGTAGACCTTGGACAAATGTCTTAACTTCCCCTTGTTTGTGTATCTTCATGTGTCAGGTGGGAATGTTTTGTGTCCCATCTTAAGGATGAAAGTGTCATCTTTGAAGTGCTAACTATAGAGCAGACCCTTTGATTTTCCTAATTTAGAAACATTACCTTGAATTCTTTCTGGTCAACTACTACAAGAGTGAATTAACCACCATTTAAATTACCTATCCAATTGCAAGTAAACAAAAAAATTAAAGCAAGGTTTTCAGAAATTTATGGCTACTTTTGAAATTGCAGATTGGGTTACCACCACCTGTGTGACACAACCAGACCTTACTCTCTCCTGCCTTCTTTTTTTCTGCTCTCCACCCTCCTATCCCACATGTTCTGTTCTCTACCTGAGAAAATTGGGTCAGTGAATATTATCTTATATGAAGTCTTATACCTGAATAATATTTTAAATAAGTCAATAAATATTAATATTACAAATGGGGTAATTAGAGTTCAAATCACATATGTAGGTAAGGCAGTTGGGTGCATTTGAATGTATTAGTTTTAATATTTAAATTTCATTCCTATTTAGAAAATTTTTTTTCTTTGTCTCCAAACAAACTGCCACAGTAGCCACAGTAGCATATGAAATAAGGCATATTCGAAAACACAGCTGTCTATCTCTATGATACTACTGTGTGGTAGAGATTTTTTCCAGCGATTAGATAGTCAAAATGTTCAGAAGTCAATACCACAGTATCAAACAGGCCTCTCATAATTGAATAAGCATGTGAAAATAAAGAATGGATTCATTTTATTAGAAGTTGAAAGCCATGCTGCCAAGATTTAAGTGCTATTTCATTTCTCCTGTTAAGCTTCCAGATTCTGATGAATTACATCACTTACAAAATATTTATATTCATCCCTTTCAAATCTATTTTTAGAAACAGAAAATGAACAACAAAATAAAAAGATAAGGTATAAAGCAAAGTAACACACACACACACACACACACACATACACACACACACACACACACACACATGTTCTCTATCCTTGAGCTTAAAGCTACCAGAGAAGATCCAACATGTGCATATAGCTGAGACACAGGCAGGACTTTGCATGTGATATGATAAAGACACAGGAGAAAGCTATGGGAACAGAACAGAGAATCAGAGACCACCCTAAAGAAGAGTCAGATTTAAGAATTTTTCAAAAAAAATTTTAGCAGGGAAAACAGGAAAAGGCATTTCCTGTTAAAAAACATTATTCTGCATCAGAATCACTTTATGGAAGCACAGATTGCTGGGCCTTAACTTCAGAGTTTCTGATTCAGCAAGTGTGAGGTTGTCTTGAGAATTTGGATTTCTAACAAGTACTCAGGTGCTTGGATGCTGTGGTTTTGGGACAACACTTTGAAGCACAGTGTAAGGAGAAAACCCAGTGATGAAACAGCTGGGATATATTCAGGGAATGGCGAATTGTCTGGTTAGCCAGAGCATGGGACTTAACAGGTAAGGGTAGGTTAAGGTAAAAAAGTATAAGGCCTTGAACAAATTGAAGGACCACTTACAGTTTCTGAGCATAAGAAAGGCATGGTCATTTCGTGGAAAGTCATTCTTTATAAAGAGGTAGGCTCTACAACAGCTTTTGGGACAAATTAAAAGGGAGAAAATCAGAGAGGAGCTTATTCTTTAAGATTGAAAATAAGACCTCAACTAGTACGCTGAGATTGAAAAGAAAGGGAAGGCATATCAGAGCCATCACAAAAGTGCCTCCTACCTGATTTGCAATTGATGCAATGTGTGGCATGAGAAAGGGGGAAAGTAAACCTTTCCTCTAGATTTAACGTCTGGGTGACGGCAAAGGCAATGTTGCTTGTGAGACTAGGAACATATTTAAGTGACAGGACAGTGGACTTAGTTATGTATCTGTGGAAAATTGAGACACATCTAGGTTATAAATGCAGATTGGGAACTCAAAAGGTATATATTTTGGATGCAGATAGTTAAGCCTAGAACATGAAAAGATTTCTAACAAAGAGGCTATATTTAAAGAATTGGGCCAAATATACAATATTGAAATATATTTAGAAGGGAGGTATAGGAGAATGGGAAATTGGTATTTGGAAAGTAGGAAGAAGAGAAGAAAGAATTATGAAGCCAATAGATGGAAGTTTCTTGATAGAACTATATCAACAGTAGAATATGCTACCAAAAATTTGAGGAAGCAAATAAGAGGCCATACAAGTTGACAATTAGTAAGTCTTTAGTGTCTTTCAGAGAGTGTCATTCCAGGAGCATTGTGGGGAAGGATTTGGGGAGTGGGGGTATTGTAGGAACCATGCCAGAGTATGCCAGATGGCCAAGGCCACTCTGAGCATGGAAATCTTAATCAAAGTATTCAAGGCTAAGATACTACACACAGGTGCAAGGATGCAGCAATCTCACAACGCACTGCACCAGCATTCCCTTCTATAACCCAAAAGACTAAGGTCACTATTGGGAGAAAACCTCTTTTGTCTAAGTAGTATTAAAGTTTGTTACTGAGGCTAGAGAGCTAGGTGAGCTCAGATGAGGTTGTGGGTCCAGAGGGAGTGTGTGGCTGCTCAGATAATGGCTTTAGGGACAGAGGCTGCTGCTACTTTGTGGGAAAGGTGACTTGTTAACTAGTTGGTGTGGACTACCTACTGTAAAAGATTTACTTTGGAGAACTGCTTTGTCTAATGGCTCCTTATTAGCAATGGCTACATGGCCACTGGCTTCTACAATAAAGACTTTCTTATACACCTGCAGCTTATGGCTTCTCCATTTATGCTCAGCACCCAAAAAGGTCCAGCTCCTGGCAGAGGAGCTGGGACCCAAATGTTGGCATGGTAGAGCAAGGTAAAGGAGGAAATGAGTTCCCAACAGTTAGCACAGCGAGCAGGACTCCAGGAGGAACTTGCTCTGACAATTAGTGCTGTGAGCAGGATTCAGAAGTATGTGTGGGTTCGAGGAGTGAGTGCTCCCACACTTGGTCTAGTCAGCAGGATAGAGCAGTGAGTGCTCCCACAGATATGAACAGGAGATGAGTACATGGAGGTTGCTGAGGGCTGATGAAGATTGAGGCAGAGAATTGGAGCCACAATTAGTGACACAAATATTCACACTTCTAGAAAAGTGAAATATCTGAGGCACTATGACCTCCAGTAAACCAGTTTGTTTAAAAAGAGATTTCTTTAAAGAAAGAAAAAAAAAACTTGAAGAGTTTGACACCTAAACACGCATTGTTAAATAAATTCCATATAATGTGTTAATTGATGAATTTCAAGTGTGATATTTTCAAGAGCACATATGAGTCATTTCCTTAGAGAGAAAATTTTCTGACTTAACAAGGCAGCTTGATAGATTTTTGCTCTGAACTTTACCAAAAAGAAAATGTAAAAAGCCAAATCTCAAACAACCCACATATAACCAAAAGGGAAAATTCTTTTGCGATATATATTTTGAGGGTAAGAGGAGATTTTGAAGTTGTGATTGCTGTCACTGTATACTTTTTTAGTGATAACTATGTAAATTAGGATACAATTTTTTTGTACATTTCTATAGATGAATTAGTGTCCATTTTTAGAAATATTTATTTTCATACATATAGGATAATAGTATATTAATCGATGTCTGCTATAAATTTGACTAAAATAATCTTAATAAAATTATGACAAGAAATTATTTTAATATAGCAAATTCATTTTATAAAGGGGCTAATAATCTTCTTTCAAATAAATCTGATTTTAGTGATTTTTTTCTTTTTAGATAGTTAAAATCATGTATAATGCTTCGTCATTCCTTAGGCTATCATCCCCTACACCATTCCAAGCAAGATAGAGCTCATGGGAAGAACTTGGAAAAATTCATGGCACAAAAGATTTCAAAATACTTTTCTTTAAACATTTCAATACTTGAAAGGGCCTCCTAGAGGTCACTGGACATAATGCAGAGCTGTTTCCTTTGACTTAAACATGAGAATCATCAGATAATTCAATTGGCCTATAATTCAATGGCATGTACTTGGTTTTAACTAAAAGAGTAAAAGAAGAATAATAGGCACAAGACAGTTCTAGGCAATATTTTCTGGGTGGTGTTGATGATGTCTTTATGATAAAGTAAAATAAAAAACATATGCTGCTATGCCAAGGTCAGACTAATAGTATAAAACAGTTATAATCTGGCATTTTCTCTCTGCATGGTATTGGCCAATTCTAGAATAAGAAACTCTTTTCAGCCTTTTGTAGGTGAACAATTGATAATTTGCTATTATTTGGGATTTTGCTCCATTCCCTGGAGCTTTTCTTTCTGAAGAGATTACAGCAGAGTTTCTCAAATGGAGTAGGGTGGGAAGGAGAAGTGGGGGTAGGGACAATTTTGCTTCCCAGAGGACATTTATCATTACCTGAAGATATTTCTGCTTGTCACAATTGGGGAAGAGGTGCTACTGGCATCTAGTGTAAAAGAAAGTGATGTTGCTAAACATCCTACAATACACAGGACAGCCTGTGTCCCTCCAACAAAGACCTAGTCCAAATGCCCAGATGTTCTGAATCAGAGCGCAATTTAGAGGAATTTAGAAAAGAACATGGTTGCACTTTGGATACTCTTGGCATTTTTTAGTATGCACAGATAGGAGTGTTTTTCTTTTTCCTATTCACTAAAACACATTTTACACTTTAAGTGTGTACATCTTTTAGTTCGTGGAGTCGCTGCCTGAGCATAGCATGGTTCGCATGTATTTTTATCTTTAATTTCATCTTTTTCCTTTAGGTTGAGACACCCAGCCTACTGGAGAATGTTTTCCAGTCAATTCTCCCCTAATTTGTCTCCTTCTTCCCCTTCCCTGTGAAGGATGGTGGGCCTGGTTAGAATTAGGGATGCAAGTGTGAAGGGTGGAAAGAGAGAAACAGAGAAGCTAGATCACAGTTCTAAATCCGGCCAGGCCTCCTCTCAAGGGCGTAGGTCCTAATTAGCTTCCACACTTGGCTCAAAGGCACTGGAGTTGTGTGAATTATTGAATGCAGTAGTGTTGACACACACTTTCAAATAAGAGAACACACAGAGAAGTGATAAAATAATGGGGCCAAACAGAAGAGCACTCCAACAGAGCTCAGATGAGACAGCACAGCTTGTCAACAGATCACAATTGAATATAGAGGCTGCGAAAGGGCAGACTGATACTTTAACATGTATGCTCAGCTTCACCATATTATGGAACGTGTCTCCTCCACTCTAAAAAGCCACATATATAAACTATCTGCAATAAGGTTTTTATTTTGCCACTCTTGCTTTCCAAAAGCAGGCTTAAATTATATTTATTTTCTTTAAAATAAAAAAAGACAAAGCCCCAAATTCGTGGTCATTTAAAAATTTCTTTCAGAATGAAAAGATAGGATGTTAGATATCAAGGGCTATCCACTGGGAAGATTGTCAACATTGAGTTTAGAGGTAATCAATTCCTATATGTCTAGGCTTAAAACACCATATTGATCAATTCTGTTATGCATACTTAAAAACTAACATTTAAGAAAGCACTGTGCATCTTTTAATTAACAAGATAAAAAAGCATGTGTCGTGGTTTAATTGGTTTTCTTTTCTTTTCTTTTTTTTTGGTTTTCAGATAAAATAACGGTGCATCCCACAATTGATGGCATTTAGACTCAGTGGAATAAAGTAAATGTTTTCCAAATTTCTTAGAATCACTTGCATTAGGCAGGTCATCTCTAAAGTGGCTCCTGTTTTGATGCTTATGTAAACATCACTTTTGTTTTTTAAAATTTGCTTCATGTTTAGCTTCTATTTTCACCTAGGTACATATTCCATTTGATAGTACATAAAAATGTTTTATTTTGTATGTACCTTTTTTTGTATCCAATTGTTCTTTTATCTTATATTATCATAAATTTTGAATGAGGACTACAAACTAATAAGAACTAAAAATATTTGCTTTCTCTAAGAAATAAGTTAAGCTTGAAATAGAACAAAAAAAGTATCTACTCATTATATTGATATTAACTGGCTATATAAGTTTTACTTTAATTATATAAAATTATATATACCTCATTTCCCTATGATTTAATGATTATATAAATTTAAAGGGTTGTGTGAAGTTAGTTATTACATCAGAACCTAGAAATTGTATTTTCTTTATGCAATTACACAAATTTGAATCAAATGAGGCTACCAATATAATGCTGGAGTATATATCAAAAGACTGGATTTGAAAACAATCTATTAAGTCAACTCCCAGTCTTAATTTTTGATTAATATAAATAAAAGCATTGGCTTACATGTTGGAAAAGGATATCATATTGTTGGAATATATTAGGGAAGAACTAAGGCAGAGTTTCTACTTTTCTCAATAAAGGTTTATTAAGTAACTAAAGGCTCAATGCATGAAAATTCATGCAATAGTAGGCCTTCCTTCCCCCAGCTGCTGGCATCAGCTTCCCTCTGGCACCCACAACACTGGCTTACTTCCCTCTGGCCGGCCCCAGGCACCCAGACTGGCACCCGGCTTTGTCAGGAAGGACGTCCAGAATGACGTCCAGAAGACATCCAGTCTATCGGGTCTAATTAGAATATTATCCTTTTATTAGTATAGATTCTTATTTGCAGAAGGTTTTTCTTGCTTTTATCTGGAGTTTCTCCAGCTTAATTTAGCCTCATTAATTCCAGCCAAATCTCCAGATGATCTCTAACATGACTTACAGCTTTAAAATTCTAAGATTCAGCTAAACACTTCCTTCCTAAACTTCTACACACTTTTTAGCTCCTTCTTTGCAATTAATTCCTCCCCCTTCTGTCATCCATGCCTGACATAGCTGTCAGCCAAGCAGTGAGGATAGTCTGTTCTTTTTTATTTTTATTCTTCCGTGTGAACCCCTAGAATTATTTTTGTGGTCCCTGCCTGAATTCATGCTCCCTTGCTACATTCTTGATGAGACTGGGATGCCCAAGCCATTCCTGGTTTGGTAGGTGAAGTCTATCAATGTCTGTCCAAGGGGGCATGTGGTGCCAACACTGCTGACCAGATCATCGACACTGTGGTCCTATTGGCCACCTCACTAATTTGCTTGCACAATTGAGCTTTATTGCAAATAAGGTTATGTTTTCCCTAGATTTCTTTGTACTGCTCCTTTTTAGACTCTCCTCTAGACAATTGTGGAACTATATTAATGTGCTCAAAATCTTTCTCCAATTACTTTACCAATACAAATTATTAAACTAAGGCACATGGTTACATTTGTCTTTAGCTTCAGTGTTTTGAATACAAAAATAAAAGTCCCTAATGAACCCCAGTACATAATTACTGTCTATTACATTTCCAATAATTTTAACCTCATTTTTAAAAATACCAGACTCAAAGGAAACCATCAACAAAATGAAAAGACAACCCATTGAATGGGAGAACATATTAGCCAATGATCATCTGATAAGGGGCTAATTTTCAAAATTTATAAAGAACTTATAAAACTCAACACCAAAAAATCCAATTAAAAATGGACAAAAGACCTGAATAGACGGTTCTCCAAAGAGAACATACAGATGACCAACACACATGAAAAGTTGCTCAATGTCACTAATCACTAGAGAAATGCAAATTAAAACCACAATGAGCTATTGCCTCACACCTGTCAACAAACAAGTGTCGATGAGGACGTAGAGAAAAGGGAACCCTCATCCAGCCATTTTGGAAAACAGTATGTAGTTTCTTTAAAGTATTGAAAATAAAACTGCCTTATGACCCACTGGTCCCACTTCTGGGAATATATCTGAAGAAACATGAAACACTGACTGGAAAGATTATATATACTCCTACGTTCATTATTTACAACTAGAGGCCAGAAGCATGAAATTCATGCAAGAGTAGGCCTTCCTTCCCCGGGCTGCTGGCACCGGATTCCCTCCAGCACCTGGAGACCCGGCTTCCCTCGCAGTCCCAGCTTCATCTGGAAAGTCGTCCAGAAGGACATCTGATCTAATTAGCATATTATGCTTTTATTATTATAGATAGCAAAGATTTGGAAGCAGCCCACACTCCCATTAGTAGATGAATAGATTAAAAAGCTGTGATACAGTTACACAATGGAATGTTCTTGGCCATAAAAAAGAGGTAAATCTTACCTTTTGCTACAACATGAATTGACCTGGGAAGTAGTATGCTAAGTGAAATAAACCAGTCAGAGAAAGACAGGTACCATATGATTTCACTTATATGTAGACTCTAATGAACAAAATAAACAAAACAGAAATAGACTTAGATATAGAAAACAGTCTGACAGCTGTTAGAGGGGAGGGTGTTGGGGGCTGAGTAAAAAATATAAACGGATTATACAAAAAACAACCAACACCACCCAAAACTCATAGACACTGATAAGAGTATGGTGATTACCAGAGGGAAAAGGGGAGGAGGGAAGTTGAAGAGGGTAAAGGAGAAATAAATGGTGATGGAAGCAGACTTGAGTTTGGGAGGTGAATACACAATACAATATCAGGTGATTTATTATAGAATTATACACCTGAAACCTATATAATTTTATTAACCAATGTCACCCCAATAAATTCACTACATATACAATCCCCTCTTCCAAATGTATTGGCATAATTCACTACTTAGGAACTGAGAGCTGGAAGGGGCCCTGGAAATGAACTACTCAAATTGACTTGTTAACTCTTAAACTCAATGTGTTATAGATAGAACAACACCCTCTCTTTGTTATGACTTCCCTAATTAACAACACATATTAAAATTAGGAATCACTCTGCTGAATTTAAGAGAAAAAAAACAATGGCATGCAGCTTGGCTGATATGGCTCAGTGGTTGAGCACCAACCTATGAACCAGGAGGTCACAGTTTGATTCCCAGTCAGAGCACATGGTCTGTTTGTAGGCTCAATCCCCAGTGTGGAGTGTGCAAGAGGCAGCCAATCAATGATTCTCTATCATCATTGGTGTTTCTATCTCTCTTTCCATTTTCCTTCTATTCTGAAATCAATAAAAATATATTTTTAAAAAACACATTGAAAACAATGGGACAAAAAATCAATTTGTTCAATTTGAGAGTAGGAAAAGTATGTAGTAGGCACAAAATACTAAAAGGATCAAGTCAGTCTCCCTAGTTTCTTCTTGGGTTGTAGCCTTTTGGTGAGACACCCAAACTTGGAGAATTTTCTCTTGCACATATGGAATAATAATCCTTGGATTTAAAAATATTAACTCCAGCAATTTATATCCCCTGAAATCATTCTAACTAAGGAAAGAATAAACATCCAGACTGGATATGGTAAAGTTACAGAGTTTTAAGTTTTCCTTTGTTTCTGCTTCTAGCTTAAAAGACTGTTCTTTGTTCATTCTCAAAGAAACAATGGAATGAACTTGGAATTGGAGATCAGAGACCTAGGTCTATTGCTGTCTGGTTTTCATTTATTATTTTGACATCAATATTTTGGTAAATAAAATGGGAGTAATATGAATATTTAAAAACTCCCTACATTTCCCTACCATCTCAGGCAGTGGTACTTTTTCCTCCTCAACTTCATGTCCTTGATTATATCACTGGCATTTATTATATATGGCATCCCTCACCTAACAATGAATTTGTCTTATTCAAAGACACACCACTAACACCTCTCAGCTCTCTTCAGTGAAACCGTCCTTCCCTTATCCTTCTTCCTTTTTTCCTTCCTCCCTTATTCCCTCTCTCCCTCTCTCACTCATTCAAAGCATATTTATTGACTGGAGACTTTGCTAAGTCAGGCATGGAGATTAGAGACAGCAATAACCCAAATCCCTTATTTTATAGCACTTATATACTAGTAGATGTGTATGTACACATATTTGGGAGATGGATGAGAATCCCAAGAAAATAACTGTGGAAACAAATAGAAATGGCATTATGTGAAACAGTGGTAAGTGTCATAGAGATGTAATAAAAACTGAGGGTAGGAGGAGAAGGTTATCTTAAATATGGTCATCTGGCATGACCTTTGGGTTAAATGACCTGTGACTATTGAAGAAGGGTGTGTTCTAGATGAAGAGAAGAGGTGGTGCAAAGTCCCAAGGTAAGAATGAGCTTGATGTGTTGACCCACAGAAAGGGCAGTATGGCTGCAGTATAGTGAGAGAGGAAGGGAGGGATCTAAGAAGAGCTTGGTGCAATAGATGACATGAGATGGACTAGGGTCTCCATTGACCATGTGGGTAAAGCTTACACCTGCTTTCTACTGCACTCCCATTGCACTTGATATCTCTTCCACAAAAGCAATTAAATTGTTCTCTGGCCATATTATTGTTTCTTCCCATTTCCTAATGTCTGCAAGCTCCAAAATATTATGCAGCAGGTGCTCAAAGAATTTCTTAAAAGAAGTTATGAGTAAATTACCTTTGGCTTGAATGTTCCCGCTGTAGTGATATGCCTGTGAAGGGCCAGTAGATAACAATTATTGGAGTGAAAATTCAATAAAGGTACTTATCCTTGAACCACTAAATAATAGGAGTCCATAAATATATGACTTTTGATTGTTGATCTCTGTTATAGACCTTTGGCCCAGGGTATACTGAAAGTGCCTGCTTGCCCCTTAGTTGTTTACCATAGAATTTTCAATGGGCACTAGATTTCATGACAGTAAGCAATTTTCCATGTAGCATGTCCTGGGAAATAAAATACTTTCTTGGACAAATTGTTTTGATACAAGTTGGATTTTATGCACAATTTTTATAAATTCAAAAGCATATGAATGCCTACTTAAGTCAGAGAAGACTCAAAATACTATGAGAGAAAATGCATATCTTTAGAAATGAAGCAATTAAGTCTCCACATTCCATTAATCTCCCCAATGCTATACCTTTCCCTTTCCCCCCCGCAAGTTCTTTCAATTTAATTGAGAAAAAAAATCAACTTTGTTGACCTTAGCAAAATTTAAGTTAGCTATACATCTTAAATCTTTGGATTTCTAAGGAATACAGATATACATTGAAATTATTTGACTTTAAAATATTGATTTTTAAAATTTATTTAAATTCATTGAATGGCCAAATTCATTGAGAACTCTATGAATTTTGAGAATAATAATTTATGTTTCTTCATAAAAGAACTTGAAGATTGATTTTTTTCTAAAAATAAATTCTGGGTAAGGGAAGACAAGTTTTCCATCAAGAATTTTCCCTGAAAAAAACACACACAACACACTCTTTTACTAAAATAAATAAGTCAAACAAATTTACATTGGCCTTTAAAAAGTAGAAAAATAAAAAAAGTGTGTGAAATAAAATGAACCTCAAAAACCATAATGTTACTCTCCATATAGGTCCACTGACCTCTCCTAAATATTTTACTGAAAATATGCTCCTGTTCTATTCCCATCCTCCTCCTCTTCCTTCCTCCCCACGCTGTTTCCCTAACACTTAGTTGCATGTTATCTATGTCAAATACCCAGATCAATTAATCATACATCCAACCTTTGTATGGGCAATTTTGTTATAGTCTTGTGGTTTCCAAATTACTTGTGAATCAATATGTTCTTTCCTGGAGTATTAAATAATATGCAGTTTGTGCTCAAAATGTCTATTATATTTTCAACATGAATAAATGAGTTTTCTGAAAAGGTTAAAAAAATTGAAATGCAGGAAAATGATGTCATGCCGATTATTTTTTAAAATATGTTTTTCATTGATTTCAGAAAGGAAGGGAGAAGGAGACAGATAGAACAACAATGATAAGAGAGAATAATTGATTGGCTGCCTCCTGCCCATCCCTTACTAAGGACCAAGCCCTAAACCTGAGCATGAACCCTAACTAGGAATCGCACCGTGACGCTCAAACCTAAACCACACTGTCTGGGCTCATTCTTTTTTTCTTTTTTAAGCTATTTTTTAAATATTCGCCTGAGTACATACTTTTATTGATAGAAAGAGAGAGAGTAAGAGAGAGAGAGAGAGAGAGAGAGAGAGAGAGAGAGAGAGAGAAATGTGATAGAGAAACATACATCAGCTGCCCCCCCACATGTACTCTCAGACTGGGGATCAAACCAAAAACTTAGGTATGTGCCCTACTGGGAACTGAATCTGAGATCTTTGGATATATGGAGCAAAGCTCCAACCAACTGAGCCATACTGGGCAGGGTATCATGCCCATTCTTAATTGACACAGCTAGTTACCAGAGAAAGGTGACTTCAAAATGGTAAGTAGTTAATTCTGGACAATAATGTCATTTGTTTATATTTTGATTATTCAACTAAGGTTTCTATCTTTTTTCTAGGTAAAATAATCCCTTATATTACTTTGTAGTTTTTTATTCTTGGTACTCAAAGTATGGTCCCTGGATTAGTGGTATCAGCAACACCCAAGAGCTTGTTGGAGATGCAGAACCTTAGGCTGCACCCAGACATAGAAAATCAGAATTTGTATTTTTAACAGAATTCTCAGACTATAGGTGCACACACTGAAGTTGGAGAAACAGTAGTCTATCTACATTACTTGTTGCAGCCTCCTAGGTGAGGGGCCTTCTTTCTCTCCCGCCTTATAGAGGTATCTTTATAAATTACAGATCTGGCTATATAATTCTCCTACTTAAAAATGTCAAGTCTATTGTCATAACTCAGCCTACAAGACCCTCCATCATTGGTCCCTGCCTTCCTCTCTCATCTTCTCTCCCTATAATCCCCAAGTTCCTCATACCCACACACCCACTAGTCTATATCTGCTGTCCACTACAGTAGCCACCAGCCATATCTGGCTATTGAACACTTTAAATGTCGCTCATGTGAATTAAAATGTGCCATGTGAAATACACACCAGACTTCAAAAGCTATGTGTGGTGCTAGCTGGATAATAGAAATATTGTGGGGAATATTTTAAAGTGTATGGTTATCTAATTACAATGCTGTACACCTAAAACTAATACACAGTAATATTGAATGGAAACTGTAACTGAAGTACATAATTTCACTTATATGTGGAATCTACTGAACAAAATAAACTAACAAGCAAAATAGAGACAGATTCATAGATAGAGAGCAGGCTGACTGCTGTCGGGGAAGGCGGGACTAGGAGGAGGGATTGAGCAAAAAAGAAAAAAAAGAGGAACTAACTCATGGACAGGAACAACAGTGTGATGCTTACTGGGGGGAAGTGGCATAGGGGTGTGTGGATGAGATTATAGGAGGGATAAATAGTGATGGGGTGGTGAACACGTAATACAATGTACAGATGATGGGTTGTAGAAGTGTACACCTCAAACCTATATAATTTTGTTAATCAGTGTCACTCCAATAAAAGAAAAAAAAATTTTAAGTTTTAAAGCTTAGAACCGGGAAAAGAACATAAAATATCTCACTAATTTTTTATACTGGTTTGTTGATATGATACTATTTTAGACATATATCTAAGAAAAATGCAGTATCAAAATTAATTTTCATAGTAGTATCAAAATTAATTTTAATAGTTCCTTTGACTGTAAAAATGTGGCTATTAGAAAATTTAGTTTGACCTATTTCTGTGGAATTGGTGCTGCTCTATGTTCAATACAATCCAGGCTTGTGATATGCTTGGCCAGTTCTCTTGGTTTAAACTTTTTCTCCTTACCTTGTCTGCTTGGCAAATGTCATTTCCCATTCTAATTCCTCCTCTGTTTCCCCTCACACTTCCTCCCAGGATAAAGCAAGGATGCCCTCAATACTTCAAAAGTAACTCACTTTTATCAAATTGTATCATTGTCATCTGTTTAGTTTGGTTTCTTACTGGATTGATTAATCTATGCATTATGTAAATGGAGGGGTTTCACATTTAGAGTTTACTACGTGTGAAATGGGTTAAGCCTTCTACAAAGTGTCATGTTCTATTTGTCCTTACAAGTAGGCCAAGTGGGGTGAGGCTCAGAGAGGTTAATTTACTATTCTAAGACTACACAGATACTAATCTCCTGAGCCAGATTCCAACTGAACTCTCTGCCTTCAAACTCTGCCCTTCCCATCTTATTTGTCTTTTATCTCCAGGACTTAACATGTTGCATGGCATTTTGTTGGTTCACAGTAAGTGTTTTTTGGATCAAATTTATTTTTGTTTCATATGAATTCACACAGAGTACTCTCATTCAAATTACTAACATACATAGGGTAGTTTGAGAGGAAGCTTTGGAAGAGAGATATAGATGAAATGAATATATAGATGGCTCCTTACATAAGAAAACAAAAATATGAATATATCTCAGAAAAGCTAAATTACATGATAACATTTTCCCCTTGCCTTTAGAAAATAGAATGTTATGGTTGAAATGCCACTAGGTTGGGAATCACAAACTCCAGATTCTCATGTTATTAACCTACAAAAACACTTCATTTTGTGGGGGGTTGGTTTCTTAACACAATTAGAATTTGGGCACGAGGTGCCTCCCATCCATATTTTTTTCATAAAAATGTTATTTTTTTCTGTAATGTTACATATTCTTTTAAATCTTGAAGCATAAAGAATGACATCATATTAAAATTCTCTTTATGTTCCCTTGATATACAGAAAAAATAGAGAAAAGATAAAAGAACCAAATTCTGCAATATCCCGTTCAGTTAAGCCTTGTCCCTTGCCAAATATCTTTCTTTAAAAAAAATACCAATCATAAATGCCAAACATAGCAAGTATGAATAAAGAAAAATTATATACAAAGCTTTGCAGTTATAAGATTTTATGAGTGAATAAAATGAAAATCAGTGCTGTTGGAATGGTTGCTAACTTTCAAATAAGGAAACACTTGACATATATTCAATTCTGATTCTAAAACACTCATGAAATACTGACTTAATAATCTTATGTTAGAACACTTAAGAATGATGTCAAATAATTGTCCTTTTATTTTTAAAATGGGGGAAGAGTGGATCATGACCTTGGGGAAGGATATACAACTTTGAAGATAAAATTAAAATGACAAATCTAACAAGCTTGACAGGAGGTAAGAAAAACCTAAAAATCTAAGCAATGTCTTTGTCTAAAAGGGAACTTGCTGAAAATAGCAAACATGTAGGTGTAGTCAATTTAAAGCTTCAAAATTCCTTTGATTGCTCCTTGAAAAAAGCTTATATTTAAGGTAAAATACAGTGAGAAAATCAAGCTGAAAAATGTATGCCTTTTTTAATATCCTTAAATCTCAAATTCTATTTTAATGGAGCCTAAAAAGCCTCAGTGTCCAAAATATCCTAGCTCAAGTAAAATTTTCAGAATTCTGGACAAAAATTGGAAGAATCTATGATAATAAAAGTACAATATGCTAATTAGACTGGACAGCTGAATGACCTTCTGGACGTCCTTCTGGATGACCTTCCGGATGAAGCTAAGGCTGCCAGGGCCAAGGCAAGCCTCTGTGGTTGCGAGGGCCAAAACCCTGGTACAAATTCTGTGCATCAGTCCTCTACTATGATCATAACAGACTAATTTCTAAAACACAAAACATTGACATTTTCATAACCATAGAGGGCTTAGAGATGTATGTGCATGAATGTGATGTTTGCAGCTTTTGAGTGTTTTAGTATTTGAGTTTTCTCTGTAATAAAAATTATTCTGTAGATTTAAATTATGTCAGGATGTTGTCAGAACTCTTTATTCTCTTATTTTAACCATAGCCTATGCTACAAATATGTGAATATGAAGTATGTAATTATGTAAAAATACACATATGTTTATGACTACTTTCATATAGATCATACATATACTTTTGGGTTTCTGTTCAAATATCACAATATCAGAGAGATCTCCCTTGACCACCCTTTATTGACTGTTATCCATCTCTATTTCCTTACTTTGATCCTCTTCCCTTGCTTTATTTTTCTTTACAACACTAATCACCATCTACATATTATAAAAGATTATGTAATTACTGCCTGCATTTCCTATTAAGGTGTAACTCACAGAGAAGGGCAAGTTTTTTTCTGCCTTAGTCATTGCTATATGTAGAACACTAGCTGGACATAGAGTTTGGCATATGTTCAGCAATCATGCATTGAAATTATGAACATTTGCCCTGGTTGGTGTGGTTCAGTTGGCTGGGTATCATCCCATGCATTGAAAGATTGCCAGTTTGATTCCTAGTCAGGGCATTTTCCCGGGTTGCAGGCTTGATACCTGGTGGAGTGAGTGCAGGAGACAGGCAATCAATGTTCCGTTCTCACATTGATGTTTCTCTTTGTCTCTCCTTCTCCTTTCCTCTCTCTTTAAAAATCAATTTGTAAAAAAAAAAAAAAAACATGGTTATTTTGTGTGGGGCAATATGCTAGTTGTTCTATGCACAGCAACTCATATTCTCATTCAATCTTCTGAATAAAGGTTATGACATTGGTTCATTAGTTTTAGAGAGATGAAGAATTCTCTCAAGCTGCCAGCTTCAAGCCCTGCCTGTCAGCGCATTCAGTTCTGCTGCCCCTCTCCTCTCTTTTATAAGGGTACTGGCCATGCACCTACTTTTGCCAAAGGTTTTATCTCTTGATTTCTCCCTGAGGACACTATATGCATATTTCATTGTAAAGCTTTTGATCAGATAACTTCATTTGTGGAGAAAGTGAGATCAGCAACAAATATCTGAGGTTTCTGGATATTTGAACCAATCTAATTCCTTAAATATATCCCTCCATCCCAAGGAGAGAACCAGAGCAAATACATCAAACTGCCAAGAGTAGGGCTCTAATTAAGCATTACTTTAGCAACTGGAGATGAAAGAGCTGAAGGATGATACTGCCGAGATCCTCTCTGATAAAACATCTCCATGTCCTTTAAAACATTCACCTACTTCTCCCACTCTGCAGAAAGAAGCAGTCACTTGCTTTTCTAGGTCCCCCTATAGACTACTGTATTACACATAATTCTTATAAGACTGTTTATTCCTCTCATGCACTCTGATCTGTGCAGTCCAATACGTGACATATAGTTTGTGCTCAATGTTGGTTGAATGACTACTAAATAGGCCATCTATTGTGTTTGCTTGTTCATTATTCATCTCCTTTTTAAAAACTAACAGCACATTAATTTTAAAGGAAGGAAATGGTCTTTCTCCATTGTATACAGTTTTGATAGAAATGTTCATCAAAGTTACCCAACCCTCCCCTGGCCAAGGGTCAGACATGTGCAAATCGAGGCCCATCAGAAACTTTATTTTCTGGAATTTCAATGTAGACTCAATAGAGCTCATGATTTAGCCTGATGGTGGGACCTAAGAAGATGGGTTCCAATCTTAAAGCCTAGTTCATCACTTTCCTTTAGACTCTTTGACCCATGCCATGTACTTCCAATAATATCCTCTTTTCCATAAGCTAGCCATGGTTAGTCTCTGTTCTTTCATTCAGCAAATATTCAATGAGCACATGCTATGTAGTCTTTACCATTGAACAAAACAGACAGCATTCACTGGTCTTCTGAAACTTGCAATTTATCAGGGAGAGAGACATTGAACAATACAAAGCAAGAATGGTAGAAGTGGGAAAGTGGCTTGCACTTTAAAATAGAGTAGTTAGAGGAGGCCTCACTGAGATGAAAGACATCTGAGCAAGAACTGGAAAAAATGAGGGAGAGAGCCATGAGATATATGGGGAGAGTACTGCAGGTACAAGGAACAGACCGCAAAAAAGCTGTGAGGCAGCACTTCACCAGTGTGTTTAAAAACAGAAGGGAGGCCACTGTGGCTGTTTCAGAGTGGAAGAGGAGGACAATTCTAGAAAAGTGCAGAGGTAATAAGATCCTAGATCATGAAGGGCCTTGAAGGTTATCATAAGGATTTTTTATTTTACTCTAACAGAAAGTGAGAACCTGTAGAGCAGAGGAATGACATAGCCTTTCATCTTATTTAATTTATTATTATGTTTAAAATATTATATTTAAATAGTTTATTGATATTTTAGAGAGAGGAAGGGAGAGGGAGAGAGAGAAAGATCAATGTGAGAAGGTAACATCCATTGGCTGCCTCCTGCACAGCCCCTACCAGAGATAGAGCCCAATATCCAGTCATGGGCCCTGACCAGGAATTGAACCAGCAACCTTTTGGTGCACAGTATGGTGTCCAACCAACTGAGCCACATCAGTGAAGGCACATGGACTTTCATTTTAAAAAAGCACTCTGCTTCTCTTTTGAGAGTAGATTTCCAGTGGAAAAAAAAGTAGAAACAAGAAGTTATTTCCAGGCTATTGGAATAAACCAGAGAACTATGAGGGAGGCATGAGCCAAGGTGGTAGCAGTGGAAGTGGCAAGATCTAGTCAGAACTAGACATGGAAGAGCTAACATAATTTACAGATGTAGATAATGAGAGAAAGAAAGAGTCAAAAATGATTCCTGGGCTTTTAAAGCTAAAATTGGAAAGATGGAGTATCCATTAACTGGGATAGAAAGTCTGAAGGTAGAGAAAGTTTTAATGGGAAGAAATGAGGAGTTCTCTTTTCAGACATGTGTGGTATATTTAGGCAGAAATGTCAAAAGGCAGCACACAGTTTGGGAGAGTGGTCTGTACTCAAAAAATAAATTTAGAAGTTTAACTGCATATATGGTATTTAAAATTATGAGATCAGATAAGATCATGGAGGGAGTTGGTGCAAATTTGGAAGAGAGGACCAAAGACAGTGCAATATTAACAGATCAGGAACAGGATAGGGTTGTGAAAGGAGATTGGGAGTAAGTCCTCAGTAATTTCCAGGCAAACCAGGGAAGGGGCTGTCCTGGAAGCCAGGTACATGAGGTAAGTTTGCCAGTAGAAAATGGGGGCTGGGGTGTGGTCCTATGGGAACAGGTCTAGAAAGACAAGATGTCAGAATTTACCTTTATATTTAACTAGAGACCCAGTGCACAAATTTGTGCACCAGTGGAGTCCCTCAGCCTGGCCTGTGGGATAGAGTTGAAACTGGCTCTCCTACATTCTCCAAGGGGTCTCGGGTTGCAAGAGGGCATAGGTCAGGCCGAGAGACCCAATTAATGCATTATCAAGGCCAGGGAGGGAAGGATGCGGGAGGTTGGCCAGCCGGGGAGGGGTTGCGGGAGGGCTCCTGGGCATGTCCAGCCCATCTCACTCAGTCCCCATTGGCCAGACCACAGCAGCAAGCTAACCTACTGGTCAGAGTATCTGCCCCTTGGTGGTCAGTGCACATGATAGCGAGCGATTGAGTGGCCTTAGCATATCATTAGCATATTACACTTTGGTTGAATAGAAGACCAGATGACCAGACACTTAACATATTAGTCTTTTATTATATAGAATAGGATGAAAGGTGTTAGTGGTCTCAGCAAAAGCACTATCAGTGAAGTGTGAATAAAAAAATGTAAACCCAAGTAATTTTAGAGAAAATGAGAAGCGAGGACTTGGGGACAGAGACTTCACTAAAAAAACGAGAAACACGCAAATAACCATTACTCCGCTATGCCCAACAGCCAATCAGAGTGAGTATGCAAATTAACCTGAAAAGATGTTGGCTGCCCCACCCCGCAACTGCTCTGGGCTTGTGGAAGTCAGAGAAGTCTGGCGCCAGTGCCAGCATCTGCAGCTGGCTGCAGCCCTGGAAACAAAGAAGCCACTCCATGATCCCAGGCAGCAGCCAGCAGCAGAAGCCTCACGTCTGCCTGCCCCATGTCCTGGGGGAGATTGAGAAACTGGGCCCCAGTGCCTGAGGCTGGGTGTGGCCCAAGAGAAGAAGAAGCTGCCTGTCCCAAGATCCCAGGCTACAGCATGTTGGAGAAGCCGCCTACCCCATGTCTGCCTGCATCACATCCTGGGGAAGATGGAGAAACCAGGCCCCAGTGCCTGAGGCTGGATGTGGCCCCAAAATCAAAGAAGCTGCCTGCCCCATGATCCCAAGCTGCAGCCAGCCAAAGAAGTCACCCACACTGCATGCCAGGGAAGCCGGGAAAGCCACCCACCTGCCGGCCAGGCACTAGCACCTGCAGCTGGCTACAGCTTGGTGATGGAAAAACCCCCCGCCACAGTCCTAGCAACAGCACTTGCAGCTGTAGCTCAGGCGAAGCCACCTGGCCATCATCTCCTGTGGTTGCAGCCGGCCTGGGAACCTATGGCTGACCAGACGGAGGGAAGCCTGGATCCTAGGTGCCTGTGGTTGGCTGGAGAAGGGAATCCTTGCTCCTGGATGTAGGGCCAAGGCAAAGGTGGTTAGGGGGAATCAAGCTAGCAGGGGAGCAGTTAGGGACAATCAGGCTGGCAGGCAGAAACAGTTATGGGCAATCGGGCAGGCAGGTGAGTAGTTAGGAGTTAGCAGTTCTGGATTGTAAGAGGGATATCCAATTTCTGGTTATCCCTGAGGAGTCCCAAATTGGAGAGAGTGCAGGCCAGGCTGAGAGGCACCCTTCTGCTCTCCCACCCCAGGATGAATTTCATGCACTGGGCCACTAGTTAACAAATAAGAATAAACAAATGTTGGCTTAGCACAAGTGGGGGAAACCAAGATGATGGCATAGTGAACACCTAAACTGCTGCCTCGCACAACAATCAAAACTACAACTTAAGGACAGAATGGACATCATCCAGAACCACAGGAAAGCTGGCTGAATGGAAATTCTACAACTAGAAGGAAAGAGAGGGGCTCATAGAGACTCAGAGGAGCTGCAAAAAGCTGAGGTACAGAGACACACACATGGAGAGGGTGGGAAGGGGAGTGCCTGGCTGGCTTTCTCTTGTGGGAGGGAGATGGAAACACCCAACTACACTGAATCTCAGACCCGAAGGCACTGAACCCCAGCTCCGGGCGAGACTCATATGGGGGGAGTCTGGACTATCATGAAAAAGAAGGAGTACATGGAAACTTAAGGTAGGGGAGCCACTAAAAGGGAGAGGTCTGGAAGTGCGCACACCACTGCACGCAGCGAGGACAGACTGCTGATAGTGCCACTGACTTTCTCTAGTGGGAGGGAGACAGAACCTCCCAACTACACTGAAATCCACTTCTGACAGCACTGAACCCCAGTTTTAGAAGAGACGCCAGGGACCCAGACTCATACCAGTCCCTGGAGCAAAAGGGAACCAGAAAGGCAGAGGTCTGGAGATGTGCACATTAACACAGAGAGGGATACAGCGATTACTGAGGGACACTGAGACCCTGGAGCTGCATAGGGCAAGGCTGACTGGAAGCCAAGGCTGTCTCAGCTGTCTTGAGACTCCACCCCATCCAAGCTCAACAGAGAGGCTTTTTCAATTTTGCAAGTATCATAAGGCTGACTTCAGCACAGAAGTTCTCCTGGCATAGCAAAAATGCGGAGACAAAGGAACAGATCACTAACAAAAGAAACAGAGGAAAACAAATGCCTGGATATAGAGTTCAAAACCATGGTTATAAGGTTTTTCAAGAATCCCCTAGAAAAGATGGATAAATTTAGAGAGACCCAAGAGGATATGAAAAAGGACCAACTAGAGATGAAAAAGGAGCAACTAGAAGTTAAACATACACTGACTGAAATAAAAATATTATACAGAGACCTAATAGCAGACTAGAGGATCGCTAGAATCAAGTCAAAGATTTGAAATACAAAGAAGCAGAAAACATTCCACTGGAAAAGCAAAAAGAAAAAAGAATCCAAAAATGTGAAGATAGTGTAAGGAGCCTCTGGGACAATTTCAAGCATACCAACATCAGAAGTATGGGGGTGCCAGAAGAAAGGAGAGAGCAAGATACTGAAAACCTATTTGAAGAAATAATGACCAAAAACTTTCCACATCTGGCGAAAAAAATAGACTTACACATCCAGGAAGTGCAGAGAACCCCAAATAAAAGGAATCCAAAGAGGACACCAAGACACATCATAATTAAAATATCAAGAACAAAAGACAAAGAGAGAATATTAAAAGCAGCAAGAGAAAAACAGTTAATTACCTACAAGGGAGCACCTTTTGTCAGCTGATATCTCAACAGAAACTATGCAGGCCAGATGGGAGTGGCAAGAAATATTCAAAGTGATGAATAGCAAGAACCTACAACCAAGATTACTTTACCCAGCAAAGCTATCATTCAGAATTGAAGGTCAGATAAAGAGCTTCACAGATAAGAAAAAAGCTAAAGGAGTTCATCAACACCAAACCAATATTATATGAAATGCTGACAGGTACTCTTTAAGAAGAGGAAGAAGAAGAAAAAGATAAAGATAAAAATTAGGAATAACAAATACATATCTATCAACAAGTGAATAAAAAATCTGATGAACAGAATAAACTGGTGAATATAATAGAATCAGGGGCATAGAAAGGGAGTGGACTGACAATTCTTGGGGGGAAAGGGGTGAGGAGGGTGCAGGGAAAGACTGGACAAAAATCATACACCTATAGATGAGGTCAATGGCGGAGGGAGGTAAGGGCAGAGGGAGGGGTGGGGGCCGGGTGAAAGGGAGCTTTGAGGGGAAAAAGAGGAACAAATGCAATAATCTGAACAATAAATATTTATTAAATCATAAAAAAGAATCATTATTCTTTTTCATAAAAAAGAAATGGTGGTTTATATCTTCCAAAGAACCTCAGCAGATAGACAAGCATTATAGCTATTCAGTTCTCTTTTTGTTTTGTTGTTGTTGTTCTTAATCCTCACTTGAGGATATTCTTCCATTGATTTTTAGAGAGAGTGGAAGGGAGGTGGAGAGTCAGAGAGAGAGAAACATGATGAGAGGGACACATCAATTGGTTGCCTCCTGCGTGCACTCTGACTGGGCTGAGTATTTAACCTGCAACATAGGTATCTGCCCTTGACCAGAATTGAACCCAAGACCCTTCAGTCCATGTGCTTAAGCTCTAACCATTTAGCAAACCAGCTAGGGTGTTATTCAGTTCTTAAATGACTTCTTCCTCTTTTCTCCAAATGCTCTTACTTCTTCAGTTCCCATTCTTTCAAAACAAAACTCCTGTTATCCCTCTTGTCTCTGAAGGTGTGCTTTAGCATTTATTTCTTATGTTCTCATTAAGCATTTAATCAAATTCTGCCTCTAACTCTTACTCTTCTGTTCTATCTATATATTCTCTTTTCCAAAAATTATTAGCTCTTGAAAGGCAAGGACAGTGTTTTAGATTGTTTTGATTGGTATAAATGAGTACTAGAATATTATAAACACAATGGGCATCCAATAAAGCCTTGTTCACTGTCCTTTGTTAGATTAATTTATATCCAAGATGTGTTAACTAATCTTCACTTTATTAACACTTCAATAAGTAAGAATAAAAACAATAAATGTGGCCTGGCTGGTGAGGCTAAGTGGTTGAGCATTGACCTATGTATCAGGAGCTCAAGGTTTGATTCTTGGTCAGCGTATATGCCAGGATTGCTGGCTTGATCCCCAATAGGGGGCATGTAGGAGGCAGCCAATCAATAATTCTGTCTCATCATTGCTGTTTCTATCTCTCTTGCCCTTTCTTTTCCTCTCTGAAATCAATAAAAATATATTTAAAACAAACAACAAAATATGAAATTAATATTGGTATCATTCCATTTAAAAATCAGAACAATGTATCAACATGAAATAATATTTCATATAAATTTAGAGTCCGATATATCATGTGTCCTGATGAAATGATTTCCTTCCTCTCCATCATCCCACAGGCTCAACATTAATAATATGTGATTTTGTATACTGTTGCTAGTTTGTTAAAAATCCCTTAAAATAACTCTGACAAGATACTTCTTTCTTGCCTGTAGTCTCTAAATTTTTGTTTCTGCAAACAAGAGAAGGAGTTTCATTTCTGCAAAACCCACATCTTGCAAATTGAAAATAAAACTTGTTAGCCCAGCTGATGTATGCTGTAGTGGAGAAGTTGGGGATGAAAAACTGTGTCTCTAGAAGTGCTGTTTCCCTCATTTGATTTGCCTAAGTTTGTTGTTAATAAATCCCAAAGCCCTGTTGAATTCCAGGCTTAGGCCAGGGCAGAAGTGGCAACTGTGATCTCCGCAGTTCATTTCCTTACTCATCTAGAAATGCTGATTCCAGTCAGGGAAGGTCACTCTGGATAGAGCAGTGCAATTGGTAAAGCCCTGGGATCCCACAAGTCAATATGCCAGCCTGATTCTCACAAGAATCCTTCAAGGAGAGCACTGAGATTCAGTATTTGACCATAGCCTGACATGTGATTGATTCTTAGCAGTGTCTGCCAGCCTGTTGGAGGATCCTGACTATCACAAACATCACACTCTGGATTTATCAATCCCTACATGGGATGGCTATGAATTAAGACCAAACAGCTTTTTCTCACAGCCTTCATAACTTTTGTGCAAAGGCAAGTTGGATTAAACTCCCAAATATATCTTTGACTGTTTTCTTTATCACTACTCTGAAAAACCATTTGCTCAGGATATATCACAACTTTTCCATTCTTGGTCTCGAATACACAAGATTTACCCCACAAAAGACCCTTCTGTCTTTCCAGTTCCAATCATGGGAGAATATTGGGTGTTTTTTTTTTTAAGGAAGTGTTTTTCTATAGACAAAGTTTAACTGCTAGAGTTTAAGTTAAAATTCAATATTCTCCATACTTTACAGCCACTTTTAATCTTAAGTAACTGACTTCTAACCTATAATAATAGCATTAAATTCTAACTTTAAAAGACAGCATTATTAGTGAAATAAACTGACATGCTGTTGCGGCCTTGCATCAAGGGTGCCCATCAACACTTGATTTAGTCTCATGCTTTCTCCTGTTACATTTTCCTCCACAGTAGACTGAGAGGATGACCTCTAAGCTTCTTCTACAAAAACTGTCCACTCAAACCATCTCTTTTTCAGTCAATTGGGAACTGACTTTCAATTGCTCACTCATTGAAATACTATTTTTTGGCAGTACTTCACTCATGTCCTAACACCTTATTTCCCAACCTCTCTGAATTTATATAAAACATAACTTTCCTTCAATTATTGAAGTTAGGGCATGGCATCTGACCTACCCTATTTCCCAAAAGTCACACCATAGGTGATTTAACTTGGGAGTTATAAAACATTCCGTTTTATAAATTGGATATTTTATACATGGCCAGAATTTCAAGTACTGTATGCCTTTTTCTGTCACTAAGGGCTTGGCTAAGTGCTGTCATTTTAACTCAACTTCAGAACATCAGTTTCCAGATCTAGCTTCCTTGACACTTAAATATTCCAAATAGATACAACTACTAAAAACTGACAATTTCTAGAACAATGTCTTCAATTTCTCCCCCTCCTTTCTCTCTTATTGAATACTTATTTCTGAACCTTAGGCCCAAACATATAGCAAACATAACACTCTGGACTTATTAATTCCTATATGGATGGTTTGAAATTGGTTAACAAAATATCATATTTGTACTAAATATTATTTTTTTTCTGTTCAAAAGACTCACCCCACAGGAAGGTAAACACACACACATACACACTCACCCACATCCACACACACACCCCAAAGAAACAATTAAAAGCTACTAGCTTTGGATCACTATCAGTTTATGAGTAGCATAAGAAAACCAGACACATTCCTTCACAATTGAAGTTTATGCTATGTAAAGACATTAAAGGCTATGTAGCCAAACTATTATAATAAAGTTTCCATTTACTTGAAAATAGGCAGTCTTTCTTATTACCATGTTGATATTTTTGAGTACCCAAAGGCAGAATGAAAAATTACTTTAAGAAGAAAAATTTTTCTTTTCCTGCTATCTAGTAATTTTAAACTATATGCTGTTATCAGTACAGTACAACACTTGACCTTTGATGGGTTCTTTTCAAGAAAAGCATTCCTTTAAGGAATGTCAAATAAACAGTGGAATAGGGTGAGTCTGATCAGTGAAGTGTACACCATGACCTTGATGTCAAGATGTATACTCAATATTTGTTAAATGAATGAATACATAAAAGAAGTCATGGTGAATGGCAATTAATAATATAAATTATTGTAATATAGGTAATATATAAAAATCTTATATAATAGAACCTAATATGCTAAATGTCTTGCTATCCTGTTGGCTGTTCAACCAATTAAAGCATAAAATGCTAATGATATGCTAAGTCTATGATGTGCATTGACCACCAGGGGGCAGATGCTCCAACCACTACAACCACTATGTTAGCTTGCTGCTGGGGTCTGGCTGATCGGGGATCAAGACTAAGCAAGATGGCTGGACATGCCCGGGAGCCCTCCTGCGGTCCCTTACCAGCTGGTCAAGCACCAGTGTTCCTCCCTGGCCCCAATCACGCACTGGTGGGGTCCCTCGGCCTGGCCTGCACCCTCTCACAATCCAGGCTGAGCGACCACTCTCCCCCACTCCGAGTTCACAAATTTCATGCACTGGGCCTCTAGTAACATAAATAAATGAATAAAACCAGTGTATTTTAAACAAAGTATGTAGGCTTTATTCAGTGCAATGCAAAAATACTGTTGCTTCAACACAAGAGAAAAACTGGAATCCTCCTTCTGTTTTTCTGCTGCTTTCAGCAACAAACCTGGCAGTCTGTAGTGATTAGTCAACCCCATGTACTACTCTTGTGCATTGCTTTGAGATAGCCAGGCACAATATGCAACTGCTATCTGGGGTTTCCTTCCTGAGCAAAACCAGAAAACACACTGTCTACCCTTACATGTCAACCTCACACATTTTACATTATTATCCTATGTAATGGCTCTGCTGTGGATAGCAATGGAGACAAAGGGCAGGTAGATAGAGTAGTCTTTTCTATCATATTGAAATACATGTAATTACAGTTGGTGAGGTTCCATGCTTATCTATGTGTTAGCTCTGATGAGTGCATCTTTTTCATTGCATGGCCTGTATTTCTTCTTAAACTATAAAATTCTAAGAGGATTTTAATTTTTCTTTTCCTAATATATATGTCAGTGTCTATGTACACATGCATATTATCACTTACTAGGGGGCCAGTGCATGAAATTTGTGCACTGGGGTGGGGGGTGTCCCTCAGCCCATCCTGCACCCTCTCCAATCTGGACCCAGTAGGATTGGGCCTAAATGGGCAGTTGCACATCCCTCTCACAATCCAAGACAGCTGGCTCCCATCTGCTCTCCTGCCTGCTTCTGCCTGCCAGCCTGATCACCCCCTAACCACTTCCTGTCAGGCTGATTGATGCCTAACTGCTCCCCTGCTAGCCTGTTTGCCCCTAACTGTCCTCCCCTGCAGGCCTGGTACTCCCCCAACTGCTCTCCCCTGAAGGCCTGGGTCCCTCCCAACTGCCCTTCCCTGCAGGCCTGGTAACCCCCAACTTTCCTTCTCTGCAGCCCAGTCACTCCTAATTGCCCTCCCTTGCAGGTTTGGTCCCTCCCAACTGCCTTCCCCTGCTGGTCATCTTGTGGTGGTCATCTTATGTTCACATGGGGGCAGCCACCTTTGACCACATGGGGGCAACCATCTTGTATGTTGGAGTGATGGCCAATTTGCATATTACTCTTTTATTAGATAGGATATGTATGTGTATGCATATGTATATATCAGGTTTGTATATCCATCCTAGTACTGTCTCCTAAAAATGCTATCGAGCAAGTACAGGACTAATTGACCTCTTATGTTGATCTATAGAGCAATTACCCATATAACTCATATTTATTATTTTACCATTTTATTTATTTAACATAATATAGTAAGATAATATGGGTTTAAACCCATAACCTGAATTTGAATCCTATATCTATTTATTTAATTTGTCACATAACCCCCTGACTTTTAACTTCTTCTTTGTGAAAAAGAAACAATCATTTATATTTTTGTATAATGGTTAGAAACACATGCAGTGCATCTAATATGCAAAAAATATTCATTGTCATTTTTATGGCTGCTTTTCTCCATAATTTGATCAAAAGCTACTGGAAGCTAAAATATGCCATTTTGGAATCCATGTGGATTCATTATTCAAAGCAGCAAACACGTAATGGCACTCCATAAATATGTTTATTACATTGAAAAACCCATGTGGTTTGGTCTGTAATAAAATAGAGCTATCTCATGGCCATAGAACATCAGTGAAGCCTGTTCACATTCCCTATGCCTTTGTAACCTAACCATTGCACCTCAGCTGTCATGGAGCCCCATATATTGCAAGTACAAAGGGAGCAAACTATGTTTTTCAATAATCATATTAATACTAATATTATTAAATATAATTATTTTACATTGCACTGGCACTAACCTGAGGTGGATCTGGTCTTTGTAAATGTGAGGAATTTGACCTCCACACAGATTCTGACATATGTGTTCCTACTTACCTGCCAGGATGTCCAACACAAAAGAATCTGAGCATTTGGTGCAGCCCACCTGGGCAATGGATGCAGGGAGATGACAAGAGAACAAGATGACTTGAAACCAGGGTTCCTGACATTGAACAAGTAATATAAAAGCAAAGCCTAAAACAGGCTAAATTTAAAACAAGAGCCATCCTATCTAATAAAAAGAGTAATATGCAAATTGATCATATCTCCTCTACACCAGCCAATCAGAGTGGATATGCAAATTAACCCAACCAAGATGGCTATGGCCACAGAGAGAGCAGGAGGGAGGCTTGGGTTGCTCCTGGCAATGGAGGAAGGGCCTCCACTTCGGTCACCAGGGGGCATGGCCGACCTGCAAACCACCACAGGCCCCTCACCCAGGCTACCCAATGCCCCAAGGGAACATCCACTTTATCCAGGACACCCTTCAAGATAAACCAGCTGGTCTCCCCCCATGTACCAGGCCTCTATGTTATCTAATAAAAGAGTAATATGCAGATTGACCATCACTTCAACACACAAGATGACTGCCCCCATGTGGTCAAAAGATCCTGCCCTCATGTGGACACAAGATGGCCACCACAAGATGGTCAGCAGAGGAGGGCAGTTGGGAAGGACCACGCCTGCAAAGGAGGGCAGTGGGTGTGATCAAGCCCACAGGGGAGGGCAGTTAAGGGTGACCAGGCCCACAGGGGAGGACAGTTAGGGGCAAACAGGCTAGCAGGAGAGTAGTTAGGCATCAATCAGACTGGTAGGGGAGTGGTTAGGGCATAATCAGGCTGGCAGGCAGAAGGGGTTAGAGGCAATCAGGAAGGCAGGCAGGTGAGCAGTTGGGTGCCAGCAGTTCTACCTGGATTAGGCCTAAACTGGCAGTCGGACATTTCTCAAGGGTTCCAGATTGGAGAGGGAGCAGGCTGGGCTGAAGGACACCCCCCTGCACCAATTTTGTGCACTGGGCCTCTAGTAGTCTATAAAGAGCATTAATAACTAAACACTGTAAATATTTGACCATACAAGCTTAAACACAAAATCCTGTATTTATTTGTTCTCTGATTGCCAATTGAGTTTCCAGCTGGCTATATATATTTCATAAAAGAATAGGCAATATAACAATTACTATATTTACTGCATAATTTTTCTTTTGATAGCTACATAGCCCATCATTTCCTATCATCAGGGTGCCATCAAAATTATTATTTTCTGTTTCTCTGCCCATCTAATTAGTAGTAGTCATCTTTTTACAATCTATTGCTGGCCATTATTCAGCCTTATCTGACATTCTCTAAAGACTAAGCACATTTCATTCCAGTTCTTGTAATTTGTTATTACTGTTTTCCTCATTTTATTCCATGTGCCACAATAGTCTAAGATAATGAAAAGTAATATACTAGATTTCAAGATTTAGGTGGAAAAATTCATCTTTGTAGTCCATACTTTTTTTTGCAAAACCTTAGCCATATCTATATTCACACTGGAAATAGTCTTAGGAACTGAATTAGAAACACGAGTTGATTATATTTTGTCCTTGTAAAGAGTCTTCATATGGCCTAACATTGTTCTGGAAGAGTCAGCCATGGCACCTCTACATCTGATGTGCTCTCTGAGGACATTGGCCTTGTCCGTGTGTCCTGCTCGAGAAATCAGCCATAGGCAGCATGCTGTGGGAGGGCTCATGTTCTGTGGTATGTTTTTAATCTCCAGATCTAATGAATTGGACAAAGAAAGGGCACCTGACTGCCAACTTTTGGGTTGACCAGAAAACTGTGAGATGACTTTGTACAAGAGCTCAGTCCCACCAGAGTTCATATTCATTTGTCAGGACAAACACATTCTTTACTTAGAATTTTGAAAGAAAAATTTTGAAATAGTCAGATAATAATGGGATAAAACTAAAAATTTAACACCCCACCTTCCTCCAGGAAGAAGAAGAGATAGGCAGGGGAAGAGCATCAGGAAAAAATTCACAAACACTCTTGGGTCTGAGGTGGGAAGGAACTGCCTGAACCCTGGAGGGCGCACCAGGAAGGTATGTAGACAGTGACTAATGTCTGACTGCCTCGAAAGGACTGACCTACTGTGCTTTTCATTAAAGTTATCTCCCATGATTGTGCTGTGCAAACTGGACTTCTCTTTCTTCTAAATGAAAACCCTACCTAAGAATGGACATGTTTGATGAAAATGTTCTCTTGAGCAGGGCAACTCTAGGCTCCTCATGTGTATGCTTGGAAAGTTTTTTTTTTAAATCCTCATCCAAGGATATGTTTACTGATTTCAGAGAAAGAGGAAAAGAGAAAGATAGATAAATAGAATAGATAGATGATAGATAGATATATAGATGATAGATAGATAGAGATGTGAGAAAGAAACATGGATTGTTTGCCTTCCTTTTGTGCTCCAACCATGGATCAGACTTGAAGCCTTTTGTTGTTCAGGACAATGCTTCAACCAACTGATCCACCTTGCCAGGACAAATAGTTTAGTTTTTTAGTAACTTCCAGCAATTTGTCTCAGAACAGTATGAGAAATAAACTGTGCTAAAGTTGCTTTGCAGCCTGCAGTAACCAAGGAGGAAGGAGAAGAAGCAGCAATAGTTTTCTCCCCATCCTTCCATCATTCATTTGTCCTTTAAAACAATCATCACATAGGAGATGACAAGAATGAAGCATGAGATCCATCTGCACTCTAATACTTCAGAAATTATCCATTTAAGATCTGCATATTTTTAGGGTTTCAGGGCTCACTTTTGCTTCCATATGCTTGGATGACTATAAGGCCGCTCAAATGAATGTATGCAAATATCAGGAAAGCAGTATGGCAGCATATAAAAGTACCTGCTTTGAGCATGCAGTTGTTCATTGGTTTACCCAAAGGAGGTCATTATGCATGAAATAGAGGTATCGGGATAAACTCAAGGCTTAACTCTTTAGATAGAAAATAGCTTCCAGAGCTCTATTCCTTCTGCAGGATTTTGGCAAGATTTACCTTGTGATAAATGGCCATAATATAATAAGTAAAATTGCCTTTGCATAATGCTATTGTGTATGACTGAGGATTTACTATATAAGCTGACACTCACATAACATAAATGATCTATTTCTATAAATCAGGCCCCGATGCTCATATATAAAGTTGCCTCTGCATGCACACAAGCATAACAGAGCTTCTCTCTCTCTCTCTCTCTCTCTCTCTCTCTCTCTCTCTCTCTCTCTCACACACACACACACACGCACACACATTGAAATACTTCCATTCCTCTATCTTTTATATCTTATATTAAGTACATACCTGTCAAAGGTTTGAAATATTTAAACAATAATAACTATTATACTAAAACATAGTCAGAGTCTTGAAACCCTAAATCCTCCTAAACTTCCTAATCTCTATCTCCAAGTTTCATCTCAGAATTCTCTGTACAAGTTCTTTATTAAGGTTTCTCTTCCTTCTCTCTGGGCTTGAGCAGGATGGGAACACAACTAGACTTTCTCAAGGACCTACATGTTAAGAAATGACCTGTAGGTAGCATTTAAAAGTCCTGTGATTCAAGATAAGAGTATTACATAATTCTCCAAGATGTATTCCTATTCAGAATGCTCTATATAAAAAGGTTTTATTTAAACTAAGTCATATTTTAGTGCGTAAATGAAAATAATACACACACACACACACACACACACACACACACACACATATATATATATATTGCTGCTGAGAAACACTGCCATAGAAGGTAGTAAAAATATGTCTTTCTAGTCCTCATCATACAGTAAATGGGTGGTTATGATCACCAATTCCAATGTGGTGGTGGGGGATCCCCCACACCAACAAGTAATGCTAGGACAACAGCTAGGTATCCTATAATTTAACTGTGACACTGAAATGAAATTTAGCTTTAAATCCTAACCCTAGAAATCATCTTTCTCTCTATGTCCCTCATAAACCAAGCTTTGCCCTGGATAATCAGTGACCCTGAGACAACAGAAGACAGAAGCCTGGAGCTGACTAATAGTCACAAGGTCTGGACCTCTGGCAGGCTAAGTTAACATCTTGTCCTAAGTTATATTTCAGCTCCTGAGTCTTAAGGTGGAATGATCCTCTATCTACTTATTTTCCCATGAAACCAGATAGAGAAACATCAGAGCATACCTCAGAGCTGTCCTTCAAGACCTGAAGAAATGATCCATTAACCCCTCCTCCAACCAATCAGCTCCCAGAATGATGCCAGACTTCTAATCCACAGTGTCCTGTGATTTTTGCCCAGTATAATCGGTATCCTATGCACCATCCAATGTTGGGTCTTTAGAGCATTAGCTCCCTGTACCCTGAATTGGCTAGTTCTCTAGTAAATCTGATTTCTATACTGCAAATTCCTGCTCACACATTTCCTGTGGACCAGTGCAAACAGACAGATGGATTCAATTATTTGGGTCCCAGTAACAACACTACAATTTAATTCTGACACTATTTATTCAGAGAGAGCATAGATTCTACAGGTAAGAGGCTCAGTCCTACAAGATGGGCCCCTCCTCAGCTGTAGTCCAAGCCCAGGTTCACCTGTACTTCTGATCAACTGGCTCTAAACCAGAGATTCCTAGGATCCCCTCCTTGGATTTGGTTAATTTACTATAGGGGCCCACAGAAGTTGGAGGAACTTGTTATTTATGATAATACTGATTTATTACAAAAGATATAACAAATACAGATGAACATCCAGATGGGACAGATGGATAGGGCAAGGTATGTGGGAAAGGACATGGAACTCTCATGCCGTCTGAACATGCCCCTCTGCCCAAATATCTATGTGTTCATCAAGCTAGGACATCTCTAAGACTTCTTCTTTTGAGTTTTTATGGAGGCATGGTTGATTCAAACACAGGATATTACATGATTCAAACTCAGCCCTTCTCTCTTTCCAGAAAATAGGACTAAAATTTCCAGTTCTAAAATCTCAAGTTTAATTCTCCAGACAACCAGTCCCCAACCTTAGGTTACCTAAGGCTTTCCAAAAGTCATCCGCTAACATAACAGAAGACACCCTTTCGCTGTTATCACAGGAAATGTTTTAGGAACTATGAGCCAGGAACCCTAGATGAAGACCAAATATATATGAGAGTAAGTGTCCATTACATCTGACCAAATAAATGTTCCTTACAAGTCACAATATTGCATATATAACAAGAAAATAAAGTCTTTTTTAATTAAAAGGTAATCAAGTGGCTTTTGAGAGACTTGAAATTGGGGTTTGGATACCTGGTCAATTGTATCAAGTAGAAAACAAATGGGAAAGAGTGCAACAAAGTTAGGGAAATGAACGGAAATGGAACGCATTGGTAGGAGGTGTCTTTTATCTAAGATGAGGTCACCAGGAATAATTTCCGGAAGGAAACTGCAGAGATCATCTCCCAGTGCATTTGCTTTAATTAATTGAAGTAAATATGACATTACAAAAAGGTTAAACTTAGCTAATGAGTCCAATTGAGAGTCCGGATGTCTTTCTTTGGAAAATGAAATGAAGGAAAGGAGACTTGCTTCCTTAATTTTTTAATATACTGGGTATGTACAGTTGTGCAGTTGTCACAGCATGAAGGCACAGAGCCAGAGGCCAATGAGGCTGGCCTCCTGCCTGGGCCTGTGCGGAGGTCTGAGCTCTAGATTGGGGCTGTGTGCTGGGAAGGGCACTCTGTAATTTGCACAAAAGAACAATATGAGTTAACAGTGAACCTGCAGGATACTATGTAGAAAAATAAAACTGTACATTTAAATGCTTTAAAACACTGAATTTCAAACCTTTGTGTTATTATTACAGACTATCTTTCATTTAGTTCAGGTTCTGAATAAGTTTTATTACCTTTGGGCATTGGTTTCAAACTGGTGTCCATGGTTATTAGGAATGAAGGTAGAGGAGTACTTGAACATGTTTTACATTTTCTGCATATTCTCTCTAGGAGTGGATTTGATTTGATGATTTTATTCAGAGAATAGTCTAACTAATTAATATAACCTCTTTTGCAAAAGCAACAAATCACACTAATGACAACTATACGATGAACCTAGTAATTAAAGAGTTATATGCACTAAGTAAATCCAAAGAAATGACGTCTTTACTATGTTCTACTAGAAAACTATCACTCGGAACTCGAAATACACAGGCATGCTGAAATTGAAAGCCCCATTGCCATAGCAGTCGATACCACATTCATATTTTGAGTGGTAATTTAATTTAAGCCAAAAAACATGTTTTTGCCGCATTAAATTAACTTCATTAATTTAATTTTAATTGATTTTGTAGCTGTATTCGATTGTTAATTTGTTTTGATTTTATGGTTGTACAAGGGCTCTTAGTGTAAGAAGTTTTTAAGCAGGTTCCCATATGTACATATTTAACTTGTTTATTATGCTACATGCATTCATAACCAAAATAATTCAAGTCAATGCCAGGGGTCCCATAACATTTTTCTTTTAAAAGGATTCATGTATCACTGAACCTTGAGACACCCCCTTATACTTCCATATAACACCCATGCCTTTTGAACTACCATGAGGCCATATAATTATTATAAGAACTCATCCCATCTTTTTGTGTATACCAGTTATTAAGTGTAGTCTGAGTAAATCTCTAACATGTTCATGCTATTATTCTTCATATGTCTGCAAATACTATTGCATTGAATAAGGAATAAAATATTTGAATTTGACTTAGTTCTTCATTTGTATCAACCAATGGATATTTAACACAAATGCTATGCATATATTTTTATAGGGGGGGTGTTTGAAAATTTTTAACCCATGAGTGTTTTTAATAAGAAGTGAATGGCGATTACTACTCTGGAAACCTACTGGCTATTTTGTTACAAAGTGTATGTCATGGCTTATTTTCTATGTTCTAAAAGTGCTAATTTGTGACAGACTATCATTTAAATGAGCCCTATCTAGTTTTCTTACTTTACTAAGGAATTTAAGAATCTTCAATATTATTCTATAGTTCAATATCTTATTTTTTCAATCTATGAGGGAGCAAGAAGTAAACACCAATTTAGTTACATAACTGGTACTTGAGGTTTTTTATATTCTTAAGTTAGAGAAGGTAGTATGTAAGAGAATGAAAATAAAACCATACTTTGAAATAATACATCTCTTTTGCTAAATGTGAAAATGAAGCCATAGACCTAATCATAATGTGCATAAGGCATTTCTGATTTTTCCTGGAACTTGAGTTTACATCTATCCAGTGACAATCACTACACTTGTCAAGGCCATGTGGAAATCTTTTCAGGATGGCTGTGCAGATGGCCAGGGCCACTACAAGGGTCCGCAGGTGTCAGCCGGAGGACGTGATGGAGCACCTGGCTCACCAGAAGATGCTGAAAGTGCTGATTCAGTCTTTACACAGTAAGCTTTATCAGCAGAAGTAGAAAGGTTGTTTCCTTATTTTGGGCTAACCTAAATTTGTAAATGGTAATGAGGAGGGTGTTAAGACAACAAAAGAAATTCTCACTTTTTCCTTCAATCTATAAGTAAACAGAATAAAGAAAATAAAGACAGTTTGGTTATATAACCAATACTCTCTTCTGTTGACATGTATATATGTAGTTAAAATAAAAAACAAACTTTTATAGCCAAGAGATGTAGAATAAAAACCTTCTTTTTTGTTTGGTTAAAATATTATGTATGCATTTTAAGGAGAAAAGATCTTTAGTTGTTTTTTTCAAATATCACTTGAATGTTCAGAGACTAAGGTGACTCTTGAGATTGCAAAATCTGTTTGAACAGGGAATATGACTATTATGTTCATCAACACCATCATCTTTTCACCTTCTAACATAATGCCTGGAATAGAGTGAGCATTTAATAGATAAAGTAATTATTTTAATTATTTAGTTTTAATTGTTTTTAACATAAGTAATTAATAAATTAATTATGCCCAAAGATCTATGAAAATGACTGAGAATCTCTTGTCTTCTATTAAATCTGGAGGTAGGTAAGCCTGATAATACAGTATGTTCCAGTCAAAACCATTGGCAGCAGAGAATCTTGAACTTGGAGTTCTTCGAATACCAAGTTTCTAAATTATTACTACAGTTACAACAAAAGGAAGATAAATGATCCAATCAAAAAATGGGTAAAAGACCTAAATAGACACTTTTTGAAAGAGAACATACAGAGACCGAGAGATAGATGAAGACCTGCTCAAAATCACTAATCATCCAAGAGATGAAAATCAAAAGAGCAATGAGGTATCATCTCACACCTGTCAGAATGGCCATCAACAAATCAACAAACAACAAGTGTTGGCTAGGATGTGGAGAAAAAGGAACCCTCATGCACTGCTGTTGGGAATGCAGACTGGTACAGCCTCTGTGGAAGACAGTATGGAGTTTCCTCAAAAACCTAAAAACGGAACTGCCATTTGACCCAGTGATCCCACTTCTAGGACTATATCCCAAGAAACCAGAAACACCAATCAGAAAGGATATATGCACCCTTATGTTCATAGCAACACGATTTATAATAGTGAAGATTTGGAAACAGCCTAAATGCCCATCAGCAGATAAGTGGATTAAAAAACAGTGGTATCTTTACAAAATAGAATACTATGCTAAAGAACTACCTGCTCCTGGATTCTAATACGTACAAATTGCATTTCATCCCATTTTACATCTCACATCAATTTTTATATTTTCTTCACCATAACGGAATAACCCTCCCCCCAGAAAATTAATGTTAATTTTTTATTTAGCAATAAAAAATAATTGAAGTGTCCCAGGATTAGCCTTTGCCATCATAATACAAATTTAAAATATAAGTGATGCTCTGCAGTTACATTAGGCAAAACGATTAATGAGTTGAATGAATGCAAATAGATTTACATCCTCATATTGTATTTATAACATTACTAGTTAATTCTGTGACAACAGATGGCCAGATCCAAAGTTCTCTAAGCAATCTTCTAATTAAGATATTTATTTTAACTTTTTAAAATTAGGAGGTGTCATTTCCTTAGGTTTGTTTTTCAAGGGGCAGAACAATGATTTACCATAAGATTACAAATATTGGGAAATTTATTATTTGGGAAATTGAATATGATATGATATAGTGTGCAACTCCCTGGGTAATTAATGTGTTGGAAAGACTGAGAGACTAGATTAGTCCTGGAGAGAGAAAACAGTGAGGTCCCTGAACACTTCCTTGCTCATCCTTTTAATGGGCTACTCTGCCTAAGGAGGCTGGGAAGCTCTGTCTGATACCCTCATCTCATCAGCACCTCCTAAGTGGGAAGTCTCCTTGGAAAGACAACAGAAAATCATGGTACAGACAGACTCTAAAAGTGACTCAGGTACTTCTTAGGAATATCTTCCTTTACTATCTGGAAATGGCTTTGCTTTTTTTGGGTGCTAAGTTGGATCTGATGTCAAGGCCTACACCCCTTTTTTAATTCCTCTAGTGAAAAGTAACAGGTGTAACATGTCTGTGTCTATGGGTGTTATATTGCATTTAAAATTCCAGATACCCAAGGCTCAAAGAATTGCTGATTTGAACATATCCCAATCTCTATGAAGTGTCAGAGAAATACAAACATGCCTCTGGGTCTCCTTTGAGAAGGGCTGAGAGCACTTCGGAGGGTATTAGGCAAACATTAACCATGAATACTAAGTACATAGATAGCTGACACTACAAATATATATGTAAGCAAAATAACTCATAGTATTTTTCTAGTAAATATATACCTGTCTCATCTGGAAGAAACATTGCTACATATTTTAAATTTTATTAACTCACCTTCCAGGTGAACATCTTTCTCTTTACCCACCACTAGTTTCTATGGTACTTTGCTTCTATCTATACTCTAATTTCCCAGAGTGAAAGCATTAAGCAAAAACTCTGATAGAAGTATGTTCTTTGTGTGTGTTTAGAATGCATTTTTCTGGGCAGTAAATTTGATTAACTATTCAATTAACTAATCAACACAAAACAGTGAGGTGAGTTCTAGTCTGGAAGTGGAAAGGAAAATGAACTCACAGTGCAAAGATCTCTGACTTTTGGAATGTGACAAAATTGGATGTTTTAAAGTTTGATATTTTTAAGCATTTTATGAGAAGTAGATATTCTAGCAAAGTGAAATGTCCATGTGGTTTTAAAGATTTTTTTAAATGCCAAGTTGATGCCTGAAGCAAATATTCACAGCTCAGATATTATAAGATCTGTGAAATTTGAGGTTTTATATTAAAATTCAGACATGACATTAACTAACAACCTTCTGGTTGTATTGCACGGGGTGCTTAGGGGTAGTTTGAGATCTGAGTTTTTCAAATATGTGATTTAAAACAAGGTAATGGAATAAATAAGAACACATTTTCTGTCCCTGTAGGAAGGTGACAAATTGTGTAAATCTGCAAAATACATAGTGAGTCAGGAGAGGCTGGATGACACAAGTTCTACTCACTGGAATTTACTGGGAGAAATAGAACTATTTGTCCCAGCACTGAATTGCTGCACTGATATCTATCCTCACAGACACAGCACAACCCTAGTACGAAATTTCATTGTCACATACTGTTGAGAAGCATTGGCATGAAGTGGAATTTAGCTGAGATAACCAGTCTTTTTATTTGGAGACCTAAACATCTTTTTTTTCACTCCCAATTTCACTTGAGAGAAATGCAAGCAAGAAACCACTGCACACTAATGTCCATTTATAAACTTATTCTAAAGAGGGGCTTCTGCTCTGTCTTCCAACTGTTCACCAGGCTATTCTATTCTTTCCATTATTGTAAAGGGCATATTTTCATATTTAAAGGTCTCTTTCTTATCATGTCATATGGTAACTTTATATAAACGTCTGCAAATACTCCTGGATTTGATACAAATTGAAATTAAAAATGGGAGTTGAAGATAGAGTCCATATGCTTTTATCTGTAATAAGTTCTAATACTGTTTTGAGCTTAAACAGCACATTCTAGTTCAAACAGAAACTTTAAACATGGACTAACATGCTCTGGAGGCTTGCTTCACCCAGTATATACCAGCTCATATCTTTTAATTTAAGAGCCAAGTTGGAATGATATTTTTGATCAAGTGATTGCCCAGAAAGAGTTGATTTAATGCTTAAGCTTAGTTAGTATATTGGGTTGGTGTTTGAGAATAATGACACCCACCCCCAAATATCAATTACCTCATCAAAAAAAAGTAAAAAACACTACTGAAGGCAAACATTGACTGGAGAAAATCTTATTTAACAGGTGAATGTAGGAGAAAAGCCACAGAGCAGAGAAAAGTGGGCACAAAATATCTTGTCACACTTTAAAATAAATCTAGATGAAAGAAACCTTTCAGAGCAGTGGTTCTCAACCTCTCCAATGCCGTGACCCCACAATACAGTTCCTCATGTTGCGGTGACCCCAAACCAAAAAATAATTTTGGTGGCTACTTCAAAACTGTAATTTTGCTGCAGTTATGATTCGGAATGTAAATACCTGATATGCATTATGTATTGTCCGATGGCTTTAGGCGACTCCTGTGTTTTGGTTATTCGACCCCGCTGGGGTCGCGACACACAGGTTGAGAACCGCTGTTTTAGAGGAAGAGGATAATTGCCTATTGAAGCACAATATTTTTTTTTAAAATAATGTATATTTTATTGATTTTTTTACAGAGAGGAAGGGAGAGGGATAGAGAGTTAGAAACATTGATGAGAGAGAAACATCGATCAGCTGCCTCTTGCAGACCCCCTACTGGGGATGTGCCCGCAACCAAGGTACATGCCCTTGACCGGAATCGAATCCGGGACCTTTCAGTCCCCAGGCCGACGCTCTATCTACTGAGCCAAACCGGTTTCAGAGAAGCACAATATTTTTAAAAGATTCATCATTGTTAGTTAATGTTACAAAATCTGCTCTCTCTCCTTATGAAACAAGTATACACTGAGTGGCTAGATTATTATAATCTCTGAACGCATAATACTCTGGCCACTCAGTGTATACACACATAGGCAAATTTATCAAGAAAAGACATTTTTAACTGATGCACATGCAATTATCATGTGAATAATTCTGTGACAAAAATCACTATGAGAATGTTCATGTCCTGTGTTAGCATCTGGACTATGCTCAGTACTAGAAGGAACATGATCGTTTCTTTGGAGCGTTTGACACCTAACTAGGGATAGCAGATTAACAACACTGTTGTCCATAACTGAAAAATGCAACAAAATTTAAAAATCTCTTGATGTTTGTCCACTCTACCTGACGAGGGTACTTGTTCTCACCTTTCCTTCTTAGCCAATGAAAACCTTGGAATGAGACTCAATGCTTCATGCCCCCATTTTCTAACCTCTATTTACCCTTCTACACACTGACACTGAGCTTCTACTACTTGATAAATAACCTTTGGCAAAAGCACCAAAAACAAGGACCGTGGTTTTGTCCTCTATGGGTCTCTCCGCTGCATGTGGACCCGCTGGCCATTGAATTTCTCTAGAAAAATCCCTTTTCCCCTACCTCGCTCTTGTTTCTCCTCTGTCCTCTGTTCCTCAGTTCTTTGCTAACTCCTCTTCTCTGCACCCCTTTAAAATGCATGCTCCTTGAATGTCAATCCCAATGCTCTTCAGTCTGTCACCATGGTTCCCCTAGTATAGGACTTCTTAATGTCCAGTCAGATATGGAAAGAATATAGAAATGGATGGCAATGGAGGTTAACTAACCTATTGTGGTAATAATTTTGCAATATAGACGTATCCAATTATTATGTTGTGCATCTAAAACTAATACACCTATACTTTGGTACATGAAATTACAGATGATATGTTGGACAAGAATCTTTGACCTGGATTTTACAGTTCTCCCTAGTTAATGACCCATGCTTCATGGATCTCCCACTAGGATGTCACACAGGGTTCCCCAAACCCACCTGCCTATGTATAAGCTTATTGATCTATCCCATTACTATCCCCCACCTCCATCCTCTGTTCCCAGAATTGGTAAATAGAACTTACTCCATCAAGGAAGAAGTAGCAGTCTTCCATTCCTCTCCCTAAACTCTCATAGTGAATTGGTTACTAGGTTCTGGCTAGTTCACCTTTTAAAATATCTTATTTCTAAATCAATTTTTCATTCCTACTATTACTATTCCAGCTCAGTCTCTATCATATCTTGCCAAATGCTTAAGATAAACTAAAACACATCCCTCACTGCCTCCAGCAATGGCCTTTTCTAATCCATCTTCCTCACTCTTGCTGCATATCACATGAGGTTCTGAATTATCCTATTCTCTCCCAATCTCCTCTCTGCAATTGTCTGCTCACACAATATGCTCCAGTCCCACCAGTTTTCTTGATTATAGTGTGTGCATATGATTTGCCTTCATGCCTTCACACACACTCTTTTCCTGTTTTCCTGGGGGACATCACTCATTCCCTAAACCTGACTGGACTGAGCACCACCTTCAGCATGAGCCGCCTGGATTCTAAGGTGCTGCCAGGTGGGATCCCCATTTCCTACTGACTGTCAGAGCAATGATGCTGCATCATAGTCACCCTCCATGGCCCTCTTCTCTCTCATCTGCACTCTTAATATCAGAGAAGTCTGTAGCCAGTTCACTGACTGCAGATCATATATGGATATATCTTAAGACTGCATATAAAATCATTGTGAATCGGAGTAACCTAAATGACAAATACATTTTGTGCAGTCTGTTTCCTCTGATTAGAATGCCCTTCAATTTCTGAAGCCCTCCCCTTAGATATTTCCACACATGGTTTAATCCATGGGAAAAATCCTACTAATCCTCCCAGAATGGACCCAAGTGCTTTCCTCAATATAGAGCCCCACCTTTTCCAGGCAGGACTAGTCTCTTCATTGTGTTCAGTGGCTCTTCATTGCCTGTGCCTTGAGTGTAAGTACTTTCACTTTGGATTAGAACCATCTGTTTACTACCTCTCTTCCCAAGCAGACTCGGGCTCTAAGAACTGGGCTTACCTACCTACATTTGTGTTGGAAATGCTAGTGTAGGGTCTGGGTGTAAGGGATGCTCAACAGAGGCCTGGTATACACTGGCTGTATTAATACCCAGAACTCTGGTCCCACTATCACCCCTCTGGGATAATTGAGAAACCAGTCAAAGGTTTAAAGGTTTAAAGGGCCCCACATGGATACACCCAGGTTTTCCAAATGAAAGGGCAAGAGGACCTGAACCTTCACTGACTCACATCATGCTCCCCATGTCCTGTGGCATTTCAAATTACATAATCAATTCAAGCAGTTAGAATTATAAGTGATTAAACCCTTGTGTATATCTTTACCTGCTTACCAAGTTATATCCTTAACCCCATACATTGAGTTAACTAAAAGAAGTTTGAATATTGAATCTGTTTAGTTACAGCCTGGAAATGACTTGAGACAGTTACCAATACTCGACCTAGAAGGTTAAAGAGGTTTTCTTCTGAGCCTCTAAGCAGATCTGTGAAGGAGAGGGGGGTTGGGTGAGGGGGCAAGTGAAAGCCTCAACTCTCAGAGGGACCTCACTGATCAGCCAGCTGGCTCTGCTCTTGGAATCTGTCTGCTGCTCTGATCTCAGCAGGTGCTGTGTCTCTATAAGCTTATTAGCATCCTGGGCTGACTGGGCCAGCAGTTCCTACTAATAATACCAGCGAACATTTGCTGAGTGCTGATTATGTATCTGAAACTCTTTAAGAACGACATACATATTGCCTTATCTAATCCTCATAACTGTATAATAAATGCTATTATTGTCTCTGATCTATTGCAAAAGAAGAAAGCCATAGGGGTCTCACCAACGAACTCACACTCCAATACTTAGGGAAGGTTGGAGTTGAGGTGCAAACCCAGGGGCCAGAAACCATAGTCCATGGTCTAACCCACAGACCCCACCCAAACCAAGATCAGAAAACAATCCTTTATCTAAAAGAGAAAGAAGGTGAAAAAATTTCTGGCCCTCCATACTAATTTATGCTACATTTTTACCTAAAATAGGTAAAATCCAATCTTTCTCAGGAGCTTTTGTCCAACAGGGGTTTGATGGTGATGATTGTTCCCAGGATCTGTTCCCGGAAAAGGGTTTGATTGCATTCTCATTATTTGTCCCTATATAAATAGGTAATGTTGTACCTAGTCATATCAAAGATGTCAGAATCAGGTAATTCCAGTTCCCCACTGACAAATCTAATGTCCCAATGCACCAAGTCTCTCTTTGATGTTTTCAGAATAAAAACATCAAGCCCGTTACAAGTATACAATAATATTTGGGCCACACACATTAACACTTTCTGCTATTCACATGAATATGTCAGTTAGAATATGTCAAAGTAATTCCAACAGGGTGTATTAATGTTTTTAATTATGTATTTTCATTTTTCTTAGCATTCTCCATCCTTAGGCCATTTTCTTAATTAATGACCCCTCATTCTGAATTCCTATATACGTTTTCTTTTCTAGGTCAGAAAACCCACAAATGAACTGGGGACCTTTAAAACACACCAAGAAGGAAAATATCCTCATCTATTAGTTTATACTGCCCTTAGGCATAATGCAGAATTCTAATTTGGTTTCTTAGTTTATGGACATGCACTCTTTTACAATTGTCAGTTGAATCACATTTTAAAAGGAAAGAAAAGTGTGTATAGGAAGTTGTTCAAATTCCCTACAGCATGTCAGGTGCTCCTCTGGGAACCTCATTTCTTATACAGCTCATTTAGTGTAAGTTAACAATTATTCAGAAAACAATAACAACAACAGCAAACCTTCTTTCTACTCCTTAAAAAATGTGTGTGACCTGAAGATACTAACATGTAATTTTTAAAGGCTCTCTTTGAAAGGCCAACATGTGATGACTTCATATTTTTATTCTGATGTAGTTAAGCAATTGTGCTAAGGACAGAAAGCCTGGGAGAAGCTTAAATAGCTGTTCACTTGCTGCTTCAAGATGCACTTCTCCAGTTGGTAAGACTGGTATAAGGACATCAAAACCAGTTCATCATTTATTTGATTGAAAATGAATCCCAAACAGTGTAAATGTATTACAGTAGCATTAGATGGGAAAGGTGAAAATGCTGCAAACTCTGTTAGAATATGACCAATTTGTTCTTAGTGTTGAATAAACTGAAAAACCAAATCCACTTTCTTCTTCATAAGTATCCCCAAAACCATATAAGATGATAAGATATTTTCTAAATATTGGTATCAGACATATTTATATCTATTCTAAAGATGAAAATGTATTTCAAAACAAACTTATATTCTTTACTTAGCCATATTGATTTTTCCTCCTATCTAATAAAAGGGTAATATGCAAATTGACAATCACTCCAACACACATTATGGCTGCCCCCATGTGGTCAAAGATGGCTGTCCCCATATGGACACAAGATGGCCACCAGAAGATGACCAGCAGGGGAGGGCAGTTGGGAGGGACCAGGCCTGCAAGGGAGGGCAGTTGGGGGCAATCAAGCCTGCAGAGGAAGGCAGTTAGGGGTGATCAGGCTGGCAGAGGAGGGCAGATGGGGGTGACCAGGCTTACAGGGGAGGACAGTTAGCAGGGACTAGACCTGCAAGGGTGGGCAGTTGGGGGGGACCAGGCCAGTAGGGAAGAGTAGTTGGGAGGGACCAGGCCTGCAGGGGAAGGCAGTTGTTGGGGACCTAACCTGCAGGGTAGGGCAGTTGGGAGGGAGCAAGCCTGCAGGGGTAGACAGTTAGGGGCAACCAGGCTGGCAGGGGAGGGCAGTTGGGGGGACCCAGGCCTGCAGGAGAGGGCAGTTAGGAGTGACCAGGAAAGCAGGAAAGGGCAGTTGGGGATGACCAGACCTGCAAGGGAGGACAGTTGGGGGGAACCTGAGCCTGCAGGGGAGTGGTTAGGAGGAGGTCAGGCTGATAGGTAGAAGCAGTTTGGGGCAATCAGGCAGGCAGGCAGGTGAGTCCTTGGGAGCCAGCAGTCTTGGATTGTGAGAGGGATGTCCTGTGGGATCGGTCCTAAATGGGCAGTTGGGCACCCCTCGAGGGGTCCCAAATTGGAGACAGTACAGGCTGGGCTGAGGGACAACCCCCCCTCCCATGCGTGAATTTTGCGCACCAGGCCTCTAGTATTAAAATAACATGTAGCAGTAATAATTTTACCCATCAACACATTACCTTTGAAGTCAATAAACCTTTTAAAGTTAAGGTGTCAAATTAAATTGGTCAAGCAAAACCATTCTGTTACTTTTTCTTTAATGTATTTTTTTTTAATATATATTTTATTGACTTTTTACAGAGAGGAAGGGAGAGAGATAGAGAGCTAGAAACATCAATTAGAGAGAGACATCGATCAGCCGCTTCCTGCACGCCCCCCACTGGGGATGTGCCCGCAAGCAAGGTACATGCCCCTGACCGGAATTGAACCCGGGACCCCTCAGTCCGCAGGCTGACGCTCTATCCACTGAGCCAAACCGGTCTCAGCTAATATATTTTTAAAATATATTTTTATTGATTTCATATTGGAAAGGAGAGGGAAAAAGAGATAGAAACATCAATGTTGAGAGAGAATAATTGATTTGCTGCCTGCTTCATGCTCCCCACTGGAATGAAGCCCCAAATCCAGACATATGTCCTGACAGGGAATGGAACTGTGACCTCCCAGTTCATAGGGTCACATCAGCTGGACTTCTTTAATATTTTAAACATCTAATAAAACAGCCCCAAGCCACACAGACATACACACACATATAAACTTAGATGGTGCTTAGAGTTTGTCCATCAAATGTCAGACTTAACTGTGAAATCAGCTTTCTGAAAAAGTTCTAAAAACAGCAGTGTTCACTAATTTCCTTGGTGCCAGTGCTCTCCCAGGGCTGCCTTTATGTGATGTCCTAATTGGGGAGTTGGGGAAAGATGCGCCTCATTGGCACTCAGAACTGATACGAGCTGCTGGCTCTAAAACACCTCTGGAACTGAGATATTTATAAATATCTAGATTCTAGGGAATTTCCCTTTTACTTCTTTTCTCTCTTTTTGGGGACCACAGAGCTTTCTGTATTTTAAAGCAGCCTGAGTACCAGTATAACTTCAGATTTAAATAAAAAATTGCATTGAGTCCAAGTTTACACTCTAAGAATTTGAAGATGAAAGCTTATTCTTAAATAAATAAATCAGAGAATTATTTTAGAATGCTAAAAAAACAACACGCAGAGCACCTTATTCCTATTTCAGTAAGATTTATTTTTATAAAATTTACATAGTTTTCAGAAATACGTAATGTGGAGGTTCCCATGATTTTGTCATAATGATGTCACTTTCTATAGTTCATTGGAAAAAAATACTGCTTGGCCGTAGTCACTTTGGCTCAATGGTCAGAGCATTGGATCACAAACTGAAGAGCTGCAGGTTTGATTCCAGTCAGGCTTAACCCTCGGCCCTGTTTTGGGGTGTGTGCAAGAGGCAACCAAACGATTTGCTCCTCTTGATTTTTCTCTGTCTCTCCCCCTCCCTTCCACTCTAACTCTCTCTCTAAAACAACAAACAACAAAAGAAAATATTGCTGCTTGGAGGGAATACGTTTGCCACCTTGCTCTAAAGCTTCTGTTAACAGAAACCTTTAGAAGAAAACAAGGACCAGATACGTGAAAATATCTATGGGCAATACTAAAAAATGAAGAGGAGGAACTTTCACTCATTGCTGGTGGGAATGCAGAATAGTACAGCCACTTCCCAAGGCAGTTTGGTGGTTTCTTACAAAACTAAATATACTCTTACTGTATAACCCAGCAATTGCAATCCTTTGTATTAACTCAAAAGAGTTAAAAACTATGTGCACACAAAAACTTGCACGCAGATGTATACAACATAATTGCCAAAACTTGGAAACAATCAAAATGTCCCTTGGCCAGTGAATGGATAAACTGTGATATATAGAAACAACAGAATGTTATTCAGCACTAAAAAACGATAAGCTATCAAGCTATGAAAAGACAAAAAGGAATCTTAAATGCATATAAGTGAAAGAAGACAATCTTCTTTCATTACATACTATATGATTCCAATTATATGACATTATGGAAAAGTCTATAAGGACTGTAATGCAGACTGGTGCAGCCACTGTGGAGAACAGTATGGAGTTTCCTCAAAAAACTAAAAATGGAACTCCCATTTGACCCAGCAATCCCACTCTTAGGAATGTGTCCTAAGAAAGTAGAAACACCAATCAGAAAGGATTTATGCACTCCTATGTTCATAGCAGCACAATTTACAATAGCTAAGATTTGGAAACAGCCTAGGTACCCATCAGCAGATGAGTGGATCAGAAAACTATGGTACATCTACACAATGGAATTCTATGCTGCCATAAAAAAGAAGGAATTCTTACCATTTGCAGCAACCTGGATGGAACTGGAGAGCCTTATGCTAAGTGAAATAAGCCAGTCAATGAAGGAGAAACACCACATGATCTCACTCATTTGTGTATAATAAAGAACATTATAAACTGATGAACAAAAAGATAGATACAGAGGCAGTAAAGCATCAAACAGACTGTCAAATTACAGCAGGAAGGTTAAGGAGAGGTGAAGTAGATAAGAAATCAACCAAAGGACTTGTATGCATGCATATAAGCATAACCAATGAACACTAGGGGGTTAGGGTATGCTTGGGGGGGTGGCAATGGGAAGATATGTATACATGTAACACATTAATAAAAATAAATTAAGATAAAAAGATCAGTGGTACCAGGGCGTAGCAGGAGATATGAATAAGCAGATCATGAGGGGGTTTTAGGGCAGTGAAAATACTCCATGTTACTATAATGATGAATATAAGGAATATATCTGACCAAATCTGTTAAAAGTACAACACCAAAAGTGAATCCTAAGGACAATTATGGACTTTGGGCGATAATGGCATGTCATGTAGGTTCATCAGTTGTAATAAATCTACCACTGAGGTGGGGGGTATCAAAATTGGGGGAGACTATGGGACTCTAGGAAGGAGCTATATGGGCAATCTCTTTGCCTTCCTTTCAACTTTGTTGTGTACCTAAAACTTTGTTGTGATAAAAAAAATTCTTTTATCAACACATTGTACACCTTAAACTTACACAGTGTTATGTTAATGATATATCAATAAAATATTTTAAAATGCAAAAAAATAAAAGTCCTCTTTAAAAATATGAAGAAATCCAATAAGTTTGGTATAAAGATGAACCCATAAGCAAAGGACCCTGCCCTGATACATTTCTTCACTCGATAAGTACTTTATAGAGACAGAGAAGCATTGATCAGACCAACAAACCTCAGAGGGAAGGTAGGGGATGGTGGGGTAAGGGAAGAGATCAACCAAAAGATGTGTATGCATGCATATAATCCTAACCAATGGACACAGACAACAGGAGGGTAAGAGCATGAGTGGGAGAGTTGGGGGTAGTGGGGGCATAAGGATACATATGTAATACCTTAATCAATAAAGAAATTAAAAAAAAAGAGTGGTCCCAATAAATGACATTAGGTTCTAGGAAAAAAAAAAAGACTAGTACTTTTTGAACACCTCCTATGGGCCATGCCTTATGCTAGGCATTGAGGATTCAGGGATGAATAAGGCACATTTGGTCCCTTCCCTTAAAGTTTGGGTTTCAGTGGATGTTAATGATCTGATTGATGGATTTAGTAGTTAAAACTGTTAAATCCATGTTGTGCATGTAGCAGAAGGTCTTTGATGAATATTTAACTAGGCTGATATTTAATAAAATGAGTCACAATAAACAATAAAAAGTCATCTTTCCTTTATTTTTCTAAAATTTTGTCCAGGGTTTTATAAACAGGTTTTGGTAATTTAATAAAATAATTGTCACTGTGATGAGATATCAAGATATTACATTAATAAACTATGTTTCTTGATTGACACATTTGAAAGGTGGTTATTAAGCAGCTACCATGCCAGGTGCTTTGCTTTATATCCCCCTTTCATATAATTCCCACAACAACTATGCTAAATGAGGATTCCCATTTTATAGGTAAGCAAGCTGAAATTCATAAAAACAGTAACCTTGCCCTACAATGGCCCCACTGGGTCAGACTTGATATCCGGGTCTGACTAATTCAAGTCCTCTTATTCCTCTATAGGCAAAGCTTTGAGAATGGTCAGAATGGTGATTATATCGTTGTCTCAGCAGAGATTCTCATGTGTACCAATAATCCCCAGAAATTTTTATCCTTCTATGTATGATGATATAATATAAATCAGTGAGTCCTTCAGGCAATTTATCCCTGGGAAGGATAGAGTTCTACCTATTACTTGCCATTGTACTTTCTTTATCTACTCCTAACTATCTGCTTCTAGATCTTCATCACAGGAAGGCATTTAATTCTAACATGAATCAAAGCCAGGAATGTAATGGGAGAAATTATGTGAATCTAAGGCTTGAAACTGTTTTTCCACTCAGGGGAGGAAAGTAATTGAACCTCAGCAACAGATTTATGGAAACTGAGAACTTTTGGAAAAAAAATCTGTTTTTATGAGCCCACACAAACAACACAACACTGTTATTTTCCCTTAGGTCACTAAAGACTAGCACAAGATAGATAAAACGAGTCATAATTTAGAAAGACACTAGAATGTACTCAAGATGCATTGTAGTTATTGGACTGTATTTGAGGTTTCTAGAGATTGATAGAATAAAGTGCACAGAGAACAAGCAACTAGAAAGAAAATTACACTAGCTTTAATACACACCAGTGTTGCTGAGTGTGTTTTCCCAGCTGCATTAAATGCTCTAAATATTTGAACCGGTGCACTAGTTGCCGTAACATCCTTCTCATTTCCCCTGGTTCTAAAGGAGAAGTCTTGACTGCAAAAAAGCTTTTATTTGAACCTTAATGTATTTGTCCTTAGTTAGGCCTTTTCACTATAACATGTGATTTCTTTTCAACTCTGTGTGGGATAACAAATTTAATAGCAATACATTTTGGTCTTGGTATAAGGTGAAAAGGAATCACATCCTTCACAATTAGATTATTTCCCTCAACAATATATTCTATTAATTATTAATGAACAATATATTTTATTGTTATTTTGCTCTCTGCCACTTGCCACCAAAGATCTTCGTTATATAATTGAATTTAAATTACATAACCAACTAATACTTTCAAATAAATCATGCAAAATTTTGTCCAAATATGTTAATAAGATATTGAAGGCGTATTTATATTTATGTATAAATTCCTGCTTATAAATCACCTATAATAAATGAGGCAGGAAATACAGCAATAAGAGAGAACTAGGGTTACGTCTGAGTGATAATATCAGTCTTTTCTGTGTTGGTTAAATTCTGTCATTGCTTTCTTTCTACTTCACTATTTCCACTTCAGTGTCTTTAATAAGTAGAATCGAGGAGGAGATAGAACACAAATCCTAATAGCTATAACTCTGTGGACTTGTTCCTATAATTGGGTCTTTGCGAGGACTCTGCAGATGATATATTTCTTTCTGAGGTAACTTTACAGTTGAAATTGTTCATACAAACCATATTATATGAGCTGTAACCAAGAGGCCAATGAAGTGAGTCTAAAGCTGATTTGAGCTTACTTTGGGTTGACATGGTATTGTTATGGATGGTCCTATTTGTCTTATGCTTAACACACACTTCCCATTTGTGTGGTTGCCATCTGTAAGACAAGTGGTGACACAAGAAAAATAACAGCAAACTTTTTATCTCCAGAAATAGAATGTCCTAAAGATACCTGAAAGAATATGACCTGAACAAGTACATGCAAACATATGAATGAACTTAGAGAAACAAAGAATTTTCAAGTCAACTAAACAGCAAACCAAGTATCATTTATAGTGACCACTGACAATACTGTTTGATTGCTTCATAAAATGGGGAGGGTTTTTGTGGTGAGAATTGAATGATACATGATGTATAGGTATTACCTTTGGCTAAAGTATCGGAAACCACACTAACGATTTATTCCTGCCTATTTAAAATGCTCTTCTTACATGAGCGGATAAAGGAAAACTACCTCAGGCATTTTACAACTTGAATAAAGATTTAGTCATTGTGAACTTTTGTAAAATTGTAACAAGTTATCAAGCACTTAATTTGCTTCCAGTCTGTTAATTAAATATCCTTTTTCATCAAAATGTAGTAAAATAACCTCATGAAAATCTGTAGTATAAGTTGTATACAATGGAGAACCTATGATTAACTAACATTTGGTGTGGTTTGCATTACCCACCATGGACTCCAGACCTAGGTGTTGGCTAAAAATATTTGCATTAATGTGAATAAAATCCATAGCTTAAAGGAGCTGCCAAACTGTAAAAGTTGAAGACTAAAAATAAAGTAAAAACCCAATTACTCATCATATTGATTCTTCCTTTTCTATTTCACATTGAACATGAAGAAAGTGTTTCTAGCCCTAGCCTGTTGCTCAGTGGTTAGAGCGTCAACCTGTAGACTAAAGGGTTACAGTTTGATTCCCAAAAGCATGTACCTCTTTTGCAGGCTTGCTTACTGGCCCTCATGGGGGGTGGGGGAGTGATGGAGGGGCAACCAATCAATGTGTCTCTTTCTTCACATCAATTTCTCTCTCTCTCTCTCTCTCTCTCTCTCTCTCCTCTCTTAGTTTCTACCTCTCCCATTCTCTCTCTCTCTAAAAAAAAGGGATCAATGGAAAAAATAACCTCAGGTGAAGAATAACAACAACAAAACGGTATTTCTAGAATTGAGAAGTGTTTTATATGTAAGAGTAATATGCTAGAACTGCTGGTATAAGGCACTTTTTTCATGGAAATCATTGCATCTTAGCTGATTACAATCAGACATGAGCAGTTTTGCCCAGATGTTGCTGGAAGCCAGCATAGTGCGAAGGCTGGAGTGAGCACAGGGCAACTGACTCCACAGCTATGCAAACTGTGTAACGCTATGGTTTTAGTGGGAGGGGATGAACAGTCCTAGACTGCTGTAGATTCCCGGGGGCATTTAGTCCACTCTTTCTCTCACAAATGAAGGTTTTGCCTGAAACCTCAGGTTGTGTTTCCTAAAGTAAAATAATAATAATAATAATAATAATAATAATAATAATAATAAAAGTAGGGCATTCAGTTGGGAGAAGATGGATGGGGTAAAGAAAAGGGAAGAGACTGTGGAAAAAAAATAAGGATGCTCCCGGTTAATTGGCTGTCTGTCAAAGGCCAAACCACATGGCCTTGGCCAGTAATTCCAGAATACAGTACAGTTACTTTTAGCTTCAAAATGACAGGTACCGTCTCAGGCACTGTTATCAAGTGAAAAGTTGAAGTGAGGTGAGGCTGGGACTGCATTAAGAAGTTAAAAATTTCTGCAATTCTCAAACACCCATAAAAATTCAAACCCTTTGTCTCTTATGAATGGATGATAGCATCCTAATGTGACCACAGTTCATAGTGATAAGTTGACAGTGGAGGTATGAATATAGCTTACATTTATCAATTGGTAGATGCTGTATTTATGGACTATAAGGCTATGTTAAATTTTTGACCATGGCAAAGACAACATTTTAGGTAGAATTAGTTTATTTTTTCACATTTTCATTATTGTGTTTTGTGTCTGAGGTAGGCATTTCTTTTTTTACAATCCCTAACTGAGGATATGCTTAGAAAAAGAGAAAGGAGAGAGAGAGAGAGAGAGAGAGAGAGAGAACAACATGATGTGAGAGATAAACATTGATTGATTGCCCTCCATACATACTCTGATGGGAATCAAACCCACAACCTTTTGGTACACAGTACAATGCTCAAGCAACTGAACCACTCTGGCCGGACCAGAGCTAGAGCCACTCTGGCCCGGCCAGAGGTAGACATTTAAATCTGTCCAATTCATTAGACCACACCTGTTTCTTTTCTTGTCTTTATATAGCACTTGGCTGTTGGCAAGGCCTGTTCACATTGGGTCCTTGAAGTAACAATGAAAATTAGTCCCAGTGTTATCTGCATGCTACCAATTTCAAAGATTCTGAGATGATGCAGCTCATAAGTATCAAATTCAGATTTATGTACTTTTCTGAGCTACATAGATGGCTTCTCAAATAAAAATTGTGTGTCCTCTCTTACCTCTTCCCTTTTTGCCTCCCTCCCTGTTTCTCCCTATAGCTCTTTCTCTATCTTCTTTTTACTCCTTTTGTTCACAACACTTCCTCCAACTTCAGAGGACTTTTGGAAAGTCCAGTTGGTTATTCTTCTCCATGTGGCCATTTCCACATGGCCATTTGTGAAAGATATTTCAAGGTTGATCTATTGAAGTCTAGACAGAGGATAAACTATTCTTAATGAAGATTTCTTTAAAGTTCAGAGTCTGAGGGTGACTTTCTAATTTTTGGCTGATCATATTTATCGTGTAGCATAAGCAAGAGGGATTAAATGGGAGTAAAATTTAACTAAGAAAATTAAGTTTTTATGTAGTAGTTTCCCAATTTGCCTCTCATTTGGTCTTATAAGATGTAACTAAAAGGAAGCTTTTTTTGTATAATCTTGGAAGAACATAACACTTTTGAAATAGAAAACAAAAATACAATGGAGCTCACTCTCCACGTTGTATAATGATTATAACTTATATGACAAGCATTATTTTATGTTTTTGTATTTGATAAATTATTTGTCCTTCAAAACAAACCTCACCATTGCAGGTCACTTTTTACAGGTGAGAAAACTGAGGTAGAGAGAGGTTTAATGTCTTGCCCAAGGTCACATATCTAGGAGGTGAAAAAGTAGGGATTCAAGCCTGGTAAGTCTGGTGCAAGAGTATATCCTCATAATTACTACACTACCTCAGAAAAGAGAGAGTTCTTCCTCACTTCTCCTCTTCCCACTCTTCATAGGGCTTCACTATAATTTGTGTGGGTTCTAGGTCCTTTTGCCTTTTTCTTTTTATCCTCATCCAAGGAATGTTTTTTATTGATTTTAGAGGTTGAGGAAGGGAGAAAGAGAGAAAAAACAAAACAGTGGTTGGTTGCCTCCCATATATGCCCTGAGTTGGGATGGAATCCACAACATGAATAATGTGCCCTGATCGGGAACCAAACCCGAAACCTTTGATAGTGTATGAGAAGATGCTCCAACAAATTGAGCCATTTGGTCAGGTGGTATTTTTGCCTTTGTAGGCTACTTTTACCATACACACAAAAAATTAGAAACTATATTTTATGGCTGTGTTGGTTTAAAACAAATGTAAAGCAGACTGGGTTATATTTATTTATACTTCTGACTTCAAAGAAATTAAGACAATTTCCTGAGCCTCTATATGTATTGTGTGCCTGGACTTTGTACCTATTGTACCCAATAGCTAAGTTCGTTCTGAGATTTTTCTCTTTCACCTTGACTCAGGTAAGAGAATGAATTTCTCTTAGTGGGATAGTACTAAAGTGGGATTTCCTTGTAAATACATTTTCTGAATTACAAAATAGCCCTTAGAAACTACCAATTAAATAATATTTTTAAACTATGGGTTATAAAATCATTTAGATGGGTCATAATTAACAATTTTGTGACTAACTTTGTTAGAATGGAATGGAGTAGGAAGGGAGGAGACAGGATAATATAGAAAAAATCAGAATGCATTTGTACCTTATAAGGGTATCTTGAGGAATACAGTTGACCCTTGAATAACACAGGTTTTAACTGTACAAGTCCACTTATAGGCAGAATTTTTTCAATCAATATATACAGCACTATAAATGTACTTTCTTTTCCTATGATTTTTTGTCTTTTTATTTTTAAAATTTTCTCTAGCTTACTTTATTGGGAGAATACAGTATATAATATATATATAAAGCACACAACATATGTTAATTACCTGTTTATGTTATCTATAAGGATTTTTAATAGTTAATTTTTGATGAGTCAAAGATTATACACAGATTTTTGACTATGCATTAGTCAAATGATCCCATGTTGTTCAATAGTCAACTATATTTTATTCCAATTAAAAATATGAATGTGTGTTATGTGAGGTTATAAAAAGTGCATTTCTTACAGTGAATCCTAACCAATTTTTTTTTAAATACTGAGCTAGAATTCATTCTTGGTTCCATTTCTTTCCTTCCCTCAGCCATGTTCAGTTGGAAGTGTGATCTCATAACAAAGCTGATAATATGTTTGCTTCCTTGAAATAAATAATGGCCATTAAAATATAGATTTTGAAGTCATAAAACGTGATTCAAATTCCATTCTTCCTCTTATTCCTCTTATTAGCTATAATATCTTTGATAGGTTATTTAATCTCTCTGTGACTTAGTTTCCACCTGTATAAAATAAATATAGTAATAATAATACTAATCTCATAGGGTCATTATGAAGAATTAATGAGCAAATGCTTAAAAAACCCTTGACACAGTTGTTAGTGGATTCTCTATATATGTTGACAACTCAAATATTTATTTCAGGACCAGATTTCATTTTTAACCTTAGCCTTGTATAACTACTTATTTGATACCTCCAATTGGATGTCTAATAGACATCTTACATTTACACTTTGACATTTCCATATTTGAACTTCTGACCATTCCCCCAAAAGAGCTTTTCTATACTTCTGATTGTTCAGGCCAAATCTTTAAGGTACTTATTCCTTGCTCCTCTCTTTTTCACACAATCCACATCCAATCCATCATTAAAGTCAAATACATACATAGTTTGACCACTTCCCACTGCTTCTGCTGTACCATGCTATTAAGCTATCACCAGTTCTCTGCGTTACTGCAGCAACTTCCAAGTCAGCTTTTCTGTTTCCTCATTGTTCCACTGTCATCTGTTCTTAACATAGTAGATTCAGTGACCCTTTTAAAAACTCATTCAGATCATGTTACTCTTATGCTCAAGTCCCTGCATTGCTCCACATTCACCAAGTAAAGCCAAAGTCTTGGCTGTGGTCCACCTGACCCTATGTTATGTGGTACCTATTCCTTCATGAATTTCCTCCCCTGCCACCTCCCCGTTACTCACTCCTCTCCAGGATCACTGGACTCCTTGACAGGTCTTGAATATACTGGGAACACCCTTGATTTAGGGTCTTTATACTTGCTTTCCCTCAGCTCTTTCCCGCCCTATCCTGTGCCCCGTATTGGCATGGCTTATTCTCTCACCTACTCTGGGGAACTTTGTTCAAATTCCCTCTTTTCAATGTTGCTTATCCTGCAAATCACCCCTTTCATTACCTCCATATGCCTTATACAGGTACTCCTAGTTCTCTTTGTTTTGGCTTTAATACTTAACTTAAAATACTGTACAATGTACTTAAATATTACATTGTTTATTATCCATAACACAGTGTTAGAAGTTAAAATTCATGAGAATAAGAAGTTGTTTGTTTTTATCACCAATGTATCCCAAGTGTCTAAAATATGGTCTAATACGTATTTAATTTTTCAATATTTGTTGAGTGAATGAACTTTATTATACTATTATTTCTTCTCACCTTCCTCCACCACCACCCCACAAAAAGAGCTCACATGGAATAAGAATAAGTTCAAGCATAACAAAGCTCTTCTTATACTTTTGATTTAATTGTGATTGAATATTAAACACATTTATTCTTTAATTTGTAGAAATCCAGAAATAATGGGCTTTGTATGTGTATAAAAGGCAAATTTTTCATATTGATAAATTCAGTATACTTTTAAAACCAAACGTATATTGAATCTTCATGTCTACCATTATAGCATAAATATTTACTATTCAAAGATTCTGCTGCTGAATTGTTAGTTTAGGGCAGTGGTTAGCAAACCACAGTTTGCTGACCACTGGTATAGAGCATACAAAATGGTGAGAAGATCAAAAGAAAACCTACGGATATTTACACAACACTTGCCTTCATAAATGTGAAATAACTACTATCAAAAGAAGACTCTTCTTATTGTCCTTCAATAACCTGTTTAGAAAATCAGGCAAATCCACCATCATTCAATAAGGCAATAAAATTGATTTTGTCTTTTATTTTACTATCCTTCATTACATGAAAAAGGCATGTAAATTAAGCAATTAAAATATCAACATGGCCCACTTCCCTCTTCCCAACCCTCTGAAGTCATATCAATTTTATCACCTATCAAAGTGGATGGGGAGTATAATGAAAAAAAAAAAAACACAAAAGTGCTTGAGTTCTTATACCACACAGTGAGGAAAACGTTATATCTATTAACAATTCCTTCAGGCCCATTTTGTTTGTGTAACATAACACACTGGCTATAATATATGTCCCCCTTTTCATTTTATTAAGTCAAGGATAAAAATAGTCAGTACTACAAGTTATCTCCTTTTCCCACTTTAATTTTAATTCTTATACTTGTACAATAAATAATGATCATGAATTGAAGTTGCAATTTATCTCAAAGAGTAACTCCATAAGTAATTTTAAACATTTCCCTATTATTAAATTGTATTATAAAAATGTATTAAAATGCACTTGCTATACCTGTCCTGACCAATAGTTTATTTGCTCTTGTCAGGGTATATGTCTGTAAAGAAAAAGAAAAAAATAGTCCTTTGTGGTTCATGGCTAAATTTAACAGTCAATGCCTAGAATTTAGGATTATTCTACCTGCCATTTGAAAAGGGGTACATTGTAGCTTGGCTGAATCCTGCTGTTTAGTTAGTTGGTATACATGTTTATCCTCCTTAGCAATTTAAAAGAATAAAGGGAAAATATAGATCTTATATTCCCATTTCATTTTAATTATATAAGAAAACAGGTTAATGAACACAAGACACTTGGGATTAGGGTATGCCTGGGAGTGGGGAGGGGCAATGAGAAGATATGTATACATGTAATACATTAATAATTAAAAAAAAAAAGAAAACAGGTTAATAGATTTAAATGCTATTTGGGAGCCATATTAATATTGAGTGTTCTCACTCTCAATTTTTTTGCTAAAATTTCTTCAATACCTTATTCAATTAAATATTTATAGTGCATCAACTATGTTAAATATTCTAATCCTTGCATATTCAAATTTAAACTATTTTAATTGATGTTGTATATATAATACACCTTAAATACATATTATTTATCTTTTAACTTATACATTAGCTCTAAGTTATTTCATAACTTAGCAGAAATCAAATGTCTTGATTCTTATTGTAAATATTCTATTCTTTATGTTTTATACCATAAATAAGATTATTTGTAAAAACAGGGTATAGTATGTTTCTAATAGCACAGCTAGAGCTAGAAGTAGCAGCTACTTATACAAACTTTTTATTGGATAGAATTTTAGAGATTTTAAATTCCAAATCCCTTCTCTTAGAGCTGAGAAAATCAAGCCCAGAAAGGTTAAGTGACCTGTCCACTGTGGAAGAGATGCATTAAAATACAGTTCTTCTGATTCTTGCTTTACATTTTCCATTTAAAACACAACTCCATGCCCTAGCTGGCTTGGCTCAGTGGATAAAGTGTCAGCCTGCAGACTGAAGGGTCCCAAGTTCAATTTTGGCTAAGGGTACATGCCTGGGTTGTGGGCTTGATCCCCAGTGTTGGGAGGAGGGGTGTGTGCGGGAGGCAGCCAATCAATGATTCTCTTTCATAATTGATGTTTCTGTCTCTCCTTCTCCTTTTCTCTCTAAAATCAATAAATAAATATATTTAAAAAAACACAACTCCATGGTTTTCCATGAAATTAAATAATATTGACACATAAGGACAGAACAAACAAGTAATTTATCTTTTGGCATAAGAAAATGGTAAATACAGTACTTAGATGTTTAAAAATTAATAATCCCGAGGTAAAATATCCTAAATTTAACTACTCAACACAGATTTTGTGTTTGTTTCATAAACACGGTTTATATATCATATATTTATGATTATATATTTGAAGCAAACAAATTATATTTCTTCACAGTATTAATTACTTACTTTCCTCTACCTCGTTCATATTAGTTATGTTATCTGAAGTGGTCTTCACTAGTGTCACCTCAATGCATGACGTATTGAGATGATCAGTGTAGCTAGCTTTAACAATGGTACAAAAGGAAGCCAGAACCTCAGAAAGCCTAGTAGTAGGGACTCCGGTCATCTATATGGTCAGCTACTTGGATTATTATGGCTACTTAATGTGAGAACAATACTTAAAAGAAGAATTTTGGCCAATAAAATAAAAGCCAGATTCATATGATCAATTATCTTTCCATTTGAAATCAGTACCAAAAATAAACAAAATGTTGTGAGGAATACATTGGCATTCTTCAGTGAAGGCATGGAGGAAAATGCTTACCAAGACCCTTAGACTGGTGAAACAATCTTGGTTCACCATGACAATATTCACAGTTTTGCCCAGAAACAGCGCTCATTGCTAAATAATGAGAGCACACGATAGTCTCTTATTTCTCAATATCATGGGTCGTCATAATTTAGCTAAGAAATAAAGTCCTTTCTCCTCAGAAAAAAGTAGGAAAAAGATCTCCTGAGACCCTGTTTACCACTTAATCTGGCTGACCCATCCATCCTTACAGGTAGCAAGATTAAGTAAATTTTCACTGCCATTATTCTGTGGGCCCAAAAGAGAGGGAGAGATCAGTAGGAGACAAACACAGCTATCCTTGAGTGACAACAGAAACTAAAACAAACCTCAACCTTCCAAGGAGAATGCATATGCCAGGGATGAGCATACAAAGCAATTCTGAAATGTCAACAAAGGTTAAACTTCCTGATGACTAGAAGATAATTTACTTTTCTCAAAAGTGACTAATATTGGTTTGTGTTTTAATCCTAAATCATCAGGATAATTAGCCTTCCTTCTTCTGACATTCCTTTAGGAAATTTTAGGTGTGCTTAAATCCTGTTTACTAGAACAATGTCATCCACTGTGGTGTATAATTATGGAGAACTTTTCCATCTCAGAACCTTCTATTTATGGAATACTTTTCTATATACTGTCAGTAAAAAGAAAAATAGAATACACTAGCCCATAGAAAGTATCTGCCAGATGAGCTGCAACTCTTCATTGCATTCTCTTTAATGTAGTGAAAGAATGACCTCATAAAGCAGGGTAAGCTCTTACAAGTGAACTATCAGTAATGTTCATTAGTAAGTGAGAACACAATTAGAAACACTTGCTACTAATAGTGTGAACACATTCTTCTGTAACAAAATGTCCTTTTAACACATCTGATATTCTCAAATTCAACTGTTCCAATATTTTAAATGAAGTCTGATGTATCTCTGTAACTTTTAGCAAATACACTGGACTTATTTTTAATAGCTTATATACTATCTTCAGCAAACAATCATCTATTAATATTTGCATTGGAGCTCTTAGAAAAAATAAAAATCATGAATCAGAAAATTGTCATTTGTTCTCCACTGTCTCAATTTAGGCTGAAGTTTAAATTAATATCTTCATAAAGTTAGGAAAGATCCACACTTAGGTGCTATTCTTTGACTGACTTGGGACTGTAGGTGAATGAATGTACCTTTCACTCAAGGTGTGGAGTTATTTCTGAAGTGACAGTTCTAAGTATCATAAGGAACAGTGTAAAGTTGAAGAAGTGATTAAATGTTTAATCAGTATTCAAAATGCCCCAAACAATTTCGTGATATCCAAGTAAAATGAGTACATGTATATTATTTTATTGAAGCATTATTAAATCAGTAAAACATTAAACATGAATACATATATAATAAGTGGGTGTTAGAAAGCAAATATTAAACATACATAGTTTAAACCAATAAAGAATATCTCTGGAAAGAATAAACAATGTGACTGGGAAGCAGGAGGAAAGTGGGAAGAAAGGGCAGATGAAAGCTTCCCTGTTTAATTATATAAATTGTTTTCAGAGACAGACAAATTTTCTCTATGCCCAAATTATGTAGTTTATCCCAAGTGTGCAAACTCCTATGCTCAGCAACACTGATAAGGACACTAATAGCTTAATTACAACTTGCTGCTCAAGAAGATAAACAAAGCTGTTTGCTTTTTAAACCCAGAGGTTACAATTACTTTAAACATCAGGGACAGGCACATCTGCAAGTAGAGTTTACTATGTCAGGAAAACCACAGAAAGCAGCTGGAAAATAAAGCCCTAGGAGTGAGCAGCCAGCCCAAAATTAAAGCAAAACCGCTTGATTTGAGCTGTGGGGTAGTAGGCGTGAGGCGTAGTAAACAGACGACAAACGTTAAGTGGGCAGGGATAGGAAAGTTTTAGGTGCCAGATCTTCCACATTTTCAGGGGACTGAGCACCTCTCCCTCCACTGTCAAGCTTACAGTAAACTCACAGTCAAGAAGTCCTCTTCAGCACCACCGAGGAAGGACAGCTCCCTTAAACTAAGATCCAGCAGCTACTGCCCTCCCTCCTTGACTACCTTACCATGATCTCCACTGAATTTCTCTTTCGCTGGTGTCCTGGAACACTTTGCTTTTAGCGGTATTCTAAGGGACATATGAAAAAAACTGGGAGCTTTTTTTTTTTCCTTCAGGCGAAAGAGAGATACATCCTTTCAGAAAAATCCATTCTTTTAATTGGTCACCAGAGAAATTTAACCAGGATAAAAGATTGCAAGTCATTGAGTTTAATCCAGTGGCAAAATGGTTTCAATAAGTCAGTGGTAGCCAAAGACACAACGGCGATATACCAGAGTGTAAAGGAGTCTACAAAATAAGTCCTAATATCACTAGGTGGAAAAATAACCTTGGCCTTGAAAGAAACTCTTCTCAGTCCTTTGTAAGGCCCTTCACAACCTTATCCTTAATCTGGAACATACAAATAGAGGATTAACAGTTGCATAGTGAGACCTTAGGCTGTACAGCAAACCACAAAAACTGCCAAAGCTTCCTCCAATAAAGTTCTTTTTTCCCCAGCCCCACTCCAGAGGCACGCATCTCAGGAGCAATAAGGAAACATTTTATTAGAAAACCAAAAATCACCAAGACAGGAAAATTACACTTGCCTACTTTGGCATTTCCAGTTACCATCCTTCCAGTCATAAAGATATGGTTGCTGAGCAAGCACACCTTGTTTCTCTATGCAGAGTTCTTTTTTTTTTTTTTGGTCCAAACTTCTTGATAGTGGGTAAAATACTCATAATTTGAAATCCTCTTCACTACAACAGAGTGTGTGTGTGCGCGCGCACACACACACTTTGATTCAGTTCCACTAAGATTTAGTTTCCTAGATAAAAGGTACCATCTGTTTTTTAAATTTACTTTGAAGGGGGGTCTTCAGGGAAATGCCCTCCTTTTGCATGGAGTTACTGGAATACTAAGGGACTCTAGAAAGGAAGAGACACAGCTAGGATGGAGGCTTAGCAGTCATTCAGAAAAGGCAGCACTCTGAAGTTGGTGTAGAACAACTTCTTCCCAGTGATAGTGACCATATACTGTAAGAGGGCGGGGAGTGAGGTGTCTGCCTGTGAATCTGTAGCAGTTAGCAGCAGTGGGAACAGCAGACTCTGGGTGCTTCTCAGGCAACCCTGAGGGATCTCAACTGAAGCAATTTGACTCTCTGGATCCCTTAGTCCTCTCTATTGCTTTATTTTTTCTTCCTCCCCTTTCTTCTTTCCTTCCCTCCTTCCTCTATCTCAATTACCCTTTTCACTTAATTCCATCTGAGTCACTTTGGGCCTCTGTTCCTGTGACACCATTCAATCACCTAACTGATATTATAATGATGATCACAATGATTAATAAAGTTCTTTTTTCCCCAGCCCCACTCCAGAGGCACGGATCTCAGGAGCAATAAGGAAACATTTTATTAGAAAACCAAAAATCACCAAGACAGGAAAAAGTCCTGTTCCCAGCTGTCAACTGCACTCCCTGTCCCCACTCCAACACCACAGCAATGGTACCAACCAGGCAAAATCACAAGAGTCTGAATGTCTCCAGCAAGTTCCACCCACCCTGTAGTAGCCCCTTCAGCAAACCTCACCAGCAGAGCACTGGCATCTTGACTCAGCTCTAGGTTATAACTAAGGTCATTGTTAACAGTGACAACACTCTTCATGGAAAGAGGAACCCCTCGGGTAACTCCTGGGCGAATGTAGGTTTCCACGCACTACCCTTCCCACCTCGGCAGCGCGCGCGCGCGCGAGCGCGCATACATACACACATACCCTCCTCACACAAGCGACACAAAGAGAGGGAGTGAGCGAGCTGGTGCTGGGCTGGGCTGGACAGAAAGGAGACCAGAGGGAGGGCATGGCCAGGAGCGGACACCCAGGAGGGCAGGGGGCTGAGCCAGCCAGCAGGGAGAAAGGTAGAAAGGGGACCCTGGTGGGGAGAGAGCAGGCTGGAGAGTCGTCCTTACCTGCCCCCAGGTTAAAGGAAATCCTGGCCTCCGCGAGATATGGCGTGTCGCTCTTGGAGCGGACTCTCCTGATGGGTCGCCGGTCTATATCATCCTCCGAAGATGCCGCCATTAAGGTGGGAGGCAGGAGCAGGGTCGCCCGGCGAGCTGAGAGGGAGAAGGAGAAAGAGAAGAGAGAGGAAGAGAGGCGGAAAGGGGAGGAGGGGGAAGGAAGAGGCTTACACCAGGAGAGGGGGAGGGGAGAGGGGGATGGGAGAGGAAGGGAAAGGGGATGGGGAGGAAAGGGGAAAAAGAGGGGGAAAGGAAGAAAGAAGGAGAGAGAAATAAAGAGAGCAAAGGAAAGAAAAGGGTGAAGGGAGAGAAAGAAAATCCGTTAAGGATTTGTGGACTGGAGCTGAGATCAGGCAGGCTGCCTCTGGCTGGAGCCCAGGGCTCCCCCTAACTCTTCTCCCAGCCTGGACCAGCCGGCGAGTGCTGGGGATTGACACCCTGCCTCCTACCCGCAGCCAATTCCCAGCTCTTGGCACAGACAGGCTGATGCGAAAGAGAAGACTCCAAAGCAAAGATGCTCAGTCAGCACCATGCCCTCTCCCGCCAAATGCACTTACTCTGCTCTTCAAGCGTACACCAGGTTCTCCTTAACCCACAGGAGTCTCCAGCCAGAGGTACCTGCCTCAGCTTTCCTTGCAATGAATTCGTACTACTAGGGTGTAAGCCCAGGTCCAATTGGCCATGGAGGAGAGCATTGCACCCAGGGTACCCCTCTGCTTCCTCTGTCCCAACCCAGAGCTCAAATAGAGATGAAGCCAGATCAGGAAATTCTTAGATGCTCCCTTGAACCCTGGAGGTGGAAAGAAAGGAAAAGTATGTACAACTTTAAGAGCAGTTTGGCAGGAAAGTTTCTAGAATTGGTGTTTTGGATGTGGTATAAGCATATTCACACAGAACTGAGTGGCTCTTTTTTATAACCATGACTTTCTATGATGTGTTTATTTTTACATAAATATCTATTCATTTAACCTTCAACTTTCTCTTTATTTGGTGACTTAAGGCATAGATAATAGTCCTTGGATTGCACCTGTGGTCTCTATAGCCCTATACCATTATTTGTGAAGGTGAGGGGATGATCAAGGGTACTTTACATTTCTTTGAATGTGTGCACTGCTACCTTCACATGTTACCGGCAGAAGGGCCTGGAAAGGTTTCTGGGGTATGAATAATAATGGTTTGATGCTCCCATGAAGCTATTGATGGGCTTAACTCTTTTATGTCTGACTTTCTGCAGCTTCAGTCCCTTGGCCTTTTTGTGGCCTGATGTTCTTTCTAATAAGAGCCACCTGGGGTACCTGGATAAATGTTACCTTGATTCTCTCCCTGACACAGAGGAAATCTTAGTGTCAGGTCATGCCCTCTGGTGTCAGAGGAGGAAGTGCTGCTCTGATTCCACAAGACTTCTCTCTCTCCTTCAGCCGCCCATTCTGTCACACACCTTGTACTCTTGCACCCTAGGATTTTCAGTCCCTCTTCTTTGGTTTCTTACTTCACATACAGGTAGTAAATCTACATCTTAGGAAAAACATATTTGCCCTTGTCCTTACTGTTTCTCAGTCTCTACCCATTCTGTTTAACTTTCCTGTGGGACTCTTGGCCCATGGCTCCATTATTTTCACTCTCAATTCCCTCCTTTCATTTTTATAACTGGTTTCTGTCCCCACTTCTCAATAACAGTTATTTAAAAGGTCACTAACAACCCCACATCAGTTAAATCCATTTCTTTCTTGGCCTTTTTAAAGTATGTAGTAATCTATCCTTTTTGAAATAATCTCCTCTGGCCTTTCTGTACTAGACTAACTCCCTAACAACTTGATTTCTAATTATCAGCCAGTTCTCTGTATGTTGGTTTAAAATCACCTGCCTTGGCATTCAAGACCCTTCACAATCTGATTTCAACCTGTCTTTCTAAATTTATCTACTTTTTACCTCCAGTCTGCTTGGAATTGTCCTAACAAGTCTGGCTTGTTTATGCATTTGTATCTTTGTTTGTTTTTACAACACCAAACTTTTTCCTACAAACTTCCCATGTTCTCCCTCAGAAATATAAAATAAATGACTCATTAGTCTATGGCATGAACCTAATACACAGTAAATAGTTAATAGATATCTTATATAATAAAAGCCTAATATGCAAATTGCCCCTTCAGGCAGTCATTTGACTGGGAGATCTATCAGGAGTTTGGCCACTTCTAGGATGTGCGCTAACCACCAGAGCAGTGGCATGAAACATGGCGGGCTTCCATAACACAGCACTGGCAGCGGGTGACAGTGGAGGCACTGCTGGCCCTGATAGGCCCCAATGAGAGTAGGATTGTGGCAGGATGGTGGAGCTGGTGAGTGGGTGGCACCAGGCCAAGGAGGGTGTGAGGAGGGAGGCAGGTGCTTCCCAGGGCCCAAAGGTCAGCTGAGACCTGCCCTTCTATGCCAGAAACTTGTGCTTCAATCACTAGTCAGGCCTACGAACTACATTTATGCACGAATTTCATTAACTGGGCCTCTAGTTTTTTAATACAAGAGGGAGGAGAGGGAAAGAGGAGGAGAAGGAATAACCAGAGGGAAAAAAAAAAAGGACTGAATGAGGGTTACTAACTAAAAAGTAGCTGAAGTGGGGGCCAAATCCATGTCTGTTTAATTTCAAATCATGTGTCCTTAATAAGTATATTGACCTGCTAAGTATGTATCTTTGGCTTATTAGCCACATTTTAAGTTCACTTTTCTGTGACACTTGCCTCATTATTATGTCCCATTTATCGTGGTAAAACATAGATTAAAAACGGATGCCTCCTGTCTCAAGAGGCACAAGAGGGTATTTGCCTCATCAAATGAACCATGACTATTCAGGCTGCAAACCAATATTATGATTGTAACATTTATGCTCAGGCTGGTAAGGAGGTGCAAAAGTAAGGAAATAAATGCAAACAATTCTGAATACTGTATAAACTATCCCTCTCTTTGAATTAAATGCTATTTGATTGTTTAAAATATTTGTCTGTTCACTCATCAGCCATGCTTCTAAAATCAATAAAGTCATTTGAAGGAATCCCAGGCTAGCTTTTTCATTGTTTCTTTGAGTTTACATATTACTGATTCTTGGTACAGAGAAGTACATCTTGGGATTTCTATTTCTTATTTGTTCAACATTTTAGAGGACTAGGGAGCTAATATTATCACTACCACTTTAGGTTGACCTTTATTAGAGAAATTTAAATACACTTTTATATTATTTCAATATGAGCTATTTTATTATTGATATAATTATAGATAGATATGCTTTTTACAAAAATAACATAAAATACTAATCTATTTTCATGTTCTTTTATTATTTTATCTTTGTTTTCAGTTTTGACTCTAATCTTCCATATTTTGGTTTTCTTAATTTACTGTCACCTTTGTCCCATTTAATTTTTCCCATTTTCTTTTCACTTTGCCTCTCTTTTGTCCATCTCTCTTAGTTCTTTCTAACAATTCTTTTCCAAAGTCAGTCCTATTTACCCATATGAAGTATTTACTTTTGTGGGCTTGTCCCAATGTTTCCACATTCTTTATCGCTGGGATTCCTGTCATATACATAATATTGTATCATAAAATATTTAACAGAGTGGCATCAGAGAAGAGTCTGAGGTGGAAATCAGGAATGGTGGGTGCTGCCCCTAGTACTGACACCCACCATCAATGAACATTGGACAACCTACTTACTCTACCAGAATGCATCTCAGTTACCTCAGCTAAAAAAACTTTAAGGATCATCCCAGCCAGCGTTGCTCAGTAGTTGAGCATTGATCCAAGCGGTCACCCATTCCATTCCTGGCCAGGGCAAATGCCTGGATTGTAGGCTTGATCCCCAGCAGTGGGAGTGCAGTGTGCCAGTAATGTTACTCTCTTATCAATGTTTCTATCTCTCTAAAAAATCTGATCCCTCTCCCTTCCTCTCTCTCTAAAAAAAATCAATAAAAACATATAAAAATGCAAGGATCAGATAAACAATCTTAAGATCCTACCAAGTTTTAATACTCCATGAATATTTCGCAAGTATTCTTCCACCTCTACAATTTCTATAGCATATATTCTCTCTTAATCTAAGATTTATAATTAATCATATTCAGGAAACCACATGTTATCCATACTTCTTTCAAATAAATTCATATTATTTGTCTATTTTAGGTAATGGTACATTCTTTAGAATCTATTTTTTTTCTCATACCATTTCTATTATGAGGCAACACAAATATAATTATTTACGTGTGTACATGTGTGGATGCGGGTGTGTGTATAGAAAGAATTGAATCCAATTGTGACCACAACAACTTCAAAATATAGTGGTTTGTTTTTATTTGTTTGTTTTATTTGTTTGTTTTTTTGTTTCAAAAAGATTGCTTCTTTTTTAATATTCTTGCTGACTCAGGGCCTCTTTTATTCTTCTCTTTTATAAAGCTAATTAACTTCTTAACCCTGAAGACCCTTATATGCAAGTCATAACCAGAGCTACATCCCTGAGAAAAAGAAGTAGCATAGTAGAGTGCTCAACAAATAACATGTTATACATCCACGACTGGCATAGAAGAGAGTGGAGTTGGGAAAGAGAAGAAGAAGTAAGGCTACACTATTCTATCCTAGTCAAGAAAACTCTTTATTTAGATGAGTGAAGTGTATTCTATGGCACCCATATATCAGTATCACTTAAAATATGTGTTAAAATGTAGATTTTCCAGGCCCCCAACAAGGACCTATTGAATTTTGAGGGGATGATACTTTGGTACATATATTTACAAAAGGCTCCTAGCTATGTTGATTCTCAACACTGGTGTTCAACATTATATTGGAGGTCTTGGTCAAGTCAATAAGTTAGGTGAAAGAAGTTAAAAAAGATGTAAGTATTGGAAAATAAGAGAAAAATTGTGATTAGTCATATATGCTATGACTGTGTACATACAGAATCCATAAGAATCCAGACTCTGAAATGACTGAATTTTACAACATTACTAGATACAATAGCAATGTAAAATATCATTTTTGTTCCTATACACTAGCAAAGCTATGAAATATAATTAGAATAAGGTCATTTGTAATAGCATAAACATAAAAATATATGAATAAATTTAACAAAAGATGAGAAAAACTTTTATATGAAAAACTACAAAACATTCCTGAAAGAAATTAAGAAGAATTAAATAAAAGAGGGATGGATGAGCATATGCTTATGCTCATGCATTGAAAGACATGCTATTGTAAAGTCATCAGTCTCTTCAAAATGATCTATAAATTCAATGAAATTTCAATCAAAATCTCAAGTGTTTTTTTTCTTTTAATTTGACAACCTGATTCTAAAATGCATATGGAAATTCAAAGGAACAAGGTTAGCCAGGACAAACCTTACAAATAAGAAAATAGCTGGAAGGTTTATAGTAGAATATATCAAGTCATAAAAGTATAGAATTCAAAAACAAAGTAAGGTAAATAGACCAATGGAAAAGAATAGATAATCTAAAAATAGACTCACATATAAACAGTAGCTCAATTATGACGTGGATCCCACTATAGTATTATGGGGAAAGATGGACTTTTAAATAAATAATGTTGACTATTCGAATACCTATATGGTGGAAGAACATAAACTTAATCCCTGCCTCACACCATACATAAACTTCAATTCCAAATGAATCATGAACCTAAATTTAAAAAGTAAACAACAAAATTTTTGGAATAAATTTTTTTTCAAAAAAACAATATTTTATTTTAAATAGGACATGAAAAGCTCTACCATAGAGAATAAATAGGCATGTTTATGCCATGAAAATAAAACACTTTTTTTCATCACAAGACAATTAAAAAATGCAACATAACAAAATATGTGGGATACAGTTAAAAGAATGCTGATAGCAAAATTTATAGTATTAATTGTTTATATTAGAGAAAAGAATATATCTTGAATTCATTATTTAAATTCTTATCTCAGGAACTTAGAGGAAAAAATTAAAGCAAATAGAGAGATGAAACTAATAGAGAGCACAGGTCAATTAAGGTAAAAACATGCAGACAATAGAAAAATAAAATGAAAAACTCATTCTTAAAAGAATCAATAAAATTGATTAAACTTTAGCAATATTGTCATAGATAAAAATAGAGAAGAGGCCCTGGCCAAGTAGAGCAGTTGGTTAGAGCATCGTCTGGATACAGAAAGTTGCAAGTTGCATTTCTGGTCAGGGTATATACAGGAAGCAATCAATTAATGCAAAAATAAGTAGAATAACAAATTAATATCTCTCTCTTTCTATCTCTATCACTTTCTCTCTCTCTCTCTCTCTCTCTCTCTCTCTCTCTCTCTTCCCTTCTCTTTCTTTCTCTCTTCCTCTCTTTCTCCCTCCTGATCCCCCTCTCAGATCATAAACTAAAAACAAATAGAGGAGAATCCAAGATGGCGGCATAGGTAAACACCTATACTGCTGCCTCACACAACAATTTCAAAACTACAACTAAAAGACAGAACGGACATCATCCAGAACCACAAAAAAAGTTGGCTTAGTGGAAATTCTACAACTAGAAGGAAAGAGAGGGGCTCACAGAGACCCAGAGCAGCTGCAAAAAGCTAAGGTATGGAGACGTGCACATGGAGAGAGTGGGTGCCGGAGTACTTGGCTGGCTTTCTCTTGAGGGAGGGAGACAGAGACTCCCAATGGCATTGAACCTCTTATCCTATGACACTAAACCCCAGGTCTAGCTGAAACTCATATGGGGGTGGGGGTTTGGACTGTGAAAAGGGAGAAGTGCACAGAAATTTAGGGGAGTCGCAAAAGATCATAAGTTTGGTGGCGCACACAGCACTGCACACAGAAGACAGACTGCTGATTGTGCCGCTGGCTTTCACAAGTGGTTGGGAGACAGAGCCTCCCAACTGTGCCACTTCTAACTCCACTAAACCCCAGTTTTGGGCGAAACCTTAGGAACCCAGATTCATATGGTCCCAGAGTGCAGGGGAGCTGGAAAGGCAGCATCTAGAGGCACTTCAAGAGCTCTCACACGCACACAGGGACCGCTCCAGTGATTACCCAGTCACGTGAGACTCAGGGGTCATGGAGGGTGGGGCCGACTGAAAGGTAAGGCGGTCCCTTAAGCCCTGACCACCCATCCCAAGCTCAACAGAGGGGCTTTTGCAGTTTTGCAAGTCTTGTATCATAAGGCAGAATCCAACACAGAAGTTCTCCTGGATTAGTGAAAATGTGGAGACAAAGGAAGAGATCACCAACAAAAGAAATGGAGGAAAACAAATGACTGGATATAGAGTTCAAAACCACGATTATAAGGTTTTTCAAGAATATCCAAGAAAAGATGGATAAATATAGCGAGACCCAAGAGGAGATGAAAAAGGACCAACCAGAGATGGAAAAGGACCAACTAGAGATGAAAAAGGACCAACTAGAAATTAAACATACACTGACTGAAATAAAAAATATTATACAGAGACCTAACAGCAGACTAGAGGAAGGCAAGAATCAAGTCAAAAATTTAAAATATAAAAAATCAGAAAACACTCAACTGGAAAAGCAAGAAGAGAGAAGAATCCAAAAATGTGAAGAAGATAATGTGAGGAGCCTCTGGGACAGCTTCAAGTGTACCAATATCAGAATTTTGGGGGTGCCAGAGGAAGTGAGAGAGCAAGATACTGAAAACCTATTTAAAGAAATAATGACTGAAAACTTCCCACATCTGGTAAAAGAAATAGACTTACAAGTCCAGGAAGCACACAGAACCCCATATAAAAGAAATCCAAAGAGGACTACACCAAGACACATCATAATTAAAATACCAAGAGCAAAAGACAAAGAGAGAATATTGAAAGCAGCAAGAGAAAAACAGGTAATTACCTATAAGGGAACACCCATACAATTGTCAGCTGATTTCTCAACAGAAAGGATGCAGGCCAGACAGGAGTGGCAAGAAATATTCAACCTGATGAATAGCAAGAACCTACAACCAAGAATACTCTATCCAGAAAAGCTATCATTCAGAATTGAAGGGCAGATAAAGAGCTTCACAGATAAGAAAAAGCTAAAGGAGTTATCAACTCCAAACCAGTATTATATGAAATGCTGAAAGCTACTCTTTTAGAAGAGGAAGAAAAAAAAAAGGTAAAAGATAAAAAATTATGAACAACAAATATATATCTATCAACAAGTGAATCTAAAAATTAAGTGAATTAAAAATTTGGTCAACAGAATAAACTGGTGAATATAATAGAATCAGGAGCACTGAAAGGTTGTGGACTGATAATTCTCAGGGGGAAAGGGGTGAGGGGTGTACAGGGAGAGATGGACAAAAATCATACATCTATGGATGAGGTCAACGGGAGGGAGGTAACGGTAGAGGGAAGGGTGGAAGCTGGATGGAGGGGAGCTATAGAGAGGAAAAAAAGAGAAACAAATGTAATAGTCTGAATAATAAAGATTTAATTAAAAAATAAATGAAAACAAATAGAGAAGATATAAATCACCAATATCAAGAATCAAACAAAAGTAATGCCTATAGATACTATATCCATTAAAAGGATAATAAACTAATATTGCAAATATCTTTCTGCTCATATATATAAAAACTTAAAAGTAAATGACATGCTCTCTTAAAAAATATATTAGGTCCTTGTCTGTTTTCTCAATAATAAGAGCATCACCCAAGAATGAAAGATCATGGGTTCAATTCCTGTCAAGGACACAAGCCTCAGTTGCAGGTTCAATCCCTGGCCCTGGTCAGGGTGCATTGGTGGGGAGGGGCAACCAATTGATGTGTCTCTCTCACATTGATGTTTCTGTCTCTGTGTCTCTCCTCCTTCCTCTCACTCTCTCTAAAAATCAATGGGAAAAATATTCTCAGGTTAGGATTAACAACAATAACAAAAATATATTAGGAGAGTGAAAAGGGAAAGCAATAGGCTGGAAGAAGATATCTTCAATTTTGTATATGATAAAGGATTTGTAACCAGAATATATAGAGAACTAAAACAATAATAAAAAGAGAGACAACCCACCTCAGTTGTTTTTTTTTTTAATAGACAAAAGACTTGAATAGATACTTCACAAAAGTAGATATCCAAATGTTTAATTATTTAATAGGCCTAAGGAAAGATGCTTGCCATGGTAGGATGGGTAAGTTGGTTGGAGCTTTGTCCTGGACACCAAAAAAGCAAAAAGGTTGCAGGTTTGATTCCCTGTTAAGAGGCAACTGATGGATGCCTCTCCCTCTCTTTCTCCTCCCTGTCCTCTCTCTCTGAAAATCAATAAACATATCCTTGGGTGAGGATTAAAAAAAGAAAAGATGCTTAGCATCATTACTTAAAGGTAATTTAAAATAAAAACCTTAGTGAAATATCATTAGATATCAGCAATTTGGCTAAAACTTAAAGATCATTCAATGCTAAGATTGGTGAGGATGTAGAGGAACTGATGCTCTTATACATTGCTGGTAGAAATGTAAACTTGTAAAACTACTCTGGAAGACTTTTTATACAAATGTCTTAAGCATAGATAACATACCGAACCCTATGACAAGGATGGCAGGGTGGGTAAGTTGGTTGGAGCTTTGTCCTGGACACCAAAAAAAACAAAATGTTGCAGGTTGATAGCAGATTTATTCATAATCGCTCAAACTGTGAACAACCCAAATGACCATCAACAAGAGAACTATACAAAATGATTGTACTATCTTCATACAGTGCCATACTACATAGAGATGAAAAGGAAGAAGATATCATCACAAGCAACAACATGGATAATTCTCATAGGCATAGTGTTGAACTTCAGAAGCCAGACCTAAAAAAATACATATTGTATGGGTAGGTTTATATTCCACTTATCTGAACTTGAAGAAAGAGAAAAGCTAATATACAATGATGGAAATTTGATTAGAGAGAGATTGTCTTGGAAAGTACACAAAGGATCCATTTTGGATGTAGTAAATATTCTGTATCTTGATCTGGGTGGCAGTTATGCCTTTTAAAAAAGATGATTACTTTCATAAAAGTTCATAAAATTTTACATTTTATGTTTTATTGCATCATCTACATATGTTATATACCACTAAAAGTAAAATTATATTATGCTTAATTTTAATAAAAAATTTGCTAGTTACCATTAGATGCACATTTACAAATAAAACTGTTACATGATTTTTGTAAGCAAATATATGTGTCCTGGAGAATATCATAGTATGTAAAGATCATAGTTATTTGATACCAATTATTATCAATTTAAAAATAAAAAGCACAAGCTCTCTTTTTAAAAGTAATACAAACCTTCCAGCTTATTAAAATGCACAAATAAAGTGAGAATTATTGCACTTACGTACCAATTATTTATAAAACCATACTATTATCCATAATAAATTTAATTTAAATAATTTATAACAATAAAAGTGTAATATGTTAGCTAGACTGTATGTCCTTCTGGACATCCTTCTGTCCTGGATGAAGTTTGTGAGGAAAGCCTAGATCCCGGGTGCCTGCTGGTGGCTGGAGTGAAGCCTGGGTCCCGGGTGCTAGAGGGAAGCTGGTGCCAGCAGCTAGGGGAAGGAAGGCCTACTCTTGCATGAATTTCATGCTTCAGGCTTCTAGTTTCTTAATAAATTGGGTCATCTTTGTGAATATCAACATTCCACTATGCTAAAATTCTATAAGTTTTTTCTGTCTCAGCCTTATTTTTAGGCTATCATCATATCTCATTTATAACTACGATCTTTTAAATATTCTGCTCCCACCATTCTGTGCTACATTAATAATAACAAACAAGTACATTGGAAATGTATATGAAAAATAAATAAAAAATGATGGCAGTAGGTTTTTTGATATGCCAGAAAAAAAATCACTTTATTTCCCCCAAAAGAAAGCATATGATAAGAATAAAGGAATTAGCTTAAAGGAACTAATATTGGCCAAATCTGGGACAATTGGAGCACAGAAGCAATTAAATCCACTGATAAATTATAAACCACTAATAATAGGTGTTTGTGAGTAATAAATAATAAATGGATAAAACATAATAAATGGGTAAATATCTAAATAAGTAAATACAGGAGAGGGGTGGGCGGGATCTTACTGGCCAGTCAATGCAGATGGATGCTGGAGTTACAAAATCATCATTTTGCAACCATCATAGTTAAAATTAAGCAAGAATCAATAATGGATGCCAAATCCAGGGGGATCTTTTGATCAAAAGGATATTTTCATGATGTTAAGTTCACCTTTGGAGTATCCCAGAATAACCTGAGTCAAACTATGAGGAAAAAAACATCACACAACATTAAAGTAGGTATAGCCTATTAAAACTAGGAAAGGAGCCCTGACCAGTTTGGCTCAGTGGATAGAGAGTCAGCCTGCAGACTCAAGTGTTCCAGGTTTGATTCTGGTCAAGGGCATGTATCTTGGCTGTGGGCACATACCCAGTAGGGAGTGTGCAGGAGGCAGCTGATTGATGCTTCTCTCTCATCAATGTTTCTAACTCTATCCCTTTCCCTTTCTCTCCGTAAAAAAATCAATAAAATAAAAATAAAACAACTGCAAACACACACACACACACACACACACACACACACACACAACAAACTAGGAAGGAGAACTGTATTCTTAAAAAATAGTCAGTGTTCTAAAAGACAAATTAAGGCTGTGAAAATTTACAGATAAAAGGAAGAAAAGGGCATCTGACCTAAAGAATCCTGAACTGACCCTAGACTGGATCCTGTCCTACAGGAGAAAAGTGCTATAAAGAATGCTCTTGGTCCTGGTTGGTGTTGCTCAGTTGGTTGGGTGTCATCCTGTGCACTGAAGGGTTGCCAGTTCAGTTCAGGTCAGGGTATATGCCTATATTGCAGGCTTGATCCCTAGTAGGAGGCGTGCAGAAGGAAGCCAATCAATGTTTCTTTTTCACATGAATGTTTTTCTTCCTCTCTCTTCCTTTCCCTTTCTCTCTCTCTAAAATACATAAAAACTTATTTTTAAAACAACACCAAAATAAATAAATAAATAAATAAATAAATAAATAAGCAAACAAACCACACACACACAATCACACACATATATTCTCTCTCTCTTTTCCTTTCTTGTTCCTTTCTGTCTCTCTCTTCTTCTATCCCTACATAAAAACTTTTACAATCCTCTCTAGATAGATAGATAAATAGATATAGATAGATATAGATTCATAGATTCCTAGTAGATAGATGGACAGATAAATAGTAAGATAAAGACAAGAGATAGCAAATGATAAGCAAATGTTGTAAATATGTGAATTTCTATAAGTTTTAAATTCTTAAAAGTTAAAAAGTACCAGTAAAAATTTTTATTTTGGAGAGTTTTCAAAAATTTCTGAAAAAATTTCATTGTCAGGCATCTCCAAAAGCTGTGGATAAATACAGTATAGTAGATCTGAAGGGTACTCTGCATTTATGTGAAGGGTCTTTAAGTTTTTTTTAAAAAAAATTGATTCTGGTATAGTAGAGTAGAACATATTAAGAATTTTGGCTATACAGATCAATTAATCACATATGTTACCATTTTGCATATCTAACATGAATTAAAATATATAAGAACCTTTACAACTCACAGTTAATGTCACCAGTATGATGTCACTGATTACAGTGATACATTCAAAATAATTCATGTAGGAAATACAAACTGTAAATGATGAAGATGAATATTAACTACAATATCAAACCAATAAGATTGCAGTACTAACTACTTATCTTAAATGGTTTAGTAAAAACATTCCAAAAAGGCTTTTGGATTTTATATTACAACTAAATTTAGTATGGAGCCACTGAGATGTTTTTTCTTCCCTATACATATGAATACTTTGCTAGAGAACCATGAATCTTGTTATTGGTATATCATAGTGCTCTCTGCCTAAACTTGTCATTAAAGGAGCTGTCCACTATACAACTTTTTAATATTAATTCCTTTTCCTATCTTATTAATTGTGTGGGGTCCACAAAGGAGAGGGAATGACTGCTTTGCTCTTACCATTGTTGCCTGGTATTCCAGCTCTGCAGTTCCTACTGGCCTAATTTAGGTCTTTGTGCTGGGCAACTTTAAGAGTACACCACTCAGATCATAGTCTATGTGAATAGAATTAATGGACCTGTGAATTCCACAACTTGTGCGGCCATATATAAGATGTGGCTTCCTAAAGATATGGTTCCATGCCTGGGCATTCAGGCCAGCTCTATTTCCTATCACAATGTGAGTGTAACATTTACTTGTTCTGGTTCTTCCTGTAAGGCGTGAATACCTAGCTTTCCTCAAATTAATGCCTGGATAATGACCAATGCCAGGTTATTTAATAGCTACCCTAAAATTGGCATAGTGACTTCTTCCCCAGAGGGACTACATATTGATTTATATAAAAGTGTGTCTAATTTAAAAACCACTTAAAGGTATAAAATAGTGTAGCAAAACATGTTCTCTGTTTCCTTTTTTAAAAAAATCTGCTCCTGTTAAACTTGTGTGCAATGGTAACCAGCCTCCAAGATGGTCCACAATGATTTCCAACTCTCAGTATTTATACGTTTTGATGTCCCCTCCCATAGTAAAACAAGCTTATTCTCTGTGACTAGTAGAATATGGTGGAAATGATGGCGAGTCATTCCAAATGAAGCTCATAAAATATACTGTGGCTTCTACCTGGCATTCTTTTTGTGTGTCTTATTCTGGGAGAAGCCATCTGCAATGACATAGACGCATCCAATATGCCTGAGATGCTCACATGGCAAGGAACTGAGACTTCCTGCCAAGCACCATGTGTGTGTGCCACCTTGGAAGTCCCAGTTAAGAATCTGGATAACTGCAATCTTGGCCAACATCTTGACTGCCACTTCAGACCTGAGCCAGAACCACCCAGCTAAGACACTCTCTAATTCCTGACCTAAAGAAACTGCAGGGTAATGTTTGGGGGTAATTGGATATGCAGTACTAGATAAGTAATATTCATAGGTTCTCAATGGACTCAAAGCATCAACTATGAATGCTTAGATGCTAACTGTTGATCATAAAATTCAAATTTTAGCCAGTTTTTATGGATCAATTAACAAATTTTAAGAGAGAAGGTCTAAACAAAAATTGGACAAACATTATCAAATGATAGTAGAAATCTTCCCACTGAAAAAACCTTTCTTTTCCTCCTCCTCTCATCTTTGCATGTCTAAACTCTTCCCATTCTCAATGCAGCAAAAGTGTGAGGATGTAGTACCTTTCTTTTTTCTTTATCTCTGTTCATCTGTGGAACTTTGTAATTTCCATCTTGTGTGAATATATAAACACTATAATGTGGATTATTAGTATCCTCCCAGACAGTATGAAATAAATGTTAACAGCACAGACTTTGAGGTTAGCCTTCCTGAGTTTATACCCATATTCCATATTTAATAGTTGTATGATTACATGCAAGTCACCAGCCTCTTGTGCATCTATAAGATGGGACTGCATAGTACATATGTGTTAGGGTTTCTATGAAGATTCAGAGTCCCAATAAAGATGTATTGTATATTGTTACTGACCAGCTCCAAGTAAGGCTGTTACTTTGAAATTAAACCTTGGCATAATTCCCAAGCTTAATGCTTATTAGATATTTGAAAAAAAATAGTACGCTCTCCTAGCTCTTGTTTCCTTATATGTAAACTAGAAATAAAATCAACCATCTCACTGGGCCTTTGGAGGATAAAACATTATATAATAAATGTAAAACACTTAACACAAAGCTTGACAAATGGTAGGCGGGCAACAAATGTTCGTTGTTTCCTTCTTCTCAGCTTCTTAAAGTAGATACTGTGCAGAGTGGCTGGAGGCTGGCTGTTAAAACATGCTAGGAAGAAAACTGTATTTCGGTCTTTGTATGTTGAACTGAGTTGGATATAAACCCAAACAGCTTTCTATTATTTAGTAAATGTTGAACATGCCTGGTTAAGATATACAAGTCGTTTTTCCAATCTGGCTTAATAGTCAGGTAATGTTAAACTTTATTCATTTTAATTTTGTATTTTCTACATAATTGATCTCAATATAGTTGCTATATAATGCTATACTTAGAAATCTAGAGGTTCTAATATTTGTAATTTATGTTCAATGTATAAAGGGGTGACATAAACTTGAACATATCTTTGTGTGGCAAAGTGCTGGGTCTTGTTACTTAAAGTTTGATCTTAGAAGCAAAGACCATAGGCTTGAATCCCATTTGAGCCTCATATACCTCAACAGAATTTAGAATTATTAGAATAGGTAATAGAAGATGGGAATCTAGCTGTTAATCTGCAACCTTCTCCTTTATAATTTGGATAAGTCACCTCTTTCCAGAAAACCAGGTTGTTTTAGAGAAAAGTTGAGTCAGAATGGCTCATGTTTGAATCCTGACTCTCCCTTTTCATAGATGTGAAATCTCAATGAGTCTTAATTTCCTATAAATTGGGACTAATATATATATATAACTCATAAGTTTGTGATTTTGAATAAAATAAACATATATAGCTTCTGGTATATGTTAGGTATTTTTGCTTTACCTTTCTTTCATGTCTCAGTTTTATATCCTGTAAAATGAGCCAGTTGAATTAAGTCCCTTCTAATGTTCTATTATTAAAGAAATTATAGTAATCAATGCAATATTAAAAGGTCTGAGCACTTGCTCTTGGTATGTAATAAAGTGTTGTATATCCTATATAATAAAAGGCTAATATGCAAATAGACTGAATGGAGGAACAATTGAAAACTAAACAACTGGCTGCTATGATGTGTGCTGACCACCAGAGGGCACACACCGTACATGGTGGACATAGGCTGTGGTGGGATGGTGGGGCAGGTAAGCAGTGATGCCAGACCAAGTTGGGGTGCTGGTCACTGTCATCAAGGTGAGCCTCTAGTGGTTACTGAAAATTCTATGCTCTCATGTGCTGTGGTCCCACCTGGTGCTCACACCTGCTGCCAGTGCTGGCCCCGCTTGCACCCACTGCCAGTGCCCAGCGCCAGTCCCAATCACTCAGCACCATCAGTGGGAGCAAGTGGCAGCTGCTGGCCCTGATTGCCCCTTAGGGCTTCTCCACTTCCCTCTGCTCCTGAGGGGCAATTAGGGCAGTAGCTACTGCTCACACGTGCTGAAGGCTTTGGGGTCAGATCCAGCAGGAGGTGTGATGCAAGTGGGGCCAATGCTGTTGGTGTGTGGGAGCTGTGATGAAAACAGGGCTGCTGGCAGACAGGAGACCAGGGGCCATGGCAGGAGGGACCAGGTGAGAGCATGGAGGATGGGCTGAGACCCACCCCTGTGCCCACCGCAGCCTCGCAGCCCACAGTTCCTTTTAAGGGGCATGAATTCATGCACCGGGCCCCTAGTGGTTATAATAAGAATAAAAACATATTGTGGTTGTGAATAGGAGGAAAACCAAAAATTCTTTTTTTAAATATATTTTACTGATTTTTTTACAGAGAGGAAAGGAGAGGAATAGATAGTTAGAAACATTGATGAGAGAGAAACATCAATCAGCTGCCTCCTGCACACCCCCTACTGGGATATGCCACAACCAAGGTACATGCCCTTGACCAGAATCAAATCTGACCTTTCAGTCCGCAGGCCACTGAGTCAAACCGGTTTTGGCAAAAACACAAAAATTCTTATATGTATGTTGCTAAGAGGAAGGCTGGCTCAATATATATTCAGTAGCTATTTTGTTTTCTATTGTGTCTATGGATGACTTGATCATATAGTGATCAGATCACAGGTTATGAGTCAGAGACTCTGTCTAGTAAACATAGCAGAACAGATCCTGCACCATTAACCAAGTTGGCAAGGACCAATAATCCTTTGGTCCAAAACAAAGCATGCATTATCTCTCTCTCAACTCAAATTATATTTGACTATTTCCTATATCAGTTAAAATGAACTACTCAAATATAAAAATATTTTATTTATTTTTTGATGTTAAGACAGAAAATTAAAAGTAATCAATCTGAGGGGCTTGACTTAGGTTAAAAAAAATATGTATGTGTGTGCCCATGTGGATAGAAATAATATAAGAACATTTACCAGGTTGTAAAGATACCTATTAACTACTTATTATTTACTTAGTTATTTTTTGAAAGCAAGAGATTGATTTGTTGTTTCTCTTATTTATGCATTCTTATATGTGCCTTGAATGGGACCTCAACCTTGATATATTGAGTATATTGGAACAATTCTCTAACCAACTAAGCTACCTGACCATCTATTTTTACCTGATGGTTTTAATTGAGTTTTGTTGTTTGTCTATATTTTCTAAGTCTTGTATAGCTGTTAATTGTGACATCACTAGTGAGAGGGAAAAGCAAGTTATAAGTATCATATGAAGCTCTCGTAACACTTAGGCCAATTACCTCCATCCACCACAACCCAACTTAAAGTCAGGAACCCACCATCCCATAATGATAGCTTTCAAAATAGAAGAAACTAAAAAAATACTTTAAGGAGGTGAACTTAAAGGTAATACAGAAAGCAACTCCATTGACATATTATATCTTATATTATTGAGATATTCTATCTTTGAATATATGGAAATAAATGAGCCATGTATGTTCACACTTCTTTCCTAGTATTATCATAGTTGTCAATATAACATAGAACTACAATGAAGTAGAAAGAATCAAAAAGTTCAAGATTATAATTCTGTCTCCATTTCTAGTAACTATGTAAGCTTGGGAAGTTACTTGATTATTGGAAACATGGATTACTTCTGTAAAAGGGGATACTAATAAATACTTCACAGATTTTATTTTCCAGGACTAAATGAGATAATAAATACCAAGACTCTGGCACATGAATATGAAACCTCTTGTCACTCACATTTCTTTTTTCAACTTTTATACACCTCCAGGTTATTGAGCTAGCATAGGATGCAGGGCTAGTGTAAAAATCAGCCAAGCAGTATGATGTTTTGAGTGTGGTCTTGCTTTCCAGATACAAGGGTTAAATTAGGCTAAGTGAAGTAGTTTTTTCTCTGCCTGTCATCTATCAAGTTTAATAACTAAATAATGCATAATCAACTAAATGGAAGAGAAAAATCTTTCTGTGTAGGTTCAAATAAAAAGTAAGGTCTATTTTTAACTAGCTATATCTGAGTCTCTTTTTTCCTTCTTCCTTTGCCACATTCTTTGACAGCCTATAGTTTTGTAAAGTGACTGAGCTGCATTGAGATTAAAAAAAAATAAACTTGTATTCATTTTGATTTTATTTTTGTATTTGGTGTAAGTTGGTGGTCCAGTTTCATTTTTTTGCATGTATCTGTCCAATTTTCCCAACACCATTTATTGAAGAGGTTGTCTTGGCTCCATTGTTTGTTTCTGCCTCCTTTGTCAAATATTAATTGAGCATAGTGGTTTGGGTGGATATCTGGATTCTCTATTCTATTCCATTGGTCTATATGTCTGTTCTTGTACCAGTACCAAGCTGTTTTGAGAACAGTTGCTTTGTAATATAGCTTAAAATCTGGTATTGAGATTACACCTACTTTATTCTTCTTTCTCAGCTGGAAATTTTATTTCTAATGAAAAAACAAGCCAGAATTAGAAATAATGTTGGTAACTTCAAATGTTTGGCTCTTATAAATATTTCAAGTGGAATATTAATTTTAAGTACTAATGCTAGGGAGAAAACACTGTATTTATAGTGAAAACTTTTAATTTATAATATAAATTTTTAACAACCTCTCAATCTTCTAAATAATATAAGAAGAATATTAAAGGCCAGTGGAACTATATATTCAGAGGTAGATATAAAACACACTAGTGAAATTATTTTAGGAATTACCAAGGCACACAGAATATTTTAGGTGATTTTCCAAGATCTTTATACCAAATTTTACACCTATAGAACTTATTCTCTACTGGTAATCTATGCTTGGATATTCTATAGTGTCTCTAAAGTCAAAATATTCTAATTTGACTTTATCTTTTTCTCCCTCCATTCTGATTTTCTTCCAATTTCCTCTTTTAGTGAACAGGTTCATTATCCATTCAGTGGGTCCAAGAAACCATTTGGACATTGTTCAAAATACCTCCTCTCTCACCTTCTGTCTTCTCACCCTACCACAATATAATCCACAGAAAGTATGTCAAAAGGTTCCTTTCTCCTGACAAATGCACTGTCATATCCCTTTTCAGGCTGTCTTTACTGCTTGGCTGGGGTCCTGCACTAGCTTCTCAATGATTCTCTTTGCCTCTAATTTTGCTCTCTCTAATCTGTTTTCTAGATTTGTGTCCTGATAAAAATCAATCTGACAACAGATCTCCTCGGTATTAGTATATTATTAGATTCAGTATCAGATTTGGAAATCCTTAGTTGAGAACACAAAGTCTTACAAGTTATTCTAGTCTCTTTGCTTGCCATTCCCCATATCTACAAGGTACTTCTCATTCTGGAACATATATACAGTTCCTCCAATATACAGGGTGGGCAAAAGTAGGCTTACAGTTATTCATATGGAAAATAATATAATAAGTAATAAAAAAGAATATAAGAATAAACTCAGTGTTTCATGTACTCACAACTGCACACTTACTTTTGCCCAATCCTGTATTATACTTCTAACTAGAGGCCCAGTGCACAAATTCTTGCACAGATGAGGTTCAGCTGGCCCAGCCCCAATCTGGGCAGATTGGGGCAGAGCCTGTTGGAAGAAGGCGATTTGGGGGTGGGTGGGAGGGGCCACAGGCACTTGACCAGGGGACTTCCCTGCATCCAATTGAGGTGGGGGGATAATGAGAGGCAGGGTCGGCCATGTGGAGGGGCTGTGAGAGTTGGGCCAACCAGTCCCACCTCTGATTGGGGTAGGGAGGTGATTAGGGGCAGGCCAGGCCAGGGAGGGGACTGTGTGGCAATTGGGATGGTGGGGGCCTATTGGGGATGGGGCTGGCCAGGGGGAAAGGCTGCAAGAGGGTTGGCCAGCCACCCTGCCTTGATTGAGGTGGGAGAGTCTGATCAGGGGCGGGCTGGCTGGGGGAGAGGCCGAGGGAGGTTGGCTGGCCAGCCCCATCCCCTGATCCAGCTGGTTCACTGGCCGCAGTGGGCATCATATCGACCTGTCATTTTAGACTTTATGGCCTTCTGGTCACTGACTTTTTATATAGTATATATAGCTATGTTCATGCCTTATCACATGCCATTTCCTACCTAAATTGAACTTAAAGGCAGATTAACAGGGATCTCCTCTTGAACACTAACTTGGAAATGCATTGAACTCCCTTCTCAACACATATACACACACTAACATGTCTTTGCCTGATTCGGATGCCCTCATCTGTGCTTACAAAATTCCCAGTGTGAACATTCTCTCAGCATTTATCTTTTGAAACAGAAATTATTGATTTATTTATCTGTCTCTGCATTAGATGGTTAATTCCTTGAGGCCAGGGGATTTGTTTATTTTGAATTTGAATCCCCAGCACATGACTAGTATTTAACAAATAGTGAATTGTAAATTAATATAATCTTGAATTTTTCTTCCATTTCATTCATTTAGTTCTCTGGACTCTATATTCTTCATCTATAAAAGTAAAAATTTAGACTAGTCAGTGGGTCTCAAATTCCAAATCTCATATTATTTACTGTAAAAGTAAAACAAAAAAAAAACCCTTAAAGTAAGAAAACACAGATTATCACACCTGACTCTCCAAGATTATGATCAGTACACCAGGTATGAGACTATAGATTGTGCATTTCTGACCTGTAACAGGTTTGGGAATAACTGGCCTAGGGACTCTCTTTCAGCTTTAAAACCCCTTCAAATATTCTGTTTTATATTAATAGATTCAAAAAAAATTTTTCCCGTTACAGTTTACATTCAATATTATTTTATATTGATTTCAGGTGTACATTATATATAGACAATCACATACTTTACAAAGTGGTCCCCTGATAGTTGCAATTCCTGCCTGGCACCATACATAGTTACTACAAGATTACTGACTATATTCCCCATGCTATACTTTACACCCCTATGACTGTTTTGTTACCACCAATTTGTATATTTTTAATCCCTTCACCTTTTCATCCAGTCTCCCAACCTCCCCTCCCCTACTCTGACAACCATCAGTTTGTACCTATGAGTCTCTTTCTACTGTGTTTGTTCATTTATTCTTAATCAGGTGCTCAAGGTCTATTTCCCTGAACTCACTTTTCTCCCACTTCAGGTATCACCTTCACCAGCTTGCATTTGATGATCCAGTCATACTGAATTGCTTTTAGAGAGACATGTACATGATGGCTTTTCCTGCAAAAAGTGTCCCACTATCGTGTGAACTCCAGGATGAAGCTTCAGCATGAACTCCTCTGAATTCTTTCCTTTCCCCTTTTATATCCTGTTTTTGCTTCTATTGGAGCACTTTTTGTTGCATGAGATTGCCTGAGCTTCCTGAAGACACCAGTTACTTAATGAATGTTTTTCCTTTCCTTATTGTGGCAATTTATTCATTCCTTCAATATTTATTGAGACTCTACTGTTGATCTACATTTATTACTTTATGTCATTTTATCCTCATAATGATACTACTACATTTGTTATCATTTTGCAAATAGAAAAACAAAGGCCAATCACATGGCTGTTTAATGATTGGGATAGAATTATCTTCCAGGTATTTCTGATGTTGCTTTCTTTACATTATCATGTTTTTCTTAAGGAATCATATTTTTTTAATGAAGAAAACTATGATTTGATGTGAATTCTTCCAAATCTATTTCCTCATTTCTAGGTAAATGCTGACTCATTTATGTTACTATTACCAGGAAGCCACATTCTGATAAACTAGTTTGCTGTAAATTCAGAGATCAGTATAATTTAGCTAATGTTTTAAAAGATTGGAAAAAAAATTCCCAGCAGTAGAACTTTAAAAAGGATTCTTTTCAGATTTGTTAGCAATTTTATTTTAAAACTCAAAGTTTTGATCCTTTTTCTTGTGTGTTAAAGACTATCTCACATTTCCAAAGGCTATAGACCAACTATTTTCAGCTTTTTCAATCACAGGACACACATAAACTAATAGTAAAATTTTGTGGCATACCAAAAATATATTTTGACTGATCTGACAAAAAATGTATAATTTGGATACATTCACACTGGACAGCTGCTGTCATTTTTTTATTTGACAGTCTAAGGGAAAAGAGGTTAGTGCCCTGACTAAATGGTCAGGTGTTGCCTGGTGTAAAATTCTTGTGACACACCGGTTAAAAATTGCTGGTTTAGATATTTGAATTAGGAATAAATAGAGGCAAAGGAGATAAGAGATGAGACAGGAGTGAGGGTGTTTCTCAGGGAAGCAGAGGCCCTGCCAATTTCCTCTGAGGCTTGACAAAATTAAAATAGAAGCAAAAGGAGAGCTAACACTTATTGATTATATATTAGGTATATGGCATTTTGCTTAGTGTTTTATATTTATTGGTTCCCAAACTTTAGTCATCTCTGTATCATTTTTATGGATTTTGCTACATCTATTTTCTGCATTATTATTTACTTATACTTAATGTTTTTCCTTAAATAGACTTTAGTCAGCCTATTTTACCCCTTTTTCTAAGTAGCCCATATGATGTCTAGTTATAGATTTTATTCCTCAGTTAAATGATTTCCATTTATATTTTTCTAAAAGACAATGAGAAAAATACATCCTATATAATAAGAGAGGAATATGCGGTAACATCATGATCAATCTACAAGTAGTAGAGAGCAACAGGAGGGCTGGGCAGCAAGCCGGGAGCAGTGGAGAGCTACCAGCAGTGGTGGGCAGATGACCAGCTGAGGCAAGTGGTAGTGAGCTACTCAAACACGGATTCATGAACAGGGCTACTAGTTATTACTATAAAAGAGTTCATGTATTAACTGAAAAATCACAAATTGTGATTTTTTGAAATGCTATTTTGTTTCATTTAATCTTCAAAATAACCCTTTGGGTTAAGAACACATTATTATCATTTGCATTCAAAAGGAAAAAGTGAGGCAAAGAGATGAAATAGCTTGCCTAATGTCACAAGCTTAAAAGGGAAAATCATAGTTTGACTTGGATCTGGTGTTACTTTGAAGTCCAAGCCCTAAAACACTGTGACATTTTTTTACCCAGTTCTGGAAGAAATTTCATTTCTAATCCCAATTTTTCATATGCCATAAAGGCACTTTATAAAGTGTGAATGTATATGAAAGTGAAAGAAAGTATAAAAATATTAAAATAATTGCATAAGTTTGACTTTCTTTTCAAATTTTTTTCAGATGGTTTAATATTAACCCACTTTACTTTTACAAAAATGATACAAATATCTGTAAAATAATCTATCTATTCATTACTAGAATTTCTGAAATATTCACTCAGTGGTATTGTGTGAGTGTGTACTGAGATACTATTTGAAATATAAAAAGTGGTATCAGCCATGGGCTGATTTTGATGGACTAGACTCCCTATCCTTGCATCTGCCAGCTCAGGCACAGAGCATGGTTCTGAACATTTTGGGGGTAAAGCATATTTATTTGGGCAAATGAGGAGTGAGAATTCTTTCCCAAGCACCTGTAAATTGTTAATGCTGTGTGTGGCTGCATCTTTAATCCACTCTCTCATATGTCTTATGTGAGAGTAGGAGTTAATAATCGATTGGAATTATTTCATTGTATTTTTGTATGCTTTTCTCCTTCTCTGCCTCTCATTCTCTCATCCTCCGTCTCCTCAAGCCCTACTTTACATCTCAGCCCTGACTCACAATAAGTGACACATCAAACATGGATGTTTGCTGGGGGTAAAGGCATGAGGAGCATCAAAAGGCCAGTTGCAGATGAATTGTCAGTAGTAAGAATGTGACTCCATGTACCGTTTTAGGGGCACACTCCAGAAATGGATGGCTGGGTTTCATGGTCATCTACATATGAGTATAATTGGCAGGCTGCCTATCTGCACAATATTTTTCCTTTTGATCTGCCTTCACCCTCTTTTTCACACAAAATGTTCCCTGTATTAAATACAGGTTTGGACCGCCTGGGTGTGAGCAATTAGAGGTCTAAAAGGGAGTGTGTGGGAAGTTAGGAAGGAAGGCTTGCTAGTTAAGTTTGTCATCGTGAGTGAAGCACAGTGAGCAGACCAAAAAATAAGTATTCTTTGTGGGTGATGACTTAAGCACCCAGAGAAGTGTCCTCTGAAGCACTTCAAGGAGACAAGAGTCTGGGAAACAGTGTGATTACATGTAAACTGCGTGGTTAGGACATGACCATGAGGGCACAGAGATGATATAGCTGGTTTTGCGGTGAAGGTTGTAGCAGAACTCTGAAGGGCAAGTAGGAGCACATGAGATTGGTAAATGCAAAGGATTATAACCCAACTGGTAATCATGCCCCAAACAGGGATCCAGTAGCTTTGCAATCACTGTCCCCACCTCTGTCCTCATGGAGCAAATTAGATACGCAAATTCAGATATGAGCACATCTATGACCATTATATTAAAGACACAGAAAAGGAACTGGTATACTACTGGGCACTACTCAGCAAGGCTCCTGGAAACACCATGGCCAGACTTGCAGTGAGTTGTACTCAAAGTGCATGTCTTAGGTATGGGACTTCTAGGGGTACCCACAGCTACCTCCTTTTGAGTCTGATCAGAAGCAGGAGCATGAATGCTAGCTGGTTTGAGGATTAATCAGCCAAAAATTGTAAGAACTGGATCAGACAGTCCAGATCTAAGGACAGAAAGGAAAAGGAATCTCAGCTAAGGTGTAGCTCAGAGCTGCTTTCCTGAACATATTCAGAGCAGCTTTTGAGTTGATCTCAATTCAATTCATCAGAGCAAACATCAAGTGGACACCTCTTCCATATGCTTACTTTTAGGCAGAATAAAAACTCAGTCTTCATAGACTATTGTATATTAAAAAGCTTTTATAAAAGGGTGCTATTTGGGGATCCCTGGAAAAACAGTTTGAAAGGTTATCTCTTCTTAGTAGTATACTAGATCCCTCCTGCTATATTCTCCTGTTACTTTTGATTCTTAAATTTCTTCTGTTTTATAGGAGGTGTTGAAGAGTTGATAACTTTCTGTTGTTTCCTGCATCTCTATGTATTTGGACATTATTTTTACCTGTCCCTCCCTTTGGCCTTAAGCAGACTCTCTGTTTTCAACTAAAGATGTAGTTTTTTTAAAGGTCTTAAATCCTCTCTCTGAATCCCAAATCTCTCATTGTAATGTAGATTTAAGCATTTTCTTTCCTTCAGTTCAATAGAAACGTTTGATAAATCTTAATGCTTTTACTGTATACCAGAGATGGCACTAGGCACCCAGAAAAATAACATTTAAGGAGATTATCATGATCTAGGATTGGAACAGACATCTAAGTAATAACAAAACAATAGCAGCAATAACTAACCAATAATAATGAAGAATATACTAAACACTTTATAGGCATAATTCCCTTAATTCTCAAAAACTTCTATACATTCAGAGCTAGCCTTATATCCATTTTGATTGGAACCCTAAGGCTTAGAGAAGTGAAACCATTTGTGTGAGCTCATGCATCTAATAAGTAGTGAAAGCAGAATAACTCCGTATGATAATGCTGCAGTAAAGCTGGACAGAAGGCTTCGAAAGAGAGGCTTCACAGAGGAGGCGACATTTAGGTTGTGTCTCACACACATTAAGCACAAGAAAGGAAATAGCATGAACACAGTTTGTGAGGTTGACTATTGGCAATGATTTGCAAATAAGTAAGTGCTTCCAAATGTCTTTATCTTTTAGGGCCCTTTTAAGAAGTCCCAGAGATTTACAGTTTAGCTTTAGAATACATTGAAGTCAAAGTTAAAGGTCAAAAAAACAGCTGACAGATTTCACAGTGTGGGCTAAAGGTAGAGCAGGGAGGCAGTTGGGAAGTGGAGAAAAATGGTTGAGAAGGAGGGTTTAGATGCATTTTTCTCTACTTCCAAATGCAACTTGAAGAGACACTTAGCTGCTCACTGTGGCATTCATCAGTTGTCAAAACTGGCATTTCCCTTTGTTGAACAAGACAATAGAGATGACAGAAAACATGTATTTTCATGAAGTCACAATGACAATAGCACCTGATTTTAATGCCAAGAATTATTTAAAATGATAAAAAAGGGGGAACTTGTGGACACGAGTCATAAATTTGATTGCCTAGTGACTTCAATTTGATCTTTTAATGTATTTTCCTTTTTGAAAGTAATGTAAAGGATTTTGATGGTCTTTTAAAAGAGAAATCTAGCACAATGAGAAAGGCATAGGTATGTGTGGTGAGACGAGACATGGTTCTAGTTTTCACCTTCTCATTATATGCTGTTTGATTTGGGCATGTGGCCGAACCATTCTGAGCTTCATCATCTCCTGTCCTGTAATTTGATTATGAATGTTACCTTCATTACTTTGGGGTTGTTGAATTGGAAACTTGTACTTGTATTCAAATGCTGGCTATGCTTCTCTTTAAATATATAGTATTTTCTAATCTGCAAAATTAGCATCATGATTCTTCTTTCCCAACATTTCTTTCTGTATTAATGGATAAAATAAATAGTGCAGAACAGACACATAGTCCAGTCCTTTCTTTAAAAAAAAAACACAAAAAACAAACTCAACTTGAATCTTTCCAATGGTAAGAATATCTGCATGATATGCTAAAATCTCCTTTTCCATAAAATGGGAGGTCAGCAGTTCTCAGCCTTGTTTGCACATTTGAATCACTGAGGGCACTGGAAAACATTCTCAGGTTTGAGGCTCTCCTCCAAAGACTGAGTGGTTTGGTCTGTTGTGGGACTCCAGCCTTGAGTTCATAAAAGCTTACCAGCTGTTTCTAGTGCACACCAACTTAACATAAATTACCTGGCAATCTTGTTAAAATGCAGATAATGCTTCTCTAGGTCTAGGGTGGGGCCTGAGATTCTGCATTTATAACCCAGCTGGCAGGTAAAGCTGATGCTGCTAGCCTGGGACTGCACTCTGAGTAGTAAGTGATTAATGACCGACCCACAACAGTGGTTCTCAACGGTCAGCTCTCATCAGGATAATCCAGTGCTTGCTGAAAATGCAGCACTGGGACCCGGGCACAGCCCTCACAGATTCTATTTCATTTGGTTTAGGGAGGGGCCAAGAGAATCACTGGTCCAAAATATCCATTTCAACCTGAAAATCCCATGATGCTAATTTTGTGATTTTATAATATGGCTCGCCTCCAGTTCAATTGTTCAGTAAAATAAATTAGAGCCTGAAGCTGAGTAAATGAGATAACATTGTCAGAATCTGACAGATGAATGAGCTCAGGTGATGTGATGTCAACATTTGGCTGATCTTTATGCCCTGTGTACCTTCCACCTCCAGAATCTCCTCTAAAGTTAGTGGGAGCATTCAAAGAACCCCCTCTGTGTGAGCAGGATTTACTGTGGACACAGCACCCACAGATTAATTGGGAGAGCATTCTTCACTTAGAGGATGCACAAGTGATCTAGGCTTTTTTCTGTTCTCTGTGACATAGCATGCTTCAAAGCGGAATCCCTGGAGATATGGGCTCATCCTCCCTGCCTCAGGATCAAACCAAAGAAAAGTGAAGGTTGGAGACAATAATAAGCTGTGCTACTCAGCAATGCAGATGACTGACTTGAAAATCTCTGGGATGTCCAGGAGAATCTGTCCCATGATAGAATGATTAGCCCTTTCTTTTTTTTCTTCTCACCTTCCTGGATTCCTCTTGCTCTTACTAGCTAGAAACAGCCTCTTCTTAGGGATGTGCACTTACCACTTTACAAGAATAATTGAAAAACTATAATAGGGTCTAAAACATTACAATTCTGGTACTGTTGCTTTGGATAACCATTTTGCATGTAATTAATAAAGAAGCAGTTGGTTTCCAAGAGTTTATGAATTTGTAAATAAATTGGTACAGGAATGATAATATGGGAAATGAAACTCATATTTTCTTGCTTTCACCTTTAGAAGTATTTGTATGTGTAAGAACACTTGATCAAGCTATAAAAATATTTGCATGAGCTCTAGAGTAGACAACTCAAAAGGTAATAATCACACTCTAGTTTAGCTGATCACAGCCTAGGTCACCCACAATGGGGCTACTTGGCCTTCCGGATGTCCCTTTGTTCCTGGGTGGAGCTGACCAAGGAGAGAGCACCACATGCTGTGATTCAGCAGCAGTACAAAGTCCTAATGACCTCAAATGCCTTTCTCAAGAGTTAGACACCATGCTGCTCTCTTTCCCCTAGTCTTCAGAGCCTTGCCAGTGGTAAGAGGTGGGCATTAGCCATTGCTCAAGCATAGAAATTTGGGTCAGAAAGACAGGGTTCAAGCCAAGGTCCCCAGGCCTCTGCCCATTCACTTGGAACCATTCATCAGGCCAAGAGGCTTGTTATCCAAGAAAGACTGTGGAATCTGTGCGAAGTGGAAGGAAGCCGGTGTAAAGGGGCTGGAGCAGTACAATGACCCTCTGCAATATAAAGGCCACGGGGGCCTGGAACGGAGACTCTGGGGGTGCCCAGCCCTAGGTGGCGAGGCTCTGGATGAGGTGTTGGAAGGAAAAAGGGCTCTTTCAAGTAAAACAAGGACTAGGTAGATGGTACCAAGACAGAATGTTACTATTTTTCAGTTTTTCTCTAAGTTATGTTTTGATGAGGCAAGAAAATGATCAATGTGTTTTAACATTTACTTAAAAAACTTTACTCAAAATAGGAAGTTAAACTCCTGCCAGACCACATTTGTTCGAAAGGCTGTGGCTTTCTCGTGACATTTCAAATAGGGCAGAGATGGCTTTTTACCAGAGATGTTTATTTTATTGATTTGTTTCTGTATATCATTCCCTATGTTGCAAAAACTGTTTTAAGCACTTTAAAATCTTACTTCATTAATACACTTAAGAACTTATAAATTAGGCACTGTTATTTGCAGAAGAGGTTAATTGGCCCTGCTTCACAGTAGCAGACCCAAGATTTGAATGTGGGCTATCAGGGTCCAGGCTGTTATCCTAGACCACGGCATTACCCTGCTGCTAAGACAGAAGAGTGTTCCTGTTCTGGGTGAAAAGAGAGAAGCCAGACCGGATGGATTGCTTCTTAAATGTGCTGCCTTGGTCATCATCATTGGAGCTCTTGGTTCAAATTCAAACTCCTAAGCTTTACACCTGGATTTCTGACTCAGGAAGTCCAGGATTTTTGAAAATAGACCTAGATGATGTTTAGGTAACTTCCACTCTTACTACAAGCCCAAATTTCTTTGCTTGAAACATCATTCTGGTTACCCTAAGATGAATGTGATATCTGAAAGCAGCAGTAGCTTATGCTACCACTTCCCATACATTTTCTAGTCATTCCAACTCTAGTGCTAAACCAGTCACTGTTGGTGACAATTCTGACCACTCCACCCCCAGCTCCATCTGCCAACAACCACCAGACTGCCTGAAGATCCTCTGAGACTCCCACATCCTGCCTTTTTCCTTCTGTAAAAACCCACAGCTTAATCTCCTTAAATCCTAAAACTACAAGGCAAAGTGGACACATTTATTATCTCCAATTAACTGCCACTCTCCTTCTTTTCCTGCCATTAGTTAAGTAGTTGTGGTGGGTGACTCCACAGTGAACATTATTCTCTCATGCACATTTAATGGACTAGACCCAGCAATGTTTACACCGGGTCTGGAGGTGGCATTGAGCCCTGCCCCAGCCCCCCTTCCCTTTAGACTTCATTCTCCATCTCTTTCTAGCATCTTCTGGCTTGCAGACCCAGAGGAGGCTGGAGGTCCTGGCCAGTATCTTACCCTTTTCCTACTTCAGTAACATCTTCAAGTCTTTTTAAGGGGTTGAGAGTAGCAATGCTAATTACCTACAGCAGAGGAATGAACAGTTAGCTATTATATCACTTTTGTGAATTTAGGCTCTGCTGATGAGTGCATGACACAAACAGATAAACCAGATAAATTTCAAGCCCTCTTGACTTTAAGAAGACTGGATCAAGCCCAGAAAAATGAAAACAGAGAAGGAAGAATCTCACAAGCCCTCAAGGCTGCCATGAGAAATTGGCTTGAGAGCAAGGTAAAATCAGTTTAGAAGATAGCATTGGGAAAGCCAGTGCAGAATATTATCAGTGCTCTGTGTGAAGTACTTCACAACCTAAACATGAAACAAGCCTGCATTAACAAAACAGTATTTCCCTCTCAGCTCTGCTTCTGACTTCCAAGAATCCAACCACTTTTCTATTAAGGAACACAGGCATTGCCCTTCTCCTCAGAGCAACCAGTGTACCATTTGGGATATGCCCATCATCAGGTTGCTTTGAGTGAATACCATAAGTATTCTATGGAAAAGAGAAAATATGAAATGTGGTGGGAAAACATCTAGCTGCACTCTTGAACAGGAGAGCAAGTAAACCGGAGTCTAACTAATTATCTTGAAGCATGTAACAAAAAGGTACACATCAGTAGCACTTCATCACGGGTATGTTACCTACTCCCCAAAGTGCACTTATCATTCCTTGAGGCAGTGGCTGCATTCATCTAAAACAGATAAGGCAGCTGTAAGACTTGAGGCTTAGCTCAGGAGCCTCTATTGCAGCTGGATTTCAGTCAGATAGACCAGGGTGCCCTAGATCTCTGCAAGTGCAGTGCCTGCAAACTCAGCTATATTAGAGATGTGTGTGGAGGGGAGGGTTGTGGGGGGAGAGCATCCCTGATGCCTTTCAAACTTATGCTTTCTTCCCTTCCTCCCATTTTATGTATTACCTTGAGCTCCTTGACTGTAGAAGAATCTTTGAGCCGACTCGACATCCAAGAGTCTATGAGCAGACTCGACATCCAGGAAATAATCCATTTTGGGATAATCCATCCTTGATGTTTCAAAAACAGAGTTTTAAGACACAATAGTCATTTGTTTGCCTATGAAAGAGGAAAAAAAATCACAGTATTTTAAACTGTTAAATAGATTTTAAAAGTCTCAAATATGCATTTATAAGTATATATGTACATATATATTTAAATTATCTCATTTGAATATCCCATTATTTGACTGACATTCAATTCTATAAACACCCTTCAACATTGCTTTCCTATTGTGTGAGAAAATGCCACATTTAACCAACATTCATTTAAAGTCATCTATCCCACTCAGGAAAAATAGATGATCCAGGCTAAAGAGAGATAACATACCAGTCTTTCCTTGTATATTAACTGAAAAAGATACTGTTAAGTTCATATGCTATCTGTTTTCTAAAGGTCTCTCTGATAAACGGCATCATTAAGTGTCAGCCTTTCGTGGTAATGATCCTAAATTGATCCAGGGAGCTCCGATTCCCCTGGAGCAGCAGGAATTGCCTGGGAATCAGAGCCTCCACTTATAGAGGCTTTGCATTTATGACATATGCTGACATGCTTGCTGTAAAAAGCCTTGAATATTTTCCTTTATAGCGATTCTTTCGGTACATTTTACAAAGTGCTACAGCGTTATTACCTGCTCAGCCCTGGCATGGGCTGCTTTTAAGAAAGAATTCTGGTCTGTAGAGCACTGACAATTATTTCAGAATTACAACGATCCCGATAATATTATCATGCACTAGCCTGTCAGGAAGCTAATCCACTTCACTACAAACATTCACAGCCCTGGGGTTGTCTTTGAGCATATGTAGCCTTTCCCTGACACTTGCACAGATGAACTACTCTATTTCTGCAGGATGCTTTTGGAAAGAATCAACAAGACAGAGTCATTAAAATCATGTTCAGAAGACTAATCCAGCTATTTCTCTTTCTAGTCTGGTAAGAGGAAACTTTAACAAATACCCAAAGTTACCCCAACAGCAAATCATACTTACTGCAAAAACAAAAAGAAAATCAAGGGCTAACTGCCGACAATAAAAGCAGGAGCAATTTCAGCTAGAGAGTCTTTGATCTCACTAAATATTCCTGGTGGAAGTAAAGAATTTTGGTTGTTTGCTTATTACAGCAATGAATAATGTATACCATCCGCTGGACTTGTTTTATCAGATAAAATGGCCAGAGCACGTTACCTTAGCAACAGAAAGTGACGCCAGCCTCCGTCTCTCTGTATCCTCTATTGTGAAAGAAGAAAATGACCGGTTTCCTGTGTAAAACTTTGGCAGAAAACCATCCCCATTAAAATCTATATGTAACCATCACGTGGGTCCATTCTGCATCTCCCTGTCCCCGCCCATCTCTTTTGCAGAGAAGTGTCTTAGTCATTTAAAAAATGGTTTTGGTTTAATATGTTTTTTTAGCTTCAAGCCCCAGTTTGACTTGAAATTAAAACAGAATTACATGATTAAATAGTTAATATGATAAGAAAGTTGTCTAGAAATTGTTAGGGGCACCACTTCTTACCTTCATGCTGTCTAGGGTGATAGGGACAGGTCATTTTTAGCTAGCTCATGTTAAACACTCTCCTGCTATAATAATTTCAAAGATCAGCCATTGGCATCTAGTCTGAAAATAACTCTCTTGCCTTCTGTGAATCAGTCACTGGAAGATGCTTAAAAAGCTGTTTGAAATTTCCCAGCTTTTAAAAGACGAATTATCTTTTATGAGACTTCCCCCACCCCCACCAAAAGAAAGGAAAGCCAAAAAGATGTATGAAAGGAAGAGTATTAAACTTAGCAGGTACTCACCAGCACTTGTTGGCTCCTTTCAACAGGACATCACAGAGCATAAAGCTGAGCTATGCAGGATGCTGAGCCTGCAAGCCCAAAGGAACAGCTTCTAATTTTCTCTTCAATCCCAATTCAAGAGCACTGAGCAGAGCAAGGTGATGGATTTGCCCATTTTATATTGTGATGAAATGCAACCCCTAAAAGAGATCTGAGTGAAGCTGTTCTTTAAAACACATTAGGCTGCTAATTTAAGAAAATTGAAAGGTTTTGTTTTACTGTCTTTTATGTGTTCTCTCTGCTACCCCCTCAATTTAATTTGCATTTAAAATTATGCTCATGTCTCCTCAGTTCTCCAAAGTGTGGAGTACTTTTTAATCACGACAGTTGCCTGGGTAGGGGTTTGGTACAAGGCCATTTTTATTCTGAGTTGCAAAGCAAGGTGGGTAATTATAATTGGGGATTGCTTTCTGGAGTGAAATACAGGGTGCACATTTGATTTCACCCCTTCCCTTTTTCCTGGCCTTCTTTCCTCTTCCTGCCTTTAATTGCTTGGTCAAATCTTCAGCCCAAAGCATGCCAAACTGTTAAAATGCATTCCTCTCTGTCTGTCTGAATGTAGCAAAATAATCCCAACAGCAAAATCAAAACAAAACAAACAAGAAATAAAAACCTTTGCTTAGATTTCTGGGCTTATTTCTGGTTGGAATCCTCCCTACCAAACCTCAGAAAGGCTTTCACTCCGTAAGGCACAATGCTTGAGATGTGCTCCTGAAAGGCATAATGTTAGCCAAAGACAAGCCCTCTAGTGGGTTTTCTACAACCTTCTCACACTGTTTGTTGACCAAGCAGAACTGGTAACAAGTACAACATGGAGTGGGACCTGTTGGATTTTTAAGAGAAGCTCCATTTGAGAAGCCTTGGAAAGAAGACCACTTAGACTCCTCTTTCCCAACATGAAAATCTCCTGCTGTTTGTCTTGTGCGTTTTCCTACCCAGTTATAATTAGACACAAAGTTGGTGTTGCAGAGAGTTAAAATGGACAAAAAAAGGCAGCTAAAACAACTAATTATATGCCCTTGAAGGCAAAGTCAAAAGTCAACTTTGGACTCAGAATACAGGCATACGTTGGATATATTAGAAGTGTGACTCAAGACCAGCACAATAAAGCATGTTGTAATCTTTTGGTGGTAGAGGATCTTGACTTCAATTTGTAAAAAAAAAAAAAAAAAAAATGCAATGCAACATCTGTGAATTGCAATAAAGCAAAATAAATATTATAAGTGATATTTAAAAATAAGAACAAATTTGCCTGTACTCTAAGCTTTGCCCAGATCCAGGAACTTAACTTTTCTAAGGTTACATTTCTATTCAGCCCCCAAAGGAGACATGCTGAACACTTGACATTTACAAGAAAAAGCTATCTCCTGGTTCCTTTAGCTTACAGTGAGGTGTGGGCGAGAGGTTCTGAACTTTCTATTGTGATTCTACTGAAATTGTAATGACTCATAGGAGAGAGAGGGAGAAATGGGAGGGGGGGGATGAAAGAGAAAATGCACAATTTACTGATATACACCAATCATTTAGGTGAGCACAAATGAATGTGTGATTGAAGGAGATGCTAAATTGGAAATTTGAAAAATAGAGTTGATACCCAGGGTTTGGAGGATGGGTTTAGAAATCAGTCATTTCTAGAGTTGCTCAAGTAAGGGAAATTTGAAATGTCATGTAAAAGGCCCATAATTTAAAAAAGCTCAGAAAGACAAATTTCAACTTAAAAAATGTATTTTAAAAGAAGATAATTGATTATTTACTTGCAAAAATTATTTACTAAATATTTATTGACTAGATTCTTTAAAGTAAATCAAACTGTTTCTTCAAAAAATGATTTTACACTCTGTCCCAGAATTTATCTAAGGACGTAAGCACAGGTGGCCAAGAGTATCCTCTGCCAATAGAATGGACTTATACGGATGACTCAAGGCACTTATTAAATATTGGCCGAGCATAAATTACACAGGAGACAGACATGCAATGCACGAATCACACGCGGTTTATTTACCAGAGTCCTGGTGGTTTCCAGACCTCAGCAGGCCACCCAGAGATCCACGCTGACCGACACACACACTGGATGTTGGACGTTGGATGTTGCAGCTGCAGCTCAGCGTCTTGTAGAGGCCTCGGCTTGTGGCTCACGGTTTGGACCCAGGGTCCACGGGCAGAGCTCAGAGTTCAGGCAGGATGCAGGAAGAGGAGCGGAGAGCGACCATCTGTGATTAGAGACAAGTGGCTCTAATCTCCTTTGGAGCTTGCTCTCTTTTATGTGCTCAAGCAGACATCTTCAGTGTGTCTTATCAGCGGGTCCCAGGTGTTCCGCTATCTGGTCTTTACATGTGGGGTACAAACTTTTATATCTCTTACATGCACATCTCTTTTAAGGGCATTCACACTTCATTCCACTCTCTAATATGTCACACCCAATTTCTTATTTTATATTTGTATTCTATCCTTATTATTATTACTATAACACACTCTGGGAAGCATAATTGTAGGTTACATGTAGAAATATTTGTGTGGGGAATTTTTTAAGGTGGGGAAGCATTGTAATGTTCAAAAGCCAGTGTAAAAATCTGATTAGCTCAGCTCTGTTTTATAACTTTAATCTACTCAAAAGCAACATTTATAATGGCCCATTGTTCTGAGGTATAATAGAACCAGACAGAGAAGAAGGCAAAGTTAGAATAAGTATTCAGACTAACATTCAGGTAGCACTGAACAACTCAACCCAAAACATTCCCAACACAGCAGCTCTAAAAGTTAACTCAGTGTTAACATCTCAGTGAGCTAGAAATAAAATTTAAAAAAAAATTTAAAAAATTAAGCCAAAATAGAATTTTATCTTTGAGAAAAGTTTTAAGGTCCTCACCCAATTATATGTTTATTGATTTTTAGAAAGAGGAAAGGAGAAATAGAAACTTGATTGGTTGACTCTTCTACGTTCCCCAACCAGGGACTGAGCTTGCAACCTTGGTATGTGCCACGGCCAGGAACTGAACCTGAACCAGCATCCTTTCAGTGTATGATGTTTCAAGTAACTGAGCCACACTAGCCAGAGCAGAATTTTATCTTTTAATTGATAGTATTTTAATAGGAAAGTTTAGAACTGGAAGGCTGAAACAAATAATTTAGAATTATTAAAAACACATGACATGGATATGTGTATACTTTTCTGGTCAATTTGGTAATAAGAGGATATATCTCTATAAAAAAAGAAAGCGAAGTATTTGATTAATTCAAGATGAAGATATATTTCCAGATAGAATCTAGAGACCAATAAAAATATCAGCTTGTGTTAATTTATCTTTCTATTGTACTTATTTTTTCTATTTGAAGGCACAAGACCCAAATATTCTGGTTAAGAGGTCAGGTTGATTAACACCACTATAAATGACCTGGTTATTGATTAACAGGGAAGGAGCAAAGGAAAGGCCAAATAGATGTTTGCCCATGAAAGAGGGAAAATACTTACTTATCTGTCAGTCACACTTGGGAGCAGCTCATTGGTCAGAGTAGGTGTGGCCACTGCAAACACAGGAAGATTTTGAATATTTAAACTCCTAAAACAAAGAAGTTTCCTCTTTCTTGTGCCCCTAGGCTCCTGGCTCTCTTGTTGCAGAGGGGTGTCCTCCTCTGCACTGGCCCACATGGCTTAGGGCCATGTGGACCCCACACAATGGACTAATGGACTGTGACTTGCCTGATGCTACTCTGTACCCAGCTCCATCATAGAATGGAAACTCTGGGCTCTCAATTTGCTTCTAACTCTGCTTAATACCCTTTTAGAACTAGACTAAGGGTAATGGGACTTTGCAACATGAGGGATGTAATTTCATGCAAATAAAGCTTTCTCCAACATCTCATTTTCCCGTGGGGACCTCCAGAAATGCTTATTCCAGTTGTGCCCCAATTCTCAGCAAGAAGAGTTTTCAAAATACAATCATGCATTCTTCTGTTCTTAAAACTGCACTGCAGAGCACTGGAAGAGAGGTGGCATTGTCCAGTATGACAAGGCAGAACCAAGAGAAGTCAAACCTTTGCCTATACTTGCTCACTGCCCACCTCTGGAAATACCCTTTCTGACTTTTGTAGAAAGGCTGGTTCACAGGGTGGAGAACAAGAGCTCAAAAATGTCATTTCACCTTTTGCCAACTGGAATCTTGTAAGTTGGTCTTGCTTACAATATGGAAATTCCTTTGCTTGGTAGAAAGACCACTCATAAATTATATCAGTATCTCAGTGTTTATGTAATTGATCTGGAAATAGGAAAATGAAGAAATGTTGAATAGGAAATGAGGAATTCTCAAGCAACTCTCTATTCACTATAACTCTCAAATCTCCAAATAGAAAGACATAAAAATGGCCTCTTAATCATAGAACATGTGTTGATAGTAGTAGCTTTTTAAAACATGAATTTGAGAATATATAATAATGACATTTGACTATTTCCTCTGGCAAGAAAATCATATTGCCCTCAGTACTTTTTGTGCTTGTATATATTTGTTTCAACTATCCTGGAGGGGGCTGAAAAATTAATCACAAGTTAAATTGTGTTTTCTTAGTCTTCCTGAAAATCCAGATAGTAACCTAAAAATATCCGAAGATATGTTGAAGAAGGAAAGAATAATAATCTCTGTGGGCCACGAGTCTTACAGACCCTGCAGAGAAGATATAGCTCTTGAAATTTCAAAGCACATTAGGAAAATAAGATTGGCTATAGCGGTAAGAACACACAGGGAGTGACTCTAAATTGTATCAAAACTATATGTCATTTTTAGGTCATTGAAATGTCATTTTTATAGTCCTAAACTGCTATTCAAATTGAGGATTGCCAATAGATAGATTAGATAGATGAATAGATGGATAGATATATAAGTAGGTCAAAGTAGAGATTAGAAAGAGACAGAGATAGGAATAGAGATAGAGATAAATAAATAATCAAAATGAACTTAGAGGTAGTATTAACCTTGAACTACCTCTTTTGTCTGCATTTCTAACTTATGTTATAGGTAAGTATGCATACATGAGGATTAAATGAATTAATATGTGTAATACATCTAGAATTGTGCCTGGCCCTAGTACATTCTTCCAGAGTGGTAATTACTATATTTTCCCTCACAGAAAGCAGGTGGATTTTAGTGAGTTCTTCATGTTCTTTTTTTGTAGAGACATAAGAAATAAGGAAACAAGAAGGATCCATGCCAAGATGTCCTCACCAAAAGGGCATCTCTTATTTTTTTTTCTCCACTGGGATTTCTTAAGAGATGTTTGCAACAAGGAGTTAAACTACAGCAACATTCTGGTCACTGTTTTTCATAAGCTCATCTTTTTCTTCAGCCAAATTAATAAACATAACATATGTAGATGCTTGGCCTACAGTAGGCACTTTGCCCATTGCATAATGAAAGGGTCAACAGCAGAGTTCCTATTCTTTCAGGGTTTGATCCACAGTTGTTGAATCTAAAAGTTCAGTCACTAATCATTTATTAGCAGTTATTTAATTGGCAGATAATTGTTTATAATTTACTACACACCAGGCATTGCATGAATTATTGGTAATGCACAATAAGCCAGATCAATTCCTATCCCCAAGGACATTATAAGTTAGTTAAACTTAGATCCGTTCAACTCTTGTCATATTAAGTAAACATAAAAAATGATCATGTTTGCAAATGACCAAATGTCTCTAGAGGCAGGCAGCTTCAAGGAGTCAGCGGTCCAAAACTGAGTAGGCAACACCTTGGCATGCCAGTTGGGAAACTTTATGTAATGTGTTCTGCTTTCAATGTGTTTAATTTCTCCATAGATTTTAAAGTTATATGAAAAAAATAGAATCTAGTTGGCGGGAGGAAGGTAGGAGTAGACACTAATTAAACTTGGTGTGGCTTTTAACACTGAGTTTGCAGGTCGGTCCTTGATGTTGGGACTTTGAATTACAAATGAACAGAGAGAGCTGGCTGCTGAGAGAAACATACAAAGGGAGTTCCACTATGCTTCCAAAAATTAATATTTAAAACAATTTCAAGAGCTATGGGATTTAAGCCAGTTGTTTGGTTTTTAAATATTATCCCACACCAATTCCATGATGATTGCCTTGAGTGAGTTACCACCTGTTACAGGCTTTTTTTGTGTACTTCACAAATTCCTATTGGGGTGGAAAAGAACAGAACTACATTGTGTTTCACTATCTTGGATGTTGTGGGGCCCAAGATAATTAGGGAAAGTTCCTGTTCTTTAGCTGTTAGGGCCTTGGGAGTAACTTTTTTTAGGTTAGTATAACCCTCTTTGGCAGGGTAAGAATTCCTGCTGCATTTTTTAAAGAGCCCCTATTTGAAAAGTTGGTATTGGTAAACAGCAAGAATCCACCATCACATTTTTAACATAGCTCCTGAGGGTTTAAGCTCAAAAATCTTCTCATCCCTATGGCAACAAGCAGAAGTATTCAATTAATGCTACATGCTGTGTACATTAAACCTTCCCCACCTCCTTTGCCTTCCTCCCTACAGATTCAACCTAAACCTCACTACATTATGCACCTTGAAAAGGGCTCTTTTTTGAGCACAGACTTGATTTCCAACATGCCAGCTACCAGACCCAGGAATGTAAAAGGAGGGAGTCCTCCCAGAGGAAACCTTCAAAAACCCAGAGGGAAAATGCACCCCCCAATAGAGACACCATCTGCTTCCCTGATTTGACAGATTTGAGAGCTTCTTGTTTAAAAGCCAGACATGAATCTGTGAAGAGATTCCCTTGAGTTACAACCCTTTTTAGAACCAGCTACCATGAAGATAACATATGTGGTGAGACAGAGCCAAAAAGCACCCACTGGGCTGCAGCACAGCTCTGGGAACATTTATAACACATCCTTAGGAAGCTGAGTTGATTAGTCATGGGTCTGGAGAAAGAGCCCCTCTGTGGTGACTGTCTCATAGGCACTGGGGATTGGCTGTCACCATTACTGCCTGTTCTTCAAGGAGGAATCCAGTGATTTTGTTCTCCTGGAGAGTGAGTGAGAACCTGAAACCTGAGATTCAAAGACCCACAGGCCAAGCAAAGGCAGCTTGAATTCTGACTCTTTTAAAAAATTTCCAAGAAAAAAAAATTTTTTTCAAGAATAAAATGGGCTGGGATGTTGTGCACAAAATTCTGCTTAGCTTCTAAGATATTGATGAAATGGGAACTAGTCATGCACTCTGTTCCTTTGGGAAGGTCCAGAGGAACATTCTGGTTCAGCATGAAGCATGCTATCCTTGTTGGCTTCTTTCCAGGGCTAACCATTGTCCCTCTTTCCCCCATGATTCTTCAGATATGATGTATATTTAAGAGGTGTTGGTTTAAGGCTATCATCCACTGTATTCCTGGTAAGTGTAAGGACTGTGATCTGGAAAACATAGGTGTTGATATCATCTGTTGCTCTGTGATGTTAGATATGGTGCCTTCCTTCACTTATAAGATACAGATGTTAAACTATGAAGTCTCTAAGTCTAATGTATCTTATTGCTAAAAAGTCTAGGCTTCCTAGAAGTCAATTGAATTGTGGCCTGATTAAAGCTCTGACTTTTTCTTCTTTTTTATAAAGTGAAACCCAAATATTTAAGGGTGGACCTCATTGTGAGACCCCTGGTACAGTTTTGTTGTTCAATGTGTCCAGAGCAGCAGCAGCAGCAGCAGCAGCAGCATTTTCTGGGCACTGAGAATTGGAGAATCTTGAGCTGCACTCCAAACCTATTTTTTTCAGAATCAGCATGTTAACAACCTATTCTGGAAATTCACATGCATCTTAAAATTTGAGAATTACAGAAGACAGTCGCCAGCAGGACAGCAGTGAGGGAGAGAGTGTTAATGAGCGAGGGAGCAAAAGGGGAGTGTGTGTGTGTGTGTGTGTATGAAGGACAGTTAGATCCTGCAGGACGTTTAGGGGCTGGTAGATAGGGCTCTCCTAGATAAAGAGCCCCTGCTACCACAGAAATCACTCCCAGGGAAGCCAGCTCTGGCAGAAACCATGCCATATTGGAGAGCTGCTATGACTAGGAGCCCAGCCTCACCAGCACCCAAACTTCCCTCAGACACCACCTCAGATCTTACAGGCACTCTGGCCAAAGATCTGCTACCTAGGCTGCAGACCCATGGATATAGGACTCTGGACTCTCTGGATGTGGGCTCCTGTGGGTACTGGAGTGTGTCCCCCTCCCACCAGACCACTGCATCCCAAGGGTGAGTCTCAAACTGTACTCCTTGCCTGGCAAGTTCACATTGTGGGCCATAGGCCCTGGACATCCTACAGCCAAGCCTCAGACTGTGGTCTACACACATCAAGCCTCTGGCATCCTCATGGACCCTGTATGTCCCACCAGCAAGCCTTGGACTGCACTCCCTGCCTGGCAAGAATGCAGAGTTGTCCCCACACATCTTGGTGCCTGGACCCTTCCATGAAAGCAAAGGTGGGGAGATAAAGAAACAACACCCAAAGGAAAGAAAAACGAGGCATCAGAAGAGGAACTAAATGAAACAGAGGCATGCACTATGTCAGAAAAAGATTTTTGAATAAGGGCCATACAGTTCCTAAATCACCTGGATGAGAAAATCAACAACATATGTAAGAATCAAAGGGAAATAAAAAGCAATAAAGCTAAAATAAAAACACTAGTTTTTATTCAACAGTAGACTAGAAGAAGCAGAGGACTGAATTCAAAGACAGGACAGACAAACACACTCAATCTGCACAGCAATTGGAGAAAAATAATTATAAAGTAGGAGAAGAGCCTATGGGAGATTTGGGACAATATGAAATGAAGTAACATATGTATAATATTGGTGCCAGAATGACAAGAATATGACCAAGGATTAGAAAACCTATTTGAAGAAATAATGACAGAAAATTTTCATAATTTGGGAAAGAAAAAAGTCTCACAAACACAGAGAATCCCTAATAAGATGAACCCAAAAAGACCTACACCCATACATATCATAATTACAATGACAAACATCAATGACAAAGAATCTTAAGGACTGCAAGAGAGAGACAGAAAGTTACCTATAAGGGAATTGCCACTAGACTATCAAATGATTTCTCAACAGAAATGCATCAGACTAGAAGGAAATGGAAAAAAGTATACAAAATGGTACAAAGCAAGGAATTGAATCCAAGAATACTTTATCTATCAAGCTATCATTCAAAATTGAAGGGGAAATCAGGAGTTTCAGAGGAAAAAAAAAAGGCTAAGAGAGTTTATCACTACCAAGCCAGCAATGCAGGAAATGCTAAAGGGAATGGGAAAGTTGTAAAAAGAAGAAATAGAAAGGCAAGAAGGAGAACAGGCACAAAGAATAAAAGTGGCTACAAACAAGTACCTATCAATAATAACCTTGAGTGTAAATGGATTAAATGCTCCAATCAAAAGACATTGAGTGGCTGATGGGATAATAAAATATGTCCATATGCTGTCTATAAGAGACCCACCTCAGAACAAGGGACTCACACAGACTGGAACTGAAGGGATATAAAATGTATTTCAGTCAATGGAAATGAAAAGGAAAAGCTGGGGTACTTATATCTAATGAAATAGAGCTCAAAGTGAAGACCCTAACAGTCGATAAAGAGTGAGACCTCATAATACTAAGGGGATCAATACAACAAGAGGATATAACTCTGGTAAACATATATGCTCCCAATACAGGAGCACTCAAATACATAACAAAACTTCTGGAAGATATCAAAAGAGAGATCAACAGCAATACAATCATAGGAAAGGACTTTAATATCCCACTGACATCACTGAGTAAATCCTAAAATATCAGCAAAAAAATAGCAATCCTAAATGATTCACTAGATCAGATGAACTTAATTGACATCTTGAGAACATTAAACCCCAATGCTAAAGAATATACATTCTTTTCAAGTGCACATAGGACATTTTCAAAGATATATTACAAATTGGGACCCACTCAAAGTCTTTCAAAATTCAAGGAGATCAAAGTCATATCTAGCATCTTCTTAGATTATAATGACATAATATTAGAAAAAAACTATAATAAAAACAAACAAGCAAACAAAAAACAGAACCTGAAACACTCGGAGGCTAAATAGCATGCTATTAAATAATGATTGGGTTACTAAAGAGATCAAAGAAGAAATTAAAAATGCCCTGGGAACAAATGATAATGAAAATACAACAATCCAAAACTTGTGGGACATAGTGAAAGCAGTCCTGAGAGGGAAGTTCATAGCACTACAGGCCTACCTCAAAAAAAAAACACAAAATAAAACAAAACAAAAAAACTGGTAATAAATTATCTAACTCAACAACTTAAAGAATTTGAAAGGCAAAAGAAAGAAAATAATAAAGATCAGAGCAGAAACAAATACTATAGAGACAAAAACAAACAAACAATAAACAAAAAACAAACAATATAAAAGATCAATGAACCCAAGATCTGGTTCTTTGGAATGACAAACAAGATTAATGAACCTCTAACTAGGCTTACCATTAAGCAAAGGGAGAGAACTCAAAGAAACAAAATAAAAAATGAAACAGGTAAAATAATAATAAACTCCACAGAAAAAAAACAAAGGATTGTTAAAAAAAAATACTATGAAAAACTCCATTCCAACAAATTAGTCAACCTAGAAGTGTTGGGGCTGACCAGCAGACCTAAGTGATAAATGAATGATTACTCTGACACATGTTTCTGTGAAAGAGAGGGCAAAGGGACTGCCTGACTAAAGGAACTAGACAGGCCTATTTGCCTGCCTTCTTAGGTTTTTATTGTAACAACAGCTTAAACCAAAATTAACTCTTAGATACTATCAGCAGGGTAAGTATCATTGAGAATACCCATGTATCTTCAGTATCTTTTAAACAAGGATGTTCTGAAGTTTAAACATAAAGATTCCAATAAAACACCTAGGGGCTCAGACTTGTTTAGAAAAGTCAAGGTAGGGTCTGCTGCCTTCAGCAAGATGCCCCCAGAGGCCTTCAACCTTTCAGAGAATCCTCCTTACAGACTTCCCAAACAAGTCCCTTACTTCCTTCATAGAAAAAAATAGACATATTCCTAGAAAAATAGGACCTTCCAAAACTCAATCAGGAAGAATAAAAACATTTGAATAGACTGATATGTTGGAGAAAATCGGGCAGTCATAAAAAACTTCCAGCAAACAAAAGCCCTAGGCCAGATGGCTTTACCAGGAAGTTTTACCAAACTTTCAAAGAAGAACTAAAACCTATCCTCCTCAGACTATTACAAAAAAATTCAAGAGGAAGGAATACTTCCAAACTCTTTCTATCAAGCCTGCTTTGCCCTAACTCCAAAACCAGCTAAAGACACTACAAAGAAAGAGAATTACAATCCAATATCTCTGATGAACATAGATGCTAAAATCTGAAACAAAGTTCTAGCAAATCAGATCCAGGATTACAGTAGAAAAATCATACACCATGATCTAGTGGGATTTATTTCCAGGATACAAGGATAGTACAATGTCTATAAATCAATAAGTGTGATAAATCATATAAAAAATTGAAAGATAAAAATCACAAAGTCATATGACTTGATGCAAAAAAAAAGCATTTGACAAAATCTAACATCTTTTCTTTATAAAAACCCTCAGCAAAGTGGGAATAGAATACCTCAATATAAATAAAAGCCTTATATAACAAATCTACAGCCAACATCATACTTAATGAGCAAAAATTAAAATCATTTCCCCTAATAACAGGAACAAGGCAGTGATGGCCACTCTCACAACATCTGTTTGACGTAGTACTAGAAGTGCTATCCATACCAATTAGACAAAAAGAAGTAAAAGGCATCCAAATTGAAAAAAAAAGAAGTAAAACTGTCATTATTCACAGGTGACATAATATTCTACCTAGAAAACCCTAAAGACTCCATCAAAAACTATTAGACTTAATAAATGAATTAAGTCTATTATTTTTTATTAAATATTATTTAATAAAAATATTTTTATTAAATATTATTTTTATTAAATTTTATTAAGTCTATTATTTTTTTATTAAGTCTATTATTATTTTTATTAAACAAATAAATATCCTCCTTCAGCAATGTAGGAGGATACAAAAGTAATACCCAGAAATATATGGCTTTTTTATACACCAATAATGAACTTACAAAAAGATAAATTTAAAAAACAAACACAATTCCATATATCATTGCAACAAGAAAATTAAGATACCTAGGAATAAACTTAACTAAGGAGGGAAAAGACCTGTTCTGAGAAAACTATAGGATATTGAAAAAAGAGATAGAGGAAGACATAAACAAATGGAAGAATATACCATGTACATGGTTTGGTAGAATCAACAACATCAAATGTCCATATTACCCAAAACAATCTATAAATTCAAGGCAATCTCCATTAATACCAATGGCATATTTCACAGACTTAGAATGAACTCTCCAAAAATTCATTTGGAATTAAAAAAGACTCCAAATAGCCACAGCAATTCTGAGAAAAAACAAAGTAGGAGATAACAGATATCCAGCTATATTACAAAGCTACTATCCTCTAAACTGCCTGGTACTGGCACAAAAACAGACATATAGACCAATGGAATCAGAATAGACAATCCAAAAATTGACCCAAGCCATATGCTCAATTAATATTTGACAAAGGAGGCAAGGGCATTCAATGGAGTCAAGACAATCTCTTCAATAAATGGTGTTGGGAAAATTGGACAGATACATGCAAAAAAAGAAAGAAAGAAAGAAAGAAAGAAAGAAAGAAAGAAAGAAAGAAAGAAAGAAAGGAAGAAAGAAAGAAAGAGAAAGAAACTAGACCAACTTACATCATACACAAAAATAAACTCAAAATGGATAAAGAACTTAAGTGTAAGATGGGAAACCATAAAAATCTTAGAGAAAACCAGAGGCAGCAAAATATCAAACATATGTCATAGCAGTATTTTTACTGATACAGCTCCTAGGGCAATGGAAATTAAAGATAAAATAAATAAATTGCGATTTTATTTATCAAAATAAAAAGCTTTGGCACAGCAAAAGAAATCATCAACAAACAATAAGAAAGCCCACTGTATTTGAGAACATATATGCCAATGTATTCTCTGGTAAGGGTTTAATCTCCAAAAAAATTTTTTTAATATATTTTATTGATTTTTCACAGAGAGGAAGGGAGAGGGATAGAAAGTCAGAAACATCAATGAGAGAGAGACATCAATCAGCCGCCTCTTGCACACTCCACACTGGAGATGTGCCCGCAAGGAAGGTACATGCCCCTGACTGGAATCGAACCCAGGACCTTTCAGTCCGCAGGCCCACGCTCTATCCACTGAGCAAAACCGGTCTCGGCTTAATCTCCAAAATTTACAGGGAACTCACACAACTTAACAAAAGGAAGATAAACAATCCAATAAAAAAATAGGCAAAGGACCTAAATAGACAGTTTTTTAAATAGGACATATGAAAGGCTAAGAGACACATGAAAACATGCTCTAAGTTACTAATTATCTGAGAGATGCAAATCAAAACGACAATGTGATACCATCTCATATCTGCAGAATGGCTGTCATCAACAAGTCAAAAAGCAACCACTGGTGAGGATGTGGAGAAAAAGGAACCCTCATGCACTGCTGGTGAGAATGCAGACTGTTGCAGCCACTGTTGAAAGCAGTATGGAGTTTCCTAAAAAAATTAAAAATGGAAATGCCATTTGACCCAGTAATACCACTTTTAGGAATATATCCCAAGAAATTGGAAACACCAATCAGAAAGGACATTTGCACCCCTATGTTCTTAGCAGCACCATTTGCAATAGGGAAGACTTGGAAACAGCCTATGTGTATATCAGCAGATGAATGGATTACAAAATTGTGGCACATCTACACACTGAAATACTATGCTGCTATAAAAAATAAAGTATACTTACCATTTGCAACAGCATGGATGGACTTGGAGAGCATTATGCTAATAAGCAAAATTAGCCAATTGGAGAAAGATAAACATCATATAATCACACTTATTTGTGGAATATAATTAACTGATGAACAAAATAGATGCAGAGAAGAACCAAGATGATGGCATAAGGTATACACCTTTAAGTGCTGCCTCTCATAATCACACCAAAACTACAAGTAAAAGACAAAATGACTATGCCTCAGAACCACCAGAAAGCTGGTGGAGTGGAAGTTCTACAACTAGAAGGAAAGAAAAAAGTGCATTGAGACCTGGTAGGATGTGCAAAGGTTCAGAAAGGCAGAGGTACGGAGAATTGGGCTGGCGTGCACTGTGTTGTTGTTTTTTTTCAATTGGGAGGGAGTTACAAGTTCCCAACTCTCTGAACTCCAGTTTCAGGCAAGATTCTGGGGACCCAGACTCATACAAAGAGAAACTGGACTGTTGACCATTGGGTCAGAAAGGGAGGGTGGCTTTCTCACAGAGGTGCGCACAGGAATCATTGTTTACTGCACTGGGGTGTGGGATGTGAGATACGGGACATGGAAACTTTGGAGACACAGAGAGAGCTGATTGGCAGCCACCACTGTTTGCCAAGCCCTAACCTAGTGATACCCTGAGACCCCATCTTGCCCAATTTATAAACCCACAAAGCTGTGAGCAACAGCTTTTGCATATGAATGGCCTGCCCTCTAGCAGCTTAACCTAACAATTGCAACTGGGTCAGACAACTCCAAAACTTCCAAACCCTGTAGCTCCTGCTGGGTGGCCTCAGACACTGACTTGCACCTCTTTGGAAATCCAGGAACCAGTGTACCTAGAGGTCAGTGTGAGAGGATACCAGATTTCTACTCCTCACATACATAAGAGGCAGACTCAGTGAGCACCAAAGCCCCACTGAAGCAAGCCCTGCCCCATAGGGGTGTTTTCTATTAATAGACACAGCTAATCCTCACAGTCAACTGGCCTGGAGGTCAATTCCTCCCAGTGTACCAATACCAATCAAGGCTTAACTACAACAAGACCGTGTACCCAGCCCACAAAGGGGTGCACCAAGAGTGTCCACCTCAAGTGATTCGGGAATCGGAACTACTGGGCCATAAAGGACAACTAGCACACAAAGCCACTCCATCAACACAGGGAAGCAGTAAAAATGCAGAGAAAAAGAAACAAATCACGAATAAAAGAAATGCAGGAAAGCAAACTACTGGACATAGAATTCAAAACCACATTTGTAAGGTTACTCAGGAATCTTCTACAAACTGCTGAGAAACTTAGTGAGACCTCTGAGAAACTTAGTGAGATCTTCAAGGATCTTAATGAAAATGCTAAAAAAATAGAAAAGGGCCAGTCAGAAATTAAGCATACACTGTCTGAAATAAAGAATAATATACAGAAATCCAACAGCAGACTAGAGGACCCCAGGAATCAAACCAAAAATCTGAAATATGAGGAAACAAAAATACCAAACTAGAAAAACAAAAAGAAAAATGGGTGCAAAAATGTGAAGATAGGGTAAGGAGCCTCTGGGACAACTTCAAGCGTACCAACATCAGAGCTATGGGATGCCAGAAGAAGAGAGAGCAAGATACTGAAAACCTATTTGAAGAAATAATGACTGAAAACTTTTCCTACTTGGTGAAAGAAATGGTCTTATAAGTCCAGGAATCACAGAGAACCCCAAACAAAAGGAATCCAAAGAGGACCACCCCACAAGATATCATAATTAAAATGCCAAGAACAAAAGACAAAGAGAGAATATTAAAAGAAGCAAGAGAAAAAATAGTTAATTACCTACAATGGAGCACCCATACCACTGTCAGCTGATTTCTCAATAGAAACTATACAGGCCAGAAGAGAGTGGCAAGAAATATTCAAAGTGATAAATAGGAAGACCTTACAACCAAGATTACTCTACCCAGCAAAGCTATCAGAATTAAAGGTCAGATGAAGAGCTTCACAGATAGGAAAAAGCTGAAGTTCATCACCACCAAACCAAGATTATATGAAATGCTGAAGGGTATTCTTTAAAAAGAGGAAGAAGAGAAAGGTAAAGATAAAAATTATGAACAATGAAGTGATAATAAATACATACCTATCAAAAAATGAATCTAAAAATCAAGTGAATAAAAAGTCCAATGAACAGAATAAACTGGTGAATATAATAGAATTAAGGGTATAAAAAGGGAATGGACTAATAATTCTCAGGGGGAAGGGGTGTGAGGGATGAGGTAAGAGATTGAACAAAAATCTTATCTATGGATGAGGACAGTGGCGGGGGGGAAGGGCATAGGGTGGGAGGTAGGCAATCAGGTGGAGGGGAACTATGGGGGGAAAAAAGATCATCTATAATACACTGAACAATAAAGATTTATTTAAAAAATAAAATAAATGTACAAAAAAAAATAGATGTAGAGACTCAGATGCATGGAACTGAGTGTCAGACCTCAGAGGTAAGGAGGTGAGGTTTGCAATGCCCTAGCCTAGTGGTCAACCAAAAGACTTGTGCATACATATAAGCATCACCAATGGATGTAGACATTAGGGCAATGAGGGCATGTGCTGGGGGGTGGGAGTGGCCACAGAGAGATCAGTGGGGGAGAATGGAGACATATGTAATACTTTACCTAATAAAGAATTTTTTAAAAAATTGAAAACCACTGATATTGACTACTGAAAGAGGTTTTGTATGTATTGATAAATTTGTTGGCAGCAAGGTGAACTATTTTAGCACCATGATCTACCTTCTTCTCACCCCCTGAGATTACTATTAATTAATATTCTAATTTAACAGATGAGAAAACCAAAGTAGATTAGGTAACTTGCCTATAATCACAGAATAAATAGATTATGAAGTGGTGAAACCAAAGTAAATTTAAAGTAGACTTCCATATTGCCAGTCAGGTATGAGGGGTAAAGAGTGCCCTTAGTAATGCTGGGGGTCTTGATCAAGCATCTTGAAGAGTTCAGGAATCTGGAAAAGAAGCTGCTGTAAGTTAACCAAGAGTTCCAGAGAGGAAACATAATTTTGGAAGGCATTTTGGACAACCAAAGAAGACTTAGCTCAAGAAACAAAGTTCCTGTATCTTTGGACCCCTTGCTCTTTATTAAAAACAAATTGTTCTAAGGCAAGAGAGATATACACATCAAAGACAAGGTTTAGTATACAGAATCCATTGTGAGATTGCAGGAACTGCCTCCAAACACACTGTTCAGGTGTTTGGCCAATAAAAGGCACTAACATGTAGATTGAAATGCCCTTAGCTGTCTGGCAGCAAGCAATCATTTATGCATCCTTTTCAGGTTTGGGGAAATGTCCAACAAGCAATAGTACGTATCTTTCAGCCCTTGCTGAAGGCTCAAGATCCACCAATCTTTTGATGAACTTCTTGCATTTATGACCTGCTGGAATTAGCTTCTGACACATTAGGTCTTCTTCAGATTGTCCATGTTTATTAACTGATAGTCTTCTGGAAAAGAAGTGCTTTATATGACCCTCTTCACCTCCCAACTTGCCATAGCATTTTTCATTTTAAAAATCATCATTTGATTCTCATGACAACATCACATGAAAATTAAGGATGGGATTATTATCCCTTCATTTTACAGAAGGGATAAGATTAAAGCCTAGAAAATTGAATTTACTTCTTTGAACCCAAGTCACAGAGCCCAAGAAAAGCTCAGCTGTTTTGGTGCCAAGCCTGGTATTATATTATTGCTGCCATACTACATTTGATTCAGAATATTCATTGTGTTTCCCACTTGCTTTGTGCATTGTGTTGATTTCAAAACCAGAACAATGGATAATGTACCTTCTTGGTGATGCTTTTTTAAATTAAAACATTTTAATTGTGGTATGGTATGCATAATATAAATCTTACAATCTTAACCATCTTAACATATATAGTTCAGTGGTATTAAATACATTAACATTGTTATGAAACCATGACTGCCATCCATCTGCAGAGCTCCTTTCATCTTGCAAAACTAAAATTCTGTACACACTAAATAATAACTCCCAAACAAAAGGAATCCAAAGAGGACCACCCCACAAGACATCATAATTAAAATGCCAAGAACAAAAGACAAAGAGAGAATATTACATTATTATAATAATCCCAAATTTGACACTCAACCAACTAACTGAGTTACCAGGATTATTATAATAATCCCAAATTTTATTTCTCAGGAGATGGTTATAGTCTTCTTTGACACCCTGTTTTGAGCCAGATACACAATTTTACACTTGTTGGTATTAATATATACTATTCTCCCTGGTTCCTGGTAACCACCATTCTACTTTCTGTCTCTAAATTGACTAATCTAGGTACCTCATGTAAGTTGCATTACAGTATTTGTCTCTTTGTGACTGGTTTATTTGATTATCATAATGTCTTCAAAGTTTATCCATATTATAGTATGCATTGGAATTTCCTACCTTTAAAAATCCTCACACAGTGATATTTCCATTAGAGAGAAGAGAGAGTGTGTGTGAGAGAGAGACTGATGTGTGACATGGATCAACTGCCTTCTGTACTGCACTCCATCCAGAAATGAAACCTGCAACCTAGGTGTGTGCCCTGACCTGAATTCAACCTGCCACATTTTGACACTCAACCAACTAACTGAGTTACCTGGCCAGGCAGACTTTCCTCCCTTTTTAAGACTAATATTGATATATACTGAATGAAAAACTATTCCTTGGAACAAACATTCACACAATCAAAAAAATATATAACATTTTAATTCATTTCTCAGGCTATAATGAGGCACAGAGGTCTTATTTGGTCACTATGTCTGAATTGTTTAAAAACTGCAAATCTCCATTGTAGTAAGACTGATTTACTCTTTTTTTTAAATCATTTCACAAACACTGTAATACATTAAAGTCATAGAATAAATGCTGACTTTCCTTTTGAAAAGTTCAATTCTGTTAAATGGGATATCAATGTGAGGTAATTGATTAAGTACTCACTCTTTAATTATTAAGCAATTATTAAGTTAAACAATGTGACATTGCTGGTATTTCAAGAGAATAACCTACATATTCTTTTCGGAGCTCACAAATTCATTTTGAAGGTAATAAAATCAACAATCTTATGCAGAATGATGGTAGAGGATTGTCTGAGAATGTTTCATCTTTTTGTGGTAAAATTTTTTAATCTGTTTTTCTTTTACAACAGTCATTTGAAATTCCTTTGGATATCAGTAAGGATACCATCATCCAATGGTTCATAAAGAATTGACAGGTGATGTTACTTTATTCCACAGCAATCAGCTCTGTAGATGGTGAACATCAGAGTTAAGAGATGTAGACTTAGCTGCATCTACATCTGAATGATCAGATTTAAACTTCAGAGCCCTCCTTCTAATTACTCGATGGTTAGAGTCTTCTTTGACACCCTGTTTTGAGCCAGATATACAATTTTACACTTGTTGGTATTAATATGTACTCAAATCCTTCTAAGGAACATTTCTCCTGTTTAAAAAATTTCATAAAGAAAAATAATCTGAAGAAAATACTTCCTAAATATTTCAAAGTTTTAAACACCTATTCACCTTATAAAAAAAAAAAAGCAAAGCACAGCAAACCAGCTGATGTCACTTTTCATTGATATTGACGCATTTTGGCTGACAGTTCTATTTCTGTTCACTTAATCATAGCCTCTGATTTCTACTTATAGAATTCAGCTTGGAAATTTGGCTTTGTCAAACTGCAATGGCTGGAAAGCCACGTGAAGTGTGACAAATAAAATGCAGTTGAAACTGCCTCTACCTTCCCTTAGGTTTGACATTCTGATCAAGTTTCTCTGTCTCTGCATCTGTTTTTGTTCATCAGTTTGATTTGTTCATTATTTTTCATAAATGAGTGAGATCATGTGATATTTATCTTTCTGTGCTTGGGGGTCAGGGGGAAGATATCAACCAAAGGACTTATATGCATACATATAAGCCTAACCAATGGACACAGACAATGTGTGTGGGGGGGGTAAGGGCATGAATGGGGAACTGGGGGAGATATGGGGGAATAAGGACACATGTAATACCTTGATTAATAAAGAAATTTAAAAAAAGAAACTGCCTCACCTTTTTCAGACAGATCTTGAGTTGCTTTTATGATGATGAACAGGACACTTATCTGGGGCTAACTGTGGAGTGAAGGATACAAGAGACAAGCAGCCACATTACTTAATGAAAACCACTATTTATGCATTTGAATTCATCCTAAAACATAAGTATTTGATTTTTCTATATACTAAATCTACATCTCTTCACTCTGATGTTCTCTAGGGCAGCTAAGCAATCAATTTGAGCTTAATCAAATAAATGCTTATTGAACAAAGAATGATGAGAACAAAACTTGAATTCTTAGGGACTCAAAGAAGGCAACATTAGTGACCATTTAGTACTACTCATTCATTTTGCAGTTTCTTTAGTTGATTCGAAAGAATTTGTGTTTAAATAACAACAAAGAAACAACAAAGTTCCTCTCCTAGGACAGAAGCGGAGGGATGGCTGTAATTCTGTTAAAGGAAAGTATTGTAAAACAATGGAATTTAGAGTTTAAAGTGTTTTAAAGAAGACAAGGGATTGGGACACTGATCAATTCATCTGGGACTTGAGTGAGCGTTTAAAAACTGGTGTTGTTTGGCAATATTTGACCAATAGGTCCTCATTAAGCAGGAAGATAAGGTAAGGAAGGGGCAGCCTAAAAAAAGGCATGAAAGGCATGGAAACAAGGAAGAGCCCAGCTTAATTTAGGAGGAATGAGATTAGGGGTTCCTCTAGAGGACAGGCTCGGATGCAGGCAGAGGAAGATAAGGATGTAAGCAGAAACCAAACTCTGAAGAATATCCTAGTCTGGCTTTATTTTCTAGACTCCAGGCAGGGAATCTTGTTAAGAGGTAATTGACAACGAAGGCAATACAACAAAGACCTAAGACAGTGGAATCTAGGTGGAATCACGTTGAATTTTCAGTGTCTCAGAAACATTGAATTGTAAATGTGTAAAAGGGAATGAAAATTTGGGGCTTTAAGGGAGGGGCCATACTTACATATGTAGCTTCCTAATTAGCATTTGTGGAAGCTGAAGCAGTGAAAACAAGTGTGAACAAGGAGATAATGTTCTACAGAGCAGCACCTGTATCACCTGTAGCTTGTGGACTCTCAAGCCCCACTCTAGACCTACAGAATCAGAATCTGCATTTTCCTTAGATTTGCAGGAGATGTCTATGCACATCAAAGTTTAAAAGCCTACTTTCATATATAAGACTCCACCAGGATCATACTCAGAAGGTAATTGGGCAGACCTGGATATATCCAACTGAAGTTACCCCTGAATTACTATAATAGTACAGGCATACATACCTGGTTTTATTGTATTTTGCTTCATTGAGCTCACAGGTGTTGTGGTTTTTTACAAATTGAAGGTAATACCCTCCACCAGTGAAAAGACCATGACTCGCTTTACTGTAATACTCACTTTATTACAGTGGTCTGGAGCCGAACCCATAATATCTCTGAGATATGCCTATAATTTAAACCCTGGGAGCACACTGAAAGAACTGTCAGAACTTTAAGTATTTACTAACGTGCAGCTTTTACCCCCAGAGATTCTGATTTATTCTGGGGTGAGGCCCAGGGATTTTCCAGGTGATTCTACTGTATAGATATGAAAAAGAATCATTGTGCTAAGAAGTCTTAAAGGGAAGCAGAACTCTAAATTCAATGAAGTATAATATGATTTTTATGATGAGAGACTAATGCTAAAACTATATTAATAATAGAAGCCTTAGTTGATGTTCAGCAGGATATATGAAGGTAACATCTGAACTGTGTCATTGATAATATAAAAGATGGCATATTATTTAGGGAACCCTTGAGTTCTTATGAAGCTCTTATCTCATGAGAGTTTCAATTAACTTAGAAAAGTTACACAATGATTTTTTAAGTTAACAGAGACAAGATAAAAAGTCGTCTTATGTTAAAAGAGTTTGAGAGGGAGGGAGGGAGCAAGAAGTCAGGAGAAGAGAGAGTTATTTTTCTCTTGGTAAAATGCTGTGTGCCTTAATTTGCTCAACCTTGAAACGACGGCATTTTGGAAGACTGAAAGACTGTAGGTGTAAGTAGAATGTCAAGGATGTGTCAAAGATTAATACCTAAATTACAGACAATGATTGAAATTTTATACCTCTGCCTTTGAAATCAAGTTGGGAAGAAGGAAGCACTGTATTGACTAATAATAAAGTACTGTGTATATTGGGTTATCACATAATCAGATAAATTATGCCCAATTCCAAGAATGGAGAATGACTTAAGCCATGCATTTTTAAATAGTTCTGCAAATTTCTCAAGCATATAGCTTATTCATTGGCAGGCTAGCTCCAACTGTATAAAAGGAGATCTCAAATACATATAAGCATAACCAAAGGACACAGACAATAAGGAGGTGGAAAAATACTTGAGAGGTGGTGGAGAAAGTGGCCAAGAAGAGGGCAGTTGGGGGGACCAGGCCTGCAGGGGAAGGCAGTTGTGGGTGATCAGGCTTGCAAGGAGGGCAGTAAGGGGTGGCTGGACCAGAAGAGGAGGGCAGTTGGTAGGGACCAGGCCTTCAGGGGAGAACAGTTGTTGGGGGGACCAAGCCAACAGGGGAGGGCAGTTGGGGTTGATCAGGCCAGCGGGGGGGGGCAGTTGAAAGAAACCAGGCCTGCAGGGGAGGGCATTTGGGGGAAATCAGGCCTGCAGGGAAGGACAGTTTGGGGGGAACCAGGCTTGAAGGGGAGGGCAGTTGGGGGGGAACCTGGTCTGTAGGAGAGGGCAGTTGGGGGTGGGACCAGGCCTGCAGGGAGAGCACTTAAGGGCAATTGGGCCAGCCAAGGAGCAGTTAGACATCAATCAGGCTGGCAGGGGAGTGGTTAAGGGGTGATCAGGCTGAGTGGCAGAAGCGGTTAGGGGCAATCAGGCAGAGGCAGGCAAGCAGTTGGGACCCAGCAGTCCTGGATTGTGAGAGGGATGTCTGACTGCCTGTATAGGCCCAATTCCACCAGGATCCCGGATTGGAGAGGGTGCAGGCTGGGCTGAAGGACATCTCCACAACCATCCCGTGGATGAACTTAATGCACCAGGCCTCTAGTATGTAATACTTTCAACAATAAAGAATTTAAATTTAGAAAAAATAAAGGAAGATCTCAAAAAGTTTAGAAGTTTTTAACTATATGAGAATGTGTTATGCACTGATCCTAATGAGATATTTTTAAATGTACAAATCATGTTATAATTAAAGTGTCATGATAATCTCAAAAGTGACCTACCAGCAAAATGATTTATTAAATGTTTATAAAAAGTGTTGTGGTATTCAACAGCTGATTTGTAATTTTTCCAAAGCCATCCTTAGTACCTAAGGATGCTATGAAAAAATTGTAAGATATTCTCTCTGTCCTTGAGGAGTTCAAACACTTGTTCAATAAAAGCAATTAGAGTTGTACATCTAAGAAAACTATTTTATTTTCAAAACGCAATAAATTGCACTTAAATTTGAGAAAATCTGTGAAGTGATAATACTCAAGGTTTTAAAAACAGAATAATAGTGATAATATTTCCAATGATAGATTAGTGCAAAATAGCTATAGATAATTTTATTTCTGATGCAATACTTTAAAGAAATTGTTATGTCAACTTATAAACACAGAATACTAGCCTGAGAAGTTATAACATTCCATAATTCTCTTTAACTTAGAACATAGGCATAATTGCCTTTCACCCCAATGCTTGAAATATGATGAGCAAAATTATTGTTGTTTTTCTTACCTGAACCATTAATTTTTCAAAGAAGATATAAAGGGAGCCTCTTCTGCAATATTCCGCCATACACATACACCAGCTTCTCTGCTCCTGGGTATTTTCTTTTCTTCTTCTTCTTCTTTTTTAATATATTTTATTGATTTTTTACAGAGAGTAAGGGAGAGAGATAGAAAGTCAGAAACATCAATGAGAGAGAGACATCGATCAGCCGCCTCCTGCATGCCCCACACTGGAGATGTGCCTGCAAGCAAGGTACATGCCCCCGACCGGAATCGAACCTGGGACCTTTCAGTCTACAAGCTGACGCTCTATCCACTGAGCCAAACCGGTTTCGGCTCCTGGGTATTTTCTGATGGCTATTTTAGGGCTATTACAGATTAAAGAAGTTAAATATATGATACACTTTAAGTCCATACTCACTATTTGCTCCACTTTAAAATAAATACATTTCAGAAAAATCCTTTTGGTTAGTATTATGCAACTTAAACAGATTGAAAAAAAAAATGACACTCGCAGAAATGGTTACTCACCTCAAATCATACAAAGGGAATTTCAAGCCCAGTTAACCTAAATTCCTGTAGGACATGACATTTGCTCTCTGGGTTGTAGAACATCACTACATGATTGAAAATGCAATCCAATGGATGTAATTTCAAGGGCACCCAATGTGCTTAGGGGATCTTACTTTAGCAACTTTCTTTGGTTCTTAAATCTCAAGGTCTAGGAAGAATTTAGTCTCTGGCTCAGCTATTTACTAGCCCTGTGACCTTGGGTAAGTCAACTCATACTTGTTAGTAAACCTCTTTTTCCTCTTTTATGAAAACAATAAAATTGTTCTTACTTCATATGGATGCTGTGAGAGTTAAATGGACAATATACTTAGAACAGTACCTGGCATTTGGCAAACACTTAATAAATGTTAGCTATAATTACCTTCATGACTCTCAAAACCAACTAACTCTTCTAAGCTATAGACTCATGTATCCTCCTGGGGCTGGTGAGGATGTTCTCTTGAAGTCACAGACCTCTCAAACTCATCATGCTCCAAATAGAACTCCCCTTTGACATAAGATAATACAGAGTTTGACAGAGTGGTGAATAAGCACTGAATAAAGGTCAGCTACTATTATTATATATTCCAAAGTGTTCTTTTTTTTTTTAACAAACAGCACATCATCATGCAGGGAATCTCATCCAGGAAGCTGAGCATCATCCTAAATTCCTGTTCTTTCTCCATCCAGCAACATGCAGCTAGTTACTGAGTCCATTCAATTTTTCACCTTTTAAGTATCTTTAATGCCATTTGCTCCACTACCTTATCATTTTATTTTATTTTTTGTTTCAGTTATTTGAACAGGTTTCTAATGGTCTCTGGAATCCAAGCATGCCCTCTCAAACCATTCCCCTCAATCATGCTAGGATGAATCCTTAAAATTCAAACTGAACCATCATTCAGTTGCCTAAAATGCTTCACTAACATCCAGACAGCCTCTAGGATGTTTCTCTCCTTTCTTGCCATGGTAAATAAAATCACCTCCTGCTCAAGCCTCACTTCTCAGATGTGCCAGATATGACCACATGGTCTTCTTCTGAAGTTTTCTGTACACTCTCATTTCTGAGCACCATTGGAAATGTTGATTTTCAAACCTAGAATCAGATTTCCTTATATCTATAAAGAAATATTGTCATGCCAAAGGTTGGGAAATACAATGATTGTTTGAATATACATTTAACATTTCAAATATATTAAAACAAATTCATTACAATGATTCTTTTGGGGTTAACGTTTTGCCAATAAATGGATGTACAGAATTCACATAAGAGAAGCTTTGGAAAGTTATTAAGGAGAGTAGACATTGTTATTAGCAGCTTTCTGAGTAGACACTAGTATAATCCTTTAGATGATGAGAAAACTATAATAAGACAATGCCTGTTTCTCAGGGAATTATAACCCTAAGAGAAAACAAAATTTCTAAAATTCCTGGTGCCACTACCATGGAGAGGATGAGAGAAGGCTGTATTATTGAATATATCAGTCTCTCCTTATCGCCCAGGAGTCTTGCAGGACCTGGTGTCAGTTTTTACACTGCTGAATGGCATTGATCCCAAATACATGAGACTCTTTGTACCACCATCCCCTGGTATTTGGAGAGGAACCATTTGGATTTGATCTTGAAAGAGACTAATAGGAAAGATGGCAGTTAACAAATCAACAAAAAATGTGTAAAAATCCAGTAATGGATGATTATACTAATAATTTCAAGGAAGAGAAGAAACAAAGTTCTAAGTATTCTAGTAAGTGGTTGAGATAAATATTCTGCATGCTAAAATTTTCTGGGTCACCCTAACTGTCTTTCTCACACAGCTTGTAAGTGTAAAGTTTGTTCATTCAAAATGTGTTTCCTTTAGAATCTTCTGTTTTAAGTAGCCCTAAATGGACATCAGTCTAAACCTTTAAAATGCAAAGATTTTGGATTTGTCAACAACAGTAAACTCTGATGAATCCTTCTTTCTTAAATATTAGTTCAGACTTTCTAGTGAGACATATAGGACCCCAGATTTTTCTTTTCAGCAGTTGCCCTATGTCATTGCATCTCCACAAAGATTGTCCCCTCTAGTCAGACCAAAGTTGCTGGTTTCTAAAAGTATGTTTGCTTTCTTGTGCTTCTTAGTCCTTGTACATGCTCTTCCTTCTGCTTAGTGTACTCTTCTCTCCCTTATCCTTCAGAATCTTACATCAATTCCTAATTATTGAGAGTTAACAACCTGTTTATGTTTCCCTCTCTGATACTCCAATACTACTAGGTCATGTTTCTGTTGTATATATTCACTGTATTTATTGGTGAAGAAGGAGGAAGAGGAGGGGAAAGAGGAGAACGAAGAAGAGGAGGAAGAGAGAAGAGGAGGAGGAGGAGGAAAAAGAGGAGGAAAAGGAGGAGGAGGAGGAAGAGGAGGAGGAGGAGAAAGTAGTAAGTATTTCACTCTATGCTATGAGCTTTCTGGAATAAGAACTATTTAATTTTCTTTTCTTTAGCCTCAATTTCTCACCCAGGGCTTCGAACATAAGACTGCCTAGAGAATGAATGAGTAAAGCATCACAGTACATATTTCATAGATATATGTCTTTTGATGGCTTATAGTAAAAACTGTCTATAAAAAGTATGGTTGGCTTTTAGCTGTGGTCCAATTATAATGGTAATAGATCCAAATGCACCTTACAGCATGTTTGACACATTATTTTGCATCTGTGCAATTTATGCTTGATTCAGTATTTGAATAAACCTAATATAATCTTCCTTCTTACAAGCCCATTCCTGGTGGATAAAATGAACCACATGAAAGATTCAAATGCCATTTTTTACTCTTATATCTGAGCTGGTATAATATTGAGCCATTCCTCATTCATCATTTATTCACACATATTTATTGTACATTTTCTATGTGAAAGGAACAATTCTAAATCAATTGTACTTCCATTGCATGTTTCATTACACTTCATTAAGTGGTATTATATTATAGTTAGGGGTGAATGTGGTTGCCTTTGTTCACCTAGTACTGTTCTTAAAACTGACATTTACTATATGTTAGGTCAATAACTGAATTGATCATTACATGATCCAGTGGTTAAGTTTGTTTATCCAGTGACTATTTAGTTTAAATTCCAGACTTAACTATCAAACAGAATAAATGGCTTAGTGTGTTTTCCAGTTCAAATACTCTTTGTTCAGATTTCCTTTGGGATTATAAAGTGCCATGATTAGGTCAGTAGTTTTCAAATATATATATTTAAAGTACTAGAACTTTTATATAAAGTACTAGAACTTTTATATCAAATACTAGAAGCCTGGTGCATGAATTTGTGCACAGGTGGGATCCCTCTGGGTGGCCTGTGGGGATTGGGCCAAAACCTGAAGCCTGCATCTTCTACCTTCCACTCCCACTTATCCTGGCCTCACTGTGTCTGCTGCGGACTTGAGCCCAATCAGTCCCAATTGGGAGAGGCTTGTGCTGCCACAGCAGTGCTTGCCAGCCAAGAACCCTGTGTCTGGCACTCTCCAAAGGAGAATTGCCTGTGGGATCAGGATGAAACTGGCTTTCCAACATCTCCCAAGGATTTCCAGATAGCCAGAGTGAGCAGGCCAAGTTGAGGGACCCACCAGTACACAATCAGGGAGGGACTATAGGAGGGCTGCAGGGTATATCCAGCCCATCTCGCTCAGTCCCGATCGGCTGGACCCCAGCAGCTAACCATCTGCCCCCTGATGGTTAGTGCATGTCATAGCAAGTGGTTGAGCAGCCATAGCATATCATTAGCATATTATGCTTTGGTTGGTTGTTTGGTTGTTCTGCTGTTCAGTCCATTGCATATTACCCTTTTATTATATAGGATAATTAAAAATATAGAACAATATAAAGAAAAAGTAAACATTATCCTTAATCATATTGTTCAAAAGCATGTTTGGATAGCAATTTGACTATATCATCTGCAGACCCACAGTTTTGGGGAACACCAGAATGCATCATTTACACAGAAATCAATGTGAACTGAACCTGCTAGAGTTGTCTGATGTGGCAGCTCTCATTAGCTTACTATCTCTTTAATATCTATGCATATTCTTATTAATGTAGATCCTGCTTTACTCACATATTATTAATACTATTTTTGATATTGTTAAACTCATTTTACTAGTTACCTCTTTATATTTATCACATTTTTATACACAAAATTTAGATTCATGTAGTTTTTGCAGAGTATCTGGAGAAATGAGTTTATGCTTTCTGTTAGTTTTTTTGCTATCAGGAGACTGACATATAAAATATGTCACATAACGTCAAAGTCCCACTAAAACAGTCCTGGTTCCCACAAACTTCATCATATTCATCTGGGGAAGGATGTTTCTGAGGATGAGGTGATTGGTAAAAATAAATAAATAAATTCTTACAGAATAAACTGGCAACAGCATTCATTATGATTATATTTTAGTTAATTTAATTTATTTTATAAGTGAATATAGCTAAAAGGACAACTTTGACCTAGTGATACTAAGAATGATAATTTATCATAAAAAACTAATTCAATAGTTGCAAAAATATATGCTAATGATCTTCATTGTTATATTATTTATAGGAGGCTATAGACCACTTTTCTATTTATATCTTTATTTTATTCTATGGAACAAAACAAATTGTACATGCAGTTTAAAAATTAATATAAAAATGAAAGCATCAAAATAAGAGAAAACTTTACATTAATATTTAATAAATATTTAGGTGGGAAAACTTTGGGTATATCAAAAGAAAAACAATAATAACAAATGGCAATACTTGAATATTTAGCTATATAAAAATTTCCATAAACAGAAGACATCATAAATAGAGTGGTACAAAAAGAAGATTACTATCCTTAATATACAAGACCAGTTATAACTCAATAGATAAATTGGCAAAAGCCATGAAACAAACAGGAAAAGTGACTCATAAACACATAGAGATATTTAAATATCCTATCCAAAAGTGACTATTTAACAGATGGAAGATTCTACTATATGTATATATCTCTCTCCCCTTTCAGTGATGATACTAATAGTTTTAACCATCATATTTAAACCCTTTTGTCTTCAACATATATCGATAGAGACATATTTGTCCCAGGCCTCCAGGTGCCAGTTTTCTTGTGGTTTGTTACCTCCTCCGTATCTCCACAAGCACTGTACATATAGTGCAGAGATGCTCTTCCTTCCACAGCCTGTCTCTGCACCTTCTCTGGGAGCCTAAGATCTGGCTGGGTGGGGCCAGCTCCCCTGTTTCTAATAGATGTGATTTGTCAAACTCTGAATAATCTGATCAGAGTTGAAAATAAGAGGCGCTGCCACTGATGCCAGGATTCCCAGATTCCTCTGACCTAATATAGCTTATGTAATTTAAAAATATTGCATACATACATCAATTGTTACAACTATAGAAAACACCTTGGCACAAAAAACAACAATATATTTAAAAAGGAAAAGAAAGTGGTGCAGCAAGTATGGAGTTATGTATAGATCACTGTAACATAATATATTTTTTAAGCTGGTTGTTTTTTAACTTTTAACGGAAACTAAGAAATGTATTCACCGTTGCAGCCTTACATAATAAACTAGAACTTGCAAAAAGAGAGATGTAGCCTGTTTCTTTTTTGCCTCACTAAACGTCCTCCCCTATTTACCTCCCCATTCAAAGTCCAAACAATCTGGTAGCAATTTTTTTTAAAGAGTGAAACTTCTCCTTGGAGTACAAAGTAATGAGAGAATCAACCATTCTAAGAAAATTATTTTTTTTCTTTTTAGGCATTGTAAGTCAAAAAATTAAGTTTATAACAAAAAAAAAAGTTTAAAAGTATTGAGCCTGGCTGGTGTGTTCAGTGGTTTGAGCATCTGCTGTGGAAAGAAATGTTGTGGGTTTTGTTTCTGGTCAAGGGCTTGTACCTAGAAAATATTTTTACTAACTTGGAAATAAATGATTTTGAAATTTTAAAATATGATGTTGTGAGTTTTATTTTTTTAATTATTGATTTGAGAGAGAAAGGGAAAAAAAAGGAGAGAGAAATATGGCTAAGAAATTTCAATTTTTGGCCTCCTGCATGCCCCCTACTGAGGATTGAGCCCAAAACTTGGACATGTGCCTGACTAGGAATTGAACCTGGTGCCTCTTAATACCTGGGACAATGATGCTCAACCAACTGAGTCAACCCGGCCAGGGTGATGCTGTGAGTTTTTTACTTGCTAATTTCAGGACTGACTTTACCCAATAATGCTTCTCTATACTCCGATTGCTCAGTTAAAAGCTGAAAGGGAACACACACACAATTTTTCTCCACATATTTATTCCTCACAAAAGAATTATCTCAGAGGCTTCACAGCAATTCTTTGCATTATAGGACAATTACTATGCCCATGAGAGAGAAGGCAGGTGTATTTTTCCCAGAGGAAATACACACAAAATAAGCAATTCTGAGAACATTAATCTGGACCCTCATCTGGGAAAACTGTATGAGCCTTCTTCTCTTTTAGATTCCAGGGTGAATTTGTACATTCATTTCAGTAAAATTTTTAAAGAGGAACAGGATCTAGAAACATCCAGTCGATACATTTTTCAATTTTAAAAATTTGGAAGTAGATACTTACTGCATTTGAATAGATAAACATTTATTTAAAATTGTTTTCTGATGGCTTTGTATTCTCCCATATGCAAAAAAAAATACTATGTTTAAACTTGTACCTGAGCAGTCTTACCATTATAAGGTAAAGATATCTCTAGAGGACAATTATTTATTTATTTTTAAACATTTTAAGTCACAAAATTAAGTTTATTGCAAAAAATGTTTAAAAGTATTGAGCATGTCCAATGTTGCTCAGTGTCTTTAGAGGGCATCTTCCAATTTGTCAAATAATTGCTCTAACAAACTAGAGAGACATAATAGTGAACATTTTGAGCCAAAAGACGAAAGAAAAATCTACTTTTCACGGAAAGTGCATTGGCTCTGTCCTGGCTATTGGACTCCTTGTGGGCATTTTAATTTAAATCTATGAAAGTAATGCTCTTATGTACTTATAACTTGAATATTTCACTTCAGTCTTTCATCTTTCCAAGAATAGGTCTTAAATATGAGCAATGACTAAGGAAAGGAGTTATATGAGCAATTTTCAGGTGAGATACTTTTTATGTCTTAGTTGAAGCACAAACACTTACTCTATGAAAAATAGCTTAAGAATGAATATGAAACAGGTCCAGGAAGAGCATCCTAGCTTGGCCATTAATGGAGGAAAACTGCTTTATTGTCTTATTAACTGCTGTCTCTCCAGTAACAGTGAGAGAAAGACCCTCCCCCATCATTTGTTTTCTCCTTTTCTGTTTTCCCCACATACACAAGAGTGGGCTTGTGCTATGTGCTCACAGTCAACCTAAAACCTTCATTGCATACCCAACATGCATTAATGCCCTCTGCTAAGTAATGGTCCATCTGCTCCAGGCTTGTGCTTTCTCTTTCTTTCATCAATTTTCAAGCTTGGAAGAAAGTAATCCAAAGATTTATTTTCTTACTAATAAGATTATAAAAATCAAGCATTTCATCCTTCCATTCAACCGACATAGAAAATAGACATGAGAATCCATCTTTTCCCATTTCTTGTTTTTTACAAAGAACTAAGTGCTCTAAATCCTGTTCCCTCTCATCTCCTCAGTAACTTCTATCCATGCATGGGTCATTCCTCCTCTCTCCTCTAACTTCAATTTTTTTTTCTTATCCTGAATGCCAATGTATCATTTATTGAAATACTTTTTCTCTTTTTCTCTATACTATTAGCAATACCTTGAGAAATATGGTCTCAATTTTCATCTCTGTATTTCTAAATTATAAATTAATTATAAGGTAGTTATCTAGCTATCATAATTGAAATTAGTGCAACTTAAAATATATCATACAGCCGAAACTGGTTTGGCTCAGTGGAATAGAGCATCGGCCTGTGGACTGAAAGGTCCCAGGTTCATTTCCAGTCAAGGGCATGCACCTTGGTTGTGGGCACATCTCCAGTGGGGGGCGTGCAGGAGGCAGCTGATGAATGTCTCTCTCTCATCGATGTTTCTAACTTTCTATCCCTCTCCCTTCCTCTCTGTAAAAAATCAATAAAATACATTTAAAAAATAAATATACCATACAATTTTTCTAGTTTCCTACTTTAATACTTTAATAGTTAATTTTCTTTTCTTTCTTTTTTTAATTTAATAAATCTTTATTGTTCAGATTATTACAATTGTTCCTCTGTTTGCCCCCAATAACTTCCCTCCACCCGGTTCCCACCCCAACCCCTGCCCTTACCTCCCTCCCACTGTCCTCATCCATAGGTGTACAATTTTTGTCCAGTCTCTTCTCGAATCCCCCACACTCCTTCCCGGCAACCCCGAGAATTGTCAGTGCACTCTCTTTCTGTGCCCCTGATTCTATTATATTCACCAGTTTATTATTTTTATATTTTTTTTATTCACTTGATTTTTAGATTCACTTGTTGATAGATATGTATTTGTTGTTCATAATTTTTATCTTTACCTTTTCTTCTTCCTCTTGTTAAAGAGTATTTTTCAGCATTTCATATAATATCGGTTTGGTGTTGATGAACTCCTTTAGCTTTTTCTTATCTGTGAAACTCTTTATCTGACCTTCAATTCTGAATGATAGCTTTGCTGGGTAGGTTCTTGATATTCATCACGCTGAATATTTCTTGCCACTCCCATCTGGTCTGCATAGTTTCTGTTGAGAAATCAGCTGACAATTGTATGGGTGCTCCCTTGTAGGTAATTAATTGTTTTTCTCTTGCTGCTTTTAATATTCTCTCTTTGTCTTTTGTTCTTGGCATTTTAATTATGATGTCTTGTGGGGTGGTCCTCTTTGGATTCCTTTTGTTTGGGGTTCTATGCACTTCCTGGACTTGTAAGTCTATTTCTTTCACCAGGTGGGGAAAGTTTTGAGTCATTATTTCTTCAAATAGGTTTTCAGTATCTTGCTCTCTCTCTTCTTCTGGCACCCCCATAATTCTGATGTTGGTATGCTTGAAGTTATCCCAGAGGCTCCTGACACTATCTTCCAATTTTTGGATTCTTTTTCCTTTTGCTTTTCCAGTGAAGTGTTTTGCTTCTTTTTATTTTAAATCTTTGACTTGATTCTTGTGATCCTCTAGTTTGCTGTTAGATCTCTGTATAACTTTTTTTTTCAGTCAGTATATGTTTAATTTCTAGTTAATCCTTTTTCATATCCTCAAGGATCTCCCTAAATTTATCTATCTTTTCTAGGAAATTCTTGAAAAACCTTATAACCGTGGTTTTGAACTCTATATATCCAATCATTCGCTTTCCTCTATTTCTTTCATTTGTGATCTGTTTGTCTCCACATTTTCGCTACTTCCCTGAGTTGGTAGAGTAGCTTTGTGTGCTAGGTGTCCTATAGGGCCCAGTGGCTCAGCCTCCCCAGGTGGACACTTTTGGTGCACCCCTTTGTGGACTGTGTGCACAGCCTTGTTGTAGTTAAGTCTTGGTTATTGTTAATATCACTGGGAGGAATTAACCTCCAGGCCAATTGGCTGTGAGGATCAGCTGTGTCTATGCTGGGAAAACTTCTGTGCTGGAGATACCCTTATGAGACAAGACTTTCAACATTGCAAAAGGCTCCCTGCTCAGGTTGGATGGGGCAGAGTCTCAGGGCAGAGCAGACAGCCTTGGCTTCCCATCAGCCCTGCCCTATGCGACCCCTGGGACTCAGTCTCTCTCAGTAATCTCTACAAGCATCTCCGTGAGAAAACTGCCCTTGAGTTTTTCCCACTGCCAGACAGTCCAGTTTCTCCTCAAATGAGTCTTGGTTCCCTGAATCTCACCCAGGACTGGAGTTCAGTGCAGTTGGGAGTTTCTGTCTCCTTCCTGCCAGAAACCAAACATTGTTTCACTAATAGATTTGAATAGGAAGCCCAGAAAGCTGGTCAACAATCTTAATTGCCAACCACTCACTGTTTAGTTGAAACATTGTTAGCTGAAGCAACCTCCACCTCTGTTTGTCTTATGTATTTTTGTTATTGGAAGTTCCTGTCTAAAGGCTATGGGTATGTCCCAAAGTCTCAATAAAAGGTATACCAAAGCCAGAGCAGAGTATAGTCTTCCCACTAGAGGAAGGCTCCCACCTGGCCCCCCAACATTCCCAAATTAATATTTTTCTAGTCTCTCTTCATTTGCGTGCAGCCTCCTCCAGAACCCGAACCCTGAACAGGAACCCTGAACCATGTGGTAAGTGAAAGCAGTTCTCACATCTGGTGCCTGACCACAGGACATCTGGAAGAGAAGATATTTTTTGCCTAAGAGCAAAGGAGGAAAAATACACAGAGAAAGTTGTGGAAAATTCACCGAGAAAAAGGTGATGGAAAATTTACCGAGAAAAAGGTGAGGATAATTCAATGCATGCAAAGCCCACAGACTAACTGCAGAGTCTCCATCTGTAAGTAGGATAGGAATGTCTTTTTTAGCCAGGCTAATGAGGAAGAATTAGGTTATAAATATAAAGTAAAGTTTATTATAGACTTTTGGTTTGCATGCTTAAAAAATGTGGTTTCTTGTTCAAATTAAAATCTTAGTTTGTATTTAAAATCTAAAATCTGTAATAAGTGAAATTTCACTGCTGAAACTGCCTCTGGTGCAGAGAAATTCAAAGGTGGCAGGAGAGGGCAGGGCTATCTGCAATGAGATTATTTAAGGTTTCATTTAAAAATTATAGAAGAACTCACGGGGAAATGCAAATCTTAGCCAAATTCAGTGCTAGTTATTACTTCAGAAAGCGAAAAAGAAAGAAAAAATTTAAGATCTGTCTTTATCTTATAAGCATGAAAAGAAATTCAGCCAGGTCTGTTACTGATACTTTCCCCTGAAGTAAGCAGGATGTGGGGGAAGGGAGAGACACGTGAAGATCCAATATGAAAGGCCACTCTCCCAGTATACTAATTTAAAGTCTCCTTTCTCACCATGAAAAAGTCTGGAATTTCTGTACTTGTGAGGAGAGAAACCCAGTTTAAAAAAAAAAAAGTAATGTGTGCAACTGTCCACTTTTGGACATATTAGACAGGGTTTTAAGGTAGAATCTCTCCGCAAAAACTGCAGAAAAAGAAAAATCCGGAACTGGTCTTTATTTGTTAAGAAAGGTGGCATAAAGAAACCAAAATGAGAAGATTTTGTGTTATTAATCTAGGAACTGCTAAATATTTGACTTTCCAGCTTTAAAAATTCAAGATTCAAATTAAATTGGGAGAAAATAAAAAATTTCTCCAACACTTAGGAATTCAAAATATGTCGTTTATTTGTCTAATTAAAAAAGGATTAATTCTGTGATTTCCAACTGAAAAAATTTAATATAAAAAACAGTTTAAAATATAATTGATATCTTAAGATAATTATAAAAAATATTATAATCTTTAAATCATATATGAATATATATATTTGATGGTTTTTTCTGTGTTAAAATTTCAAGACTTTAACAGAGATGATTCTTGGAAAGCTCCCTGGGCCTGGAGTAATACAAGAAATTTGTTCTCTCTTCTTAAAGGAAATCTTTTTAAGTATAACCAATCTAATATACTTGAAGTTGCATGGAAAGGCTTATCAAATAAAAATTAATAACTGTGTTTTAAATGTTATGAAGGTTTTGGCCTCTAAGAAGGGCAAAATGAAGTAACTAAATATTTCTTAAAATTCCAACAGCAGAATTTAAAATGACAAAAAGCCCATTGCAGCATGTATTCTTAATTAAGCTAGAGGCGGGGCAACATTTGTGGCTTGTGAATCAGAGCTAAACATTTACTAAATATGCTTTGCTTTTTAAATGAAGATGCCTACTTTAATTACTTAAATCAAGGTTTTCAGCTAAATGAAAAGCCAGTGTCTTTGTAAGCAATTTGATTAAATATTCTAATAAAGTAACTAAGACCTATCTATACAAAAAGAAATTGACAGCCAGCTTGACATTGAATTGCTACGGCCTAGAACAAAAAAATATACTTACATAATATTATTCTACAATGCCATTATAATTGTTGACATTTTACACAGTATATTGTACAAATATCCCAAGCAAACTTACAATCTAATTCTTTGAATGTTTAATAGCAATTTTAAAATGAACATGAAAAGAATTAAGGCAGTGGAAAGGCACTTGAGCGTTCTATATTGGCCCTTCTTGCCCTTTTTGCCAAGAGGGACTCTTCCACAGCTGTTGCCTGCGCTTTCTGTTCATGCTGAGGTTGAAGCCTCGTGGTGGCTGTTACCATGGATCTGTCTCATCTAGTGGTGTGAGCTGGGCCCTTCTTGGAGGAGAAACCTGGGTTCCCCAAGATATGTGATTGATGCCGAGACCTCGCCAGCAGGCGAGGGAATCCCAAGGCAGGTACTAGGCATGGAGGCCACGAGGGCATAGGCTACCAAGGAGTTGGAACTGAACCTCACATCACCCTTCTTAGCCCCGAAGGATGGCTGGTTAGCCAGAGATGGGTAAGCTTCCTCAGGGAAGGAACAACCTAAGACAGGCACAGTCGCAGAGGGGCCATCAAGAAAGAACTTGAGGTTCAACAGTGGTGGGACACAGACCCTCAACCCCCAACATTGCAGGGGCTTAAACCCTTGCCCCTTCTGAGGGAGGTCTCTTGCTCCATGGCTGCTTCGCTTCCCATGCCCAGCTCAGATCAGGACCCAGGTAACAGACAGAGACTTAGCCAATAGCAGCTGCCCTATATCTAAATCCAGCCTAGCACCAGGAATGCTCAGGGTCTACTCAAGAATGCAAATAATCCTTTCCACTAATATTTACAGGGTAAAACTAAGATTGTTGTTAGAATATTAAATTTGACAGTAAAATAGTAGTCAAGTTTTCAGATTAATTTAAATTGGCTAATTGAAATAAGTGAATATTAAAGAAAATTTAATTGTACTGGACAAAAGTTGTCCCTAAAGTATTAACTAACATTTCTATTGGTAGTTCATCACATGGTAAAATTGCTTAACATGCAATAAATCTAAAGCAGTCATATTTTTGTACAAAAAAATTAAATTTGAAAGTCATCAAGACTGCATTATAAAAATTTTCTAAAAGCCTCATAATAATTAAATTTAAAAAGGGGGGGATAGTGGAATAATATTATGTAAGGAAAAATATCCTGCAAGTAAATTACATCTAAAAAATTTTTTTTTTATCTTGAAAAATAATTTTCATTTGTAATGCTAACAGCAAGACACCCATGAAAAACACACATGGCATCAAAATAAGGAAAATTGTTTGGGCAAAAATAAAAAGGATCCCATGTCAAATTTATAGAAAACATTTCTTTACTAACTTCTGATCAAGAATATGTTTGTATATTTTCAGAAAACAACTCCAAGACCATGTGGATTCCTACAAGAGAGAGGAATTGACTGACCTGCTCCAACCATGAAGACAAGAGGAGAAAAGGTCCAGAGATGGAAGATGCTGACAACGCCCTGCCATCCTAGCAGTTAGCAGCTGTGCGTCACTGCAGGTTGCCCAGGACCAAACCAGAGAGGTTCAGACCTACAATGCCACCATTTGTTCACTATCCAGAACTGAAATATCATTTCTAACATGTAGACACAAAAAACTGTTGGACATTGAAACTGGGATTCAAAAAACTGTTGGCCCAGAAAGAAACTTACTACAGGTTGATTCATTTACCTCTCAGGGTAGCCATTGTTGCTTGTCTCATTTTTTGATCTTATATGTTTATTTCTAGTCTGCAGATGCAGGATTTTTTAGAGGAAAGAAATGTGGGAGATGCTGGAAACCAAACATTGTTTCACTAATAGAAAGATGTGGACAGGAAGCCCCAAAGGCTAGTCAACAACCTTAATTGCACTAACCATTCACTATTTACTTGAAACATTGTTAGCTGAAGCAGCCTCCACCTCTGTTTGTCTTATGTATTTTTGTTATTGGAATTTTCTGCCTAAAGTCTCAATAAAAGGGATAGCAAGGTCAGAGCAGAGTGTAATCTTCCCACTAGAGCAGTGGTTCTCAACCTTTCTAATGCCGCGACCCTTTAATACAGTTCCTCATGTTGTGGTGACCCACAACCATACTTCATAACTGTAATTTTGCTATTGTTATGAATTATAATGTAAATACCTGTGTTTTCTGATGGTCTTAGGCGACCCCTGTGAAAGTGTCATTCGACTCCCAAAGGGGTCGCAACCCACAGGTTGAGAACCACTGCACTAGAAGAAAGCTCCCACCTGGCCCCCCAATATTCCTAAATTAATATTTTTCTAGTCTCTTTTCATTTGAGTGTGGCCTGCTCCAGAACCCGAATCCTGAATGGGAACACTGAACTGCACAGCACATGAAAGGGGTTCCCACACTCTCCCACTTGAGAAAGCCAGCCATGCACTCAGCAGTTAGTCCTCTCTGTGCTCCTGCGCCTCCGGACCTGTGCCTTCCGCAGCTCCCCTGAGTCTCAGTGTGCTTTTCTCTTTTTCTGACAGTCCAGATTTACCCAAATGAGTCTGGGTTCCCAGTATCTCACCCAGAACTGGAGTTCAGCCCAGATGGGAGCTTCTGTTTCCCTCCCACTTGAGAAAGCCAGTCATGCACTCAGCCACACATCCTCTCCACATGCCTCTGTACCTCAGCCTTTTGCAGCTCCTGATTCTCAATATGCTTTTCTCTTTCCTTCTAGTTGTAGAATTTCCACTCAGCCAACTTTCCTGTGGTTCTGGATGGTGTTCATTTTGTCTTTTAGTTGTAATTTTGAAATTGTTGTGCGAGGCAGCAGTTTAGGTGTTTACCTATGCTGCCATCTTGTTTTTCTATCTCTAACTTCAATTTTGATGTAATTTCAAACTGACAGAAATGTCTCAGGAATAATAAAAAGAAATCCACATACTTTGTATCCAGATTCACCAATTTTTTACATTTGCCTCCATTTGCCAATCTCCATCTCTCTTTTCCCATCTTTTCATAGAAATCATTTCTAATACCTTGGAAGGACAGCACACTTTTTACCTCCTAAATACTTCAGGGTGTATTTCCTGAGCATTGATAGTCTCTGACATAACCATAATGCAATCATCAAAATCATCAATTTTAATATTGATAAAAATACTATTATTTAATCCATGGTCTGTATTCAGATTCCATCATTTTCCAAATAATGAATGTCTTTGACAGTTACTTAATTTTTTTGTTCTAGGATCCAATCCCAGAGGACTCTTGCATTTAGTTGTCATATCTCTTTAGTCTTCTTTATCTGGAATCACTCCTTACCCATTTTAAAATCTTTTTTGACTATGACGATTTTTTAATATATTTTATTGATTTTTTACAGAGCAGAAGGGAGAGGGATAGAAAGTCAGAAACATCGATGAGAGAAAGACATCGATCAGCTGCCTCTTGCATGCCTCCTACTTTGGATGTGCCCGCAACCAAGGTACATGCCCTTGACCGGAATCGAACCTGGGAACTTTCAGTTCTTAGGCTGACGCTCTATCCACTGAGCCAAACCAGTTTCAGCTGACCATGACAATTTTATAAAATAAATATCAATTAATTTTCAAAATGTCTTTTAATTTAGATTTTCCTCACCATTAGAGGAAATTGTTATTTCCTCACCATTAGAATTCAAGTTATTTATTTTGGGAAGGATATGATAGACAGGATGTTGTATCTTTTTTAGTGCATTGTATCAGGAGGTATAGGATGTTGCTTTGTCCTATTATTTGGTTAATTGAGGAAAGGATGGACAAATATTCTTTAAAATTTGTATCTTTATTGTTGAAGGCCTTTTATTTCCCATTGATCCCCTCTCCCCCTCATACCTAACATCTATTCCTCCCAGGCCCTCACCATACTATTTCCTGTGTCCACGGGCTATGCATATAGGGGACTCCTCTCCACTGGTTAATCTCTCTCCACCCTTGTATTCCCTCTAAGATTCATCAGTTCTATGATTTATATCTTGGATCTATTTTGATCTTCAGTTTATCTTGTTCATTACATAGATTCTTGATTCATATTTTTATAACTTTTCAAGATAATGACTTTGTTTGTATCATCTTATGAATAGAACCAAAGATTGTTTTTAAAACAGTCTTATAAATTACAGTGGTACCTCGAGATAGGAGTTTAATTCGTTCCGAACCCTTGAGGCGTGGGAAACTATGAGACACTCGAGTCGTAGTAAACTGGTGTGTTGTGTGCAGCCGGCTGATCCGCGCGATTCCTCCTATCTCAAATGTTGCTCGTATTTCAAAGCAAAAATCGCTTGCTCGATGGCTTGTATCTCAAAAAACTCGTATGTTGGGGCACTCGTATCTCGAGGTACCACTGTAATGGATTTAAACATATTTAATGATTTATAATCTATAGCAAATCTTATATTTATAGATGATCAAATTGTTGAACTTTGGCCCATAAGAGCCTCTTTAAGTTAGATTCTGAGTCTTTTTGACATAATCCTAGTACTGTAGTTTTCATTCTGTTTGTTTGTTTGTCATCTGGTATGGTAATGTATTCCAGGATTATTTTTAACATTTTCTGCCCAAAACCTGGAGGAAGTGTTTCTCCAACAAGTCATGTTTTTTTATTTTTAATGGAAAATAGTATTCTAAGACTAAATCTGAGTGCTACAGTCTCTATTTCTCCTCATTGTATATACTGTAATCTGTATTTCTTTTCCTTTATACCAAGAATCCTAATTTATAAGGATACAAGGGATGGTTGACATAGCCCATGATTGCTCATTTTCCTTAGTCAGTATCCAAGTGGTTCTCAACCAGGGGTGATTTTTGTACCTTGGGGGACATTTTGGATTGCTATAATTGGAAAGGAAGTGGGCATTGGGGCTATTTGTATCTAAGAAGTCAAGGCCTTAAATGCATATGAACAGCCCTCATAATGAGTATGTGGTTTAAAATGTGAATAGTGTCAAAATTGAGAAACCCTACTATCCCATATTGTACACACAATCTCAGAATAAAAATACTAATGTTACTACCATCAGTTATAATTACTAACACAGTTAACATTTTTTTTGCATAAACCAATCCTTCCCCACCCATACAAACTGCATAATGACTGTAAAAAAGTCTACTTTTTTATTTCAGGTATTATCTATTGTGTTTATTCACACTTGTTACTTCTTGTTTGGTCCCCACTTCTAAAATGATTTCTTTTCCTTTTATTTCTAACTAGAGACCTGGTGCACAAAATTTGTGCATGGGAGGGTATCCCTCAGCCTGACCTGCACCCTCTCCACTCTGGGAGTCCTCAGGGGATGTCCTACTGACAGCTTAGGCCTGCTCCCCATGGTTCTCTATTCTTTTTGGGGCCTGCCTGCTCCACACCGTGGCAACTGCCAAGCAGGCCTCTCTGGGAGCTGCCTGCGGGCCGCACTGGCCTACTCCCAGGTTGCTGCAGTGATGGCCAAGCAGGCCAAGCTGGAAGCTACCTCCTCCCTGCTATCAGTCTCCATGGAGGCAATGAGGTTAATTTGCATACTGATTCTTGATTGCTGGTGAGTGTTGCAAATTGATGGTCAATTTGCATATTTATCTTTTATTAGTATAGATTATTTTTGAGTTCTGACTTTATTTGATGTTTTCTATTTCTAATAAATTTTTATCTTTCATTTTGAGTGTAAATTTCTTAATGTCTTTAGATCATTTTATACAAGTAACCATTTGGATCAACTATTAAGCATACATTTGGCATGCTTTTATTCTTTGTAGGATGTTGCTCTGCTTCTTATTCTCCTTTGTCTTATGAAGACAAAAATTAAAATTTGGTAATTTTCTGTTGCTCATTTTTATAGCAAATTAATTATTCTGATCACTTTTCCAATTTTATATAACTTCTCTATGATTTTCACCTTTTGTCTAAAAATTTCATTAGTGCCCTAGCTAGTTTGGCTAAGTGGATAGAGCATTGGCATGCAGGGACAAAAAGGTCCAAGTTTGATTCTTGCCAAGGGCACATTCCTCAGTTGTAGGCTCAATCCCCCACTCTGGTCTGGGCATGTGTGGAGAAAACCAATTGATGTGTCCCTCTTATGTTGATGTTTCCTTCTCTCTATTTCTCCCCCTCCCTTTCACTCTCTCTAAAAATCAATGGAAAAATATCCTTGGATAAGAATTAACAATGCATATACATATGCATTGTTATACACACATATATACATAAATACACACATACATACATACATACATTTCAGTGGCTTGTTTTCTAAGATTTTCTGGTTTTGTTTCCCTTTGATACTTTGAGCCAGACTTCTCTTTCAGATGCTCACTTTTAATTTTGCTTCTCTATCTAATGTGGATCCCCCAGGTTCAGAGTATTATACTGCTACAACTCCTTGATACCATCTTTCTATAGGTGCTTCCATTTCAGAAACAAAGAGTGTCAGAGTGAGGGAACCCTTGACCATTTCAGCTGCTATGCTCAAAATGGCCCACTGTGCTTTGCAGTGAATTCATGTTGACTAAATTGGGCTTTTCCTATTCTCATCTCTGCTGAGGGACCTATCACTTCCATCTGCTTTCTTCCACACAGATGCTGAGACCATGTGGGTGTTGTGACTGTTAATGGTTTATTGTCATTTCCTCATATTTTGGAGTTCTTGAAGCTGTCTTGTCATTGAATCTTGTTCTACATGTTGTCACTGTGTTTTGGTTTTGCAACTTAGTTTCTCCAGCTCCTTTTAAAATACACACACACACACACACACACACACACACACACACATACACACACACACAAGTTTATTGATTTCAGATAAGGGGAGGGAGAGGTAGAAACATCAATGATGAAGGAGAATCATTGATCAGCTGCCTCCTACATGATCCCTATTGAGAATTGAGCCTGAAACCTGGGCATGTGCCCTAGCCAGCAATTGAACTGTAACCTCTTGGTTGACAGTCAACCATTGAGCAACACCAGCTAGGCAATTGAACTGTGACCTCTTGATTGACACTCAACCATTGAGCAACACCTAAATTGGGAAATTTAGGAAGATCTAAAAATTAGTCTGCTGTGTGCCCTGCCACCATCTTTCAGTCACTCTTAAAACACTCTCTTAGGTTAGTTTTCATTCCAGCTATTTTTTTCCACTTCTCTTACTACACCTTTTAGTTCTCTAAACTCCTCTTTCTACCAGTTCCTTAAACATTGTGGTTTCTCATAGCCTTTTGATCTTCTACCTTTATGATTTTCTTATGGTTCTAGGAGTTTTCATGCAATTTCACAGCTTTCATTGCCACTTAAATTCTGCTAACTCCAAAGTCTGCAATTTCAGGATGACCTGCCTCCTGAGTCTCAGATGTAGTCTCCAATTGCCTACTGGATAGTCCCATTTGATGTGTTTCTGGCCCCTCAAACTCAATGTATTCAGAACTGAATTAATCATCTCATTTGCACATAAACTCCCCCTTGTTCTCTATGTTAGTAACAAGCACCATATTTATCAATTTGCTAAAGCCATAAATCTTTTGCTTTCTCTTTCTTATCCCAAACCAATTAGTCATTACAATACCCCCTAAGTATTTTCCAATTTGTCAGTTTTTCTCTGCTCCATCTTCCACCCCAACACAGACCATCATTATCTATTTCAAATATTGCAATATTGTTCTAAGTGAATTCTGGGCTCTAGAATTTCCTTCTAGTAGCATACATAGTAGTTGTAATGGGTAAGGTAGAAGCCTTTTTTCTTGTTACTCCCTTTTTTCTCTATTACACTTGCCCTCTGGGACCTAGGACTAGCTTAAAGGTTGGAAGAAAGCCTAATAAGTGGGTGGAGCTGTGGTCTTGTGGGATAATGTCACCAGAGGGTCATATCTAGGTAAGTCAACTTAATTAAAAAAAAAAAGTATGTCTCTATTCAGAAGCTGTGGAGGAGAAAAAATACAAATAGGCTGTATTATATAATAGGCTCGTTGCCTCTTATGATATAAATTCAATCTGTTCAAATATCTAACTGATGACTAATAAAAGCAGCAATAGCAGTAGACTTGGGTGAAATTCAGGTCACAAGAACTTGAAGCAAGATAAGACCACATATTTCCTATTACTGACTTTTTTTCTAATCACTTGGAATAATTTGAAATTTTAATTCATACTGCCAAAATTTTAAGTTTTTAAGAAATTAAGTGCTATAATTAGTTAACTGGTATTTATCACTAATTTATTAACCATGTTCTTGTGATCTATCTGAATCAGGGACTTTCTATCTTCCAAGTTGTGCTCACATGTGTTTTCTTCAAACGCTTACCTTTCTCCCAAGCAAATCCCTACCTTTATTTGTACGCTTCTTCCCATTCTTGTTCTTTTTTGCATCCCACATTCTGCTCTTCTGCCCTTTCACCCTAGCTCTCTCCCCTTAAACTCTTCAATCTGTATTTTTTGCTCTGCCTTTTCAACTTATCTCCAAAGTATGTGTTCTCATTTTTCAAAAATTTACCAATTTCAAGTCCTTTTACTCTTTCTAACCTTAGTTTCTATTCTTACCCTGCCTCATATCCACTAAGCTCATCCTCATTAAAACCTCCATCAGAGCTGTATTTGTTTTTTGGGCACTTTATGGACAGTTTTAACTGCCTCATACTTCCACTCTACTTTTGTTTGTTTTTCTATGCTGTTGCTATGACTACTGTTGCTTCCTCGGATGGGATACTCGCATGGGGTGTCTTTATGCTTGACCATTGCTCTCTAGAATTCCTGCTACCTTCTTATGCTTGTATGTCAAGTGAGGAAGATGGTCTTCAAAACAGGGTTACCTTTCCAATTTTACAATAGGGGAGAAGTGCACTCATTCTCTTTAAATCTTTGTGCACAATTATATTCCATTCTATTTTCCTTCCTGGTCTTTATTCTGTACATTGTATTTCCAATTTCTATCCCTTGGTTGGACCAGTGCCTGAATTCATTGTTGAATAAGGGACCCATTCTCCTTTCCTAAACTGGACACTAGGAACTAGGATCCTCTTACTACTGATATTATGGGTTAAAATGAACTCCTTGCATCTAGTATTCCAATCTGGGCTGCCCATGTTGAAAAGTGGCTGGGATTTGGGTGGAAGTGAGGAGGTGTGTCCGGGGGAGTGATCAAAATTTAAACTGCTTGAAACACTATTGTGTATGGCAGGGCTGGCTCTGCTATAATTTATGACTCTCTGCACAGCTTGAGCTTGCTGAGCCAGGAGATCCTGCTGGGAACCTTGTTGCTCTTTGATGCTCCAACAAAGAAGATCTGAGGCACTGACATTTCTTCTTAACACAGAAAGAGCTGAAGCAAACAAAGGGGAAGAAATCAACAAATATCAAAATGTCCTCTCTCCCTTGAAACACATGGTACATTAATTTTACATATAATTATTTTCTGTAGTTAGGCAGCATGTCATGGCATTAAGATTTGCTATAATGATTTGCTACTTGTCCAGCCAAGATCCATACAGTGATAAGAAGCAGGTTACAGAGAGGGAAGTCAATTATTCCCCAACCAGTTCCCAACAGGTGAGAAAGCAAATAAAAAAACTGAAGAATACATTCATGAAATAAGAGGGTGTGCTGAGCATTAAGAACATAATTTCAGATATAGGAGCAAAGGACTCTGAAAAACTGCCCATTCTTCCAGTGTAGACACAACCTTCCCCTCTTCATGCTTCATGCTAGTTTCTGGTACCACTCACAGAAAGCACCCAAGTAGGTCCCTGATGGACGGTCAAATGTAGTGACCAGAATTCACTCCAGGCTGCCCAGTTGTCTAAGTAGGAAAGAGAGAGAATATTCTTGCAGGCCTACACCGGAATTCTCTGTGGCTATCTATGCAATTAGCTGGAAATTAGCTGATCCAATAGGTGAAGTGTAAACAATGAGTATGCGAGGATGGGAAAAGCAATGCATTGTAGAGAAAAGAACTGTTTAACTACAAAAGCATCCTTCAGCAATTATATTTAAAAAATCAGTGGGAGTATATGAAAAATAACTAAAGAAAAAAAAGTTAAGATCTCTAGCTCTATCCCACCCATCTCTGCTTTCTTTGTTACTTTCTTCCTTGAAGTCACATAGACTCCCAGAGTTGTTGCCTTGAACTAAGCAGATGACTCCCAAAGTTACATCTCTAACCTGGATGTCATACATGCACTCCATGCCTTATTCTTTACTTTTCTGTCTGACGTCTTTATTTGCTGGTTCTAAATCTCAATACATCAAAATTTCAACCTCAAGTAGTTTCTTTCTTCCTCTTGACTCCTCTGTTTTTATGATCATTTTTATTGGCCTTCTGACTAGTCAAGACCCTGACTTCTTTCATCTTATCTCTCAGTACAATCATCAGGTTATTTTCTCCTATTTTTGTAATAGACCTCAAATCACTTTGCTTCTTTCTCTTCTCCTTGGATTAAAGATTAAGCAATGTTTTCCTCCATTTCCTCCCTTTCCACCTTTCCAGCCACTGCAGACACCCTGCTGCCAGAATAAACAGTCTCCTCAAAAACATTCAGTGGCTATTGCCACCAAATAGAGAAATAAAAATCCCAGAAAAGAAAAGCAACAACAAAATAAAACATTCCTTCTAGTTTCCAGGGGATTCTGCAATCTGATCTCACCTTATTTTTCTATCCATCACTCTAAACTAGTGGTTCTCAACCTTCATAACTTTTGCTACTGTTAATGAATCCTAATGTAAATATCTGTGTTTTCCGATGGTCTTAGGCTCTACAGCAGGTTGACTCACAGGTTGAGAATCGCTAGCAGAGTCATCTAAGACCATTGGAAAACACAGATATTTACATTACGATTCATTAACAGTAACAAAATTACAGTTATGAAGTAGCAACAAAATAATTTTATGGTTGGGGGTCACCACAACATGAGGAACTGTACTAAAGGGTCATGGCATTAGGAAGGTTAAGAACCACAGCTCTAAACAGAACTATATTTAATGTTTCTGATAGAATATTCATCTCTCTGGATGAAATGCTATCGGTACTCAAGATAAATATGATCCCCTTAACACAGCCTTTCATGATCTCTCACCTGGATATGGCCCTTTTCCTTTGAGCTGCCTTACAACATCCCCAGTACTTGTATAGTGACATTTAACTTTTTCAAGATATATTATGGTAATTTATAAACTGGTGATATCACCCACAGGTTGCTAGTGTGCTCAGTCCAGGAGCCATATGCATACTTACATCTCCCATGGTACTTATCCCAGTTTTACATTAGTGGTTTCAAATATTTTTGATTGCATATCTCTATTATTTTTTAAAATGTTTGAGAATATACTATTATTGTGGGTTGAATTGTGTACCTCAGGAAGATATGTTGAAGTCCTAACTCCTAATAGTTATAAAGTTATTTGGAAATAGGGTTCTTGCAGATGAATTCATACTGGATTGGGATAATCCTTAAATGCAGTCAGTGACTGGGTCCTTACAAGGAGAGAGATTAGGACACACAGAGATAGACTGACAAATGGGAAATGATTATGCAAAGATGTAGACAGAGATTGGAGTGATGCAGCAACAAAACAAGTATCATTAAGAATTGGTGACAGTCACTCAAAGTTAGGAAGAGGTAAGGAAGAATTCTCTCCTATGGCTTTCTATGAATGTTAAGCTTATTTTAAATTCTGGTTCTTTATGATCCTTAATTCTACTTACTTCAGCATAGGTTTTCCATATGTGATCTGACTTCTATATTGCTTGTGCTTCACAGATGTTTTCTTACTTTCTCTATGAGCACATATTCTGCTGGATCAATAAACCATATTGGCTGGTGATACGCACACAGAGAGAGGGACAAAGGCTTTATCTCTGACTCATACTTTCTCAAATTAGGCAGGTTGAAGGGCTTTATGCCCCGAGTAGGAGCTTCTGAGGTTGCATCTGAGGTACTCTACACTCAATGCTGCCATAAAGTGGCCCTATTCCTTAGGATTCCCCAAGCACCTCTGCCCAATACTGCTTTTTCTGAAGACCCTCCTTACTTAAAATTATCTAGGAAATGGTGGAAGTGGAAGTGGAGTGGGAGGAGAAGGGAATGTGCAGAGGGTTTACCAGGTTATCTCACCATTATATAACTCTCTGCACAGTTTATCTGATGTTTCCTACTCCTCTATCTGGCATTAGGCTGGCACTATAGTTTTTTCTACTCCATGACAGCAGAAAAAGTAATGGAGGAGAGAGAAGGACACAAGTAAAATGTGCTCCCGAATTGGTTCCCTATCCTCATTTCCTGGTTCTCTGCTGACATTCTTGCTGTATACAGAGCAAAAATGACTCAACAAAGACTCAGTGCCTTCTCTTCAGTGATTTCTCCATGATTCTGTGTTGGGTTCCAGGATCCAACTTCTGCATCATCTATCTCTTAGGATTCCAGAGAGAATGACCCAATAGTCTCTGTTACTTTTCCTTCATATATGTGTATGTCAGTAACCTGGTCATCCCTCCTATATTACCAACTAAATTACACTAAATACATCATTCACAATAATTAATCGATAATTTAGTAAACACTTTCACAAATAGTCTCAGGTTTCTAAAAGGTGTTAAAAATTCAACAGAACTATTCTAAAGAGAATTAGAAATAGTCATTAAAACAGGAGTTTGCTCCCAACAGTAAATGACATAAAGGCAGGTAGTCTGCTAAACACTAAAATCAGAAAATGCTTTGACCAGTATATAAATATCAACACAAATTGTTAGTGAGCTTTCATATCTTTAATAAACAGAAGTCACCTGCATCATTGGTAACAGGAGAAACCAAACATGGTGGACTTTCCTCCATGCCCATTTTAAGAAAGAACAAAATGCAGTGACTGCCTGTCTTATCAAGCTTATATTTATGTGCCAATAGAGCTAAAGAGAGAAAATATCTTTCTTCAATTTATAATTTTTTTAAAAAGCAAAACTGCTTCATTATTAAAGTCATTTGAAAAAGACTGTTTTTTATTCTTTAAGAAGATTGGCCCGAAGTGTTTCCTTTGAGAGTAACACATCAGGGTTATTTAGGATTTTTTTGTTTCTTTATTTTTGCCTTCTCTCCTTGAACTGTGAAATCAAAAGCCAAGTGGAATGGAGGAAACCAAGGCATGCTAACTCAGTCAACACTGGCAGTTGCCTATCACAGGAGCATATTGCCTTGACAGAGAAAGTTGTTTTTTTCCATTGCAACAGAAAAAGAGCAATACAATCAAGCTTTATGGCAAGATTACCTCAGACATACCAAATTAAGGGACATACTGTGTTTTCTTTCTTTCCAAATTGTTCTTAGTGAGATTATTTGAAAAGGGAATGAAATAGAAATTAAGTTTCTAAAATTAATTGAAAATAAAATAATTTGGAAATGTCTATTTAGTTGCTGCCAAAGATAGTAATGAAATTCATTAGTAATCAATTATCCTGAACACAAAATATGCTTCTCAAATATCCAGCAGAGAACAAATAATCTCAACTTTCATTAATGAGGCTCTACTATAATGTGAACAAATCAACATTTTCTAAAGAAATATAGTAAGGAACCAATGCCTTTCTAGAATATAATTTTTAAGGGCATTCTTTCAAGTGTATTTCTCAAATAGATATAGGTGACTTGTAAGCCTAGACATTAGTTTCTAAAATACATTGAGTTAAATCTTCATTTAAAATGTTTTGCCTTTTTTTCACAATTTATTATCTATATAACTTACTGATAAAAAAGAAATATGTAAATTTACTATCACTTCACGATATCCACAGCCAATCAGGAGTGAGTATGCAAATTAACTCCACAAAGATGGAAGAGACTCTGCCCCCTGACCTCTCCGAGCCTCTGGGCAGTGCTCCTCCTCAGGGCCTCCCTGCCATGCTCCACAGCTGTCAACCATCCTTGCAGCCTCCCTGTGGCCCAGCCCCTGGCCTCAGAGGCAACCCTCTGGTGCCTGAGATTGTAACTCCTGGTGTCTGGCATTTTCCTCTATTCCACCCCTGCCCTGCTACTCTGGTAAACAAAACCCTAGAGTTGGAGCAACCCCGCAGGTGCGGATGTGCATGGGAGCTTGCTCAGTGTACAGTTAGTGTGCCCGGGGAGCCCCGGGCAAGCCAAGGGGATGGTGGTGGCTGTGATGGCAGCAGCAGGTGGTTCAGCTTTGTTTTGAATAGATGAAAGAGGCCACCTACATGATAACCCAAATTATCAGATCTCCCTCCTCCTTATCTTGCCAAATCAAGAGGGGAGGGGCGATGGGCATGCAGAGAAGGTGGGTGGGCAGGAGGCAGAGGGTGGAGGAAGAAGAGGATGAGGAAAAGGGCCAGTTGCATCTCACTTTGACAATGGGAAAGTGAAATGCGCTAGCACACTCAACCTCTCTCGTCCTTCCCGCCTGCCTTGCTCCCCCACCTTTTCCTCTCCACATCTCCCCAGGAGCAGCAGCGCTGTACAGAGAAACTCTCCAGAGAAGGAGGGAAAGGAGGAAGCAGTGCCAGAGCATGCAGGGCTTGGCAGGGCTTGTCACCACTGCCGCTGCTACACAGACTGTTAGAGTGAGCCTGCCACATGCTGGCAACCAGGGGAAGGAAGGCCTATTCTTGCACTAATCTTTGTGCATCAGGCTTCTAATCCTATTTAATAAAGAGGGAATATGCTAATTGATCCTTATGCCATCACAAAGAGGGAAGCACCCACATCCAATAAGGAGGGAATATGCTAATTGATTGCCATGCTTCAAAGATGGCAGTGCCTATAGCCACATGATGGTGGCACCCAGTCTTCTCAGCCCCACTAGGGTAGCAGGCATGCCCCAAGGCTGGGCTCACCTCTAAGTATACCTGCTTCTGGAGTCTCCCAATCCCCTCAGCCTTCCAGCCACCCAGGGCTGGCCCAAGGTGCAGGCAAACCTTGGATGGAGGCTGCCTAGCCACCCAGGGCCACCCAAGGGCTGACCGAGGCTTGCACTGCCAGCAGTGGCAGCAGCAGAAATGTGATGGGGGCTTCACCTTCCCCTGATTACCAGATTGCTATCTGCTCCTGAGGGCTCCCAGACTGTTAAAGGGAGCAGGCTGGGCTGAGGGATCCCTCCTCCAATGTATGAATTTTCATGCACTGGACCTCTAATCCCATTTAATAAAAGAGTAATATGCAAAATAACTGTACCTCTGCTACACCCACAAGCCACACCAAACCAGTCCATCAGGAGTGAGTATGCAAATTAAGCCAACCAAGATAGCTGAGGCCATGGAGCTGCAGCAAGCAGAGGCTTGCGTTTCCCTGGCAATGAAGAAGCCAAGCTCCTGTAGCCCTGGCCTGCCTTGGCCTCCATTCATGCCTACAAATTTTCAATTATAGAAGATAAATAAATCCCCCCAAAAATGGCTGCAGCCACAGAGTGAGCAGGAGGCTTGGCTCCGCTCAAGGCTACAAAATTTCAATTATAGAAGATAAATAAACCTCAGATACAAGGGCCTCCACTTGGGTCGCCAGAGGTGTGACCAGCCTGCAAACCACCACAGGCCCCTTGTGCAGGCCACACCCCAAGGGAACCCCCATTGTGATCTGGGACACCCTTCAGGGCAAATCAGCTGGCCCCCACCCATGCACCAGGCCTCTATCCTATCTAATAAAAGAGCAATATGCAAATTGACCATCACTCCAACACACAAGATGGTTGCCCCCATCTGGTCAAAGATGGCTGCCCCATAATGTGGACACAAGATGGCCACCACAAGATGGCCAGCAAGAGAGGGTAGTTGGAAGGAATCAGGCCTGCAGGGGAGGAAAGTTAGGGTCAATCAGGCTGGTAGAGGAGTAGTTAGGCATCAATCAGGCTGTCAGGGGAATGGTTAGGGGGTGATCAGGCTGGCAGGCAGAAGTGGTTAGGGGCAATCAAAAGGCAAGCAGGCAAGCAGTTGGGAGCCAGCAATCCTGGATTGTGAGAGGGATGTCCGACTGACCATTTAGGCCTGATTCAGATAGGATCAGGCCTAAATGGTCAGTCGGACATCCCTCAAGGGGTCCCAGATTGGAAAGGGTGCAGGCTGGGTTGAGGGACACACACACACACACACACACACACACACACACACACACTGTGCATAAATTTTGTGCACTGGGCCTCTAGTATATATAAAAGCCTACACAACCCTTCAACCATGAGCTATGACATGCACTGACCACTATGGGTCAGATGCTCAATGCACAGGCAGGAAAACATGGAACAGACTGATGAATCTCAGAGGGAATGGGGGAGGAAAGAGGGCAGGAAGAGATTAACCAAAGATCTTATAGGCATACTATAGGCCTGGCTTGAGTGGATGAGGTTGAAACCAGCAGCATGACATTCCCTAAGGAGTGCTGGATTGGGAGAGGGTGCAGACCAGGCTGAGGGAACCCATTTGTGCACGAATCTGTACACCAGACCTCTAGTATTTTTATAACATGCAGAAAATTTTCAAATATATTGGAAGCTAAAAAAATGTTATATCAAACACTGAACATGTAACAAGATTATACCACTGAATTTTACTATACTCCTGGTATCATGTATTTATCCACCCCTCTAGGATATCACCACCCACATAGAAAGCTCACTCATGAGACCTATAGATTTTTATCCTCCTTTAGATTTAAAACTAGCATTTAAATGCCACTTAATGACTTCTTGATTGCTTATATCATGTAGAAGTAGTTGAAAATTCATATAATCCTTTTACTTTTTAAAAAAAATTAATTTTAATTTTTTAAAATATGTTGTTTTTTTACAGAGAAGAAGGGAGAGGGATAGAGAGTTAGAAACATCAATGAGAGAGAGACATCGATCAGCTGCCTCCTGCATGTCCCGCACTGGAGATATGCCCGCAACCAAGGTACATGCCCCCGACCGGAATCGAACCTGGGACCTTTCAGTCTGCAGGCCAACACTCTGAGCCAAACCGGTCTCAGCCTTTTACTTTTTAAAAGTGATCTATCTGATAAGTATTCTGATTTGTGGACAAAATATCAGAGCTACCTTTCATGGAGATTCATCGGTCTTCAAACAGAATATGTTTGGGTGGCATTTAAAATCACTTTGGGTGAGAGTTCATCTCTTTGGGGGTCAGTTCCTTGTAAAATGGATATATAAATACCAACTCAAAATTAATGTCAGGAATGTTATAAGGGTGAGATAAAGAAGCAGTAAAAAAAAGACATATATAATATTTTCCTTATTTGTAGCAATAAGGAACATTGAATTATTAATGGCATGTGTAGCTGTAGCTTTGGAAATAACATACTTTCCCAGTTAAACATTATGAGCTTTATTTCCTGGAGACCTGATAGCATCACATAATTGACTTAATGTGCTATAGTTTCATTTTTCTCATTGAAGACATTCAAATTCTTGCACTGAAAAAGCCTATGAAACCACTGATTATTTTCAGCAGTGGCCTTTAATAATAAGGCTTATTTTTCAGTACATGCTACTAATTTTCAATTTTATTATTTATTCTTATTAATTAAGTGGGTGTTTAAGAATAAAATTAAAAAGCATTAAGGCCTTTTTCCCATATTCTAGTTATAGGTCAGTTTTAAACATTCTTGCCTCAAACACTAACAGAAAGAATTGACCTTTGACATTTGACTGTGATTCAAAGCAACTTCCACCCTGCTAAATTATTCTGGGTATCAATCAAGCACATGAAGCATTTCAGAGAACTGTCAGAAAATGAATAAAATCATCATTTATTTGTTTATTTCAAGTTAATCACAATCTTTGTTATAAAATGAGCATTGTATGAAAATATTTTATTTTTCATAATTACAAAATAATAAGAACTTTTATTTTAAAAATGCAAACATTGAAGACATGCATAAATTAGATAATAAGAATTCTTGTAACCTCATATTTCAGAGAAAATATTATAAGTTTGTGAAATATTTTTTGTACATCCACATATTCACACCCATGCACATCACACCACACCTCAGATAAAGGTTACCAGCATGGAATTAGACATACCTGAGTTTGATACCCAGGTATAATGTGTGATATTAAGAAAATTATTTAATATCTTTAGGCCTTACTTTCCTTGTTTGTGAAATACAAACTGTAATAAAGTGCTCAACATTATTTCATTATTTATTCAATACAAATTAGTTTGTGTGAAGCATCCATCTTATATAAAAACCTGATGTTTGAAATTTTATTTGGCTCTTTAAATGCTTGCTTGCTTAAATAATAAGCAAAATAAGACTACTTACACTTCAGAGAGGCCATTAAATCTTCCCCGGATGAAATTATCAGTGCTGGCACCAGGCCAAGCCTTTGGTTTAGGTCTCAAGGCCCAAGCATATAGGGCTCTTTAAGAATTTGCAAAGGGGGTTGGAAACACTCCATATTTGGGTGACAAAGAAGGTAAAAACATATAAATAGGGAAAATCCTCCAGGTTGGGGCCCAGAATTTGAAAGACATTTTCTTCTATACCTATGCATAATAAGTGTAACTCCATCTCTTTAAGTATTGCTTGGTTCTTCTCTGGTTTTCTGTAACATATGTATATCTAATAAAATAGTAATATGCAAATTATCCATACCTCCACTACACTTACCAGCCATGCACACCAGCCAATCAGAGCGAGTATGCAAATTAACCCAACCAAGATGATGGTTAATTTGCATATCTTGGTGCAGAGTGAAGACTGAAGACAGTGTAGAAGGAGGCCAAATGCTGCAGAAGGGAGAGAAACTCTAAGAAGCAAGCAAATGGGGCAGGTGGAGCAGGGGAGAAGGGAGGGAAGCAAGCAGGGCTGCTGAGAAGGGAGGGAAGTTGGCAGGGCAGCTGAGACCACAGCAGGAAGCCCTATTGCAGAAGTCTTCCTGCAATGGGCCTCTAATATATATATTTTTTCAAAAGTGATGGTATATTTTAAGTGCTGTTTTTGAAACTTTCTTTTCCTTTATGATATGTCCATTCATTATATCCACATCCAATTTTTAAAAATGATTCCATAGAATGTCAGTGTATAGATACATAATTTACTTATCAAACCCTTTTTTTTACTATTTTACCACATGCTGTGGTGAAACATTGTGTGTATGCGTCTTTAACTTCTGTATTTCTGCAGGTTCAATTTCCTAACATTGAATTGTTTTTATAAAGAATGGAAAATATGTTGGAAAAGATCCATTCATAGCAGCAGCAACACAAAGACTGACAGAAAGAACACAACTAACACAATTCCCAAAAAGAAGTAGAAATAAATTTAATAAGATACAAATATATACAAAATATGAAACTCTATTGAGGGACATGCATTAATAGATTAATGAAGGGAGACACATACTTTTCTTAGCCAGAAAGACTCAATGTTATAAAAATGTTATTAATATGCAATTTAAACTCACACTAAATTCACTAGTAAGATCCTGTCTCATATGTTTAACTATCTTGGGAACAAATCCACTTAATTATTCTTCTCTTTCAGAATTTTACTGGCTATCTCCCCTTATTTATTCTTCTAGATGAAATTTGGAGTCATTTTTACCAACTCCTAAAGAGAGACATTTTGTTTTTCTAGGGTTTTAACTAGAATTACACTGAATTTATTAAATCTATTTTCAGGTATTCTATAATTTTTAGTTTTGTTGTTGCTCATTGTGAGTGGGTTCCCTTCCCTCCCAAATGTGGTTTTTCACCCCCAAGATTACTTAAACTATTAAGAAAGTAACCATTAACCTGATAATTTTACCAAGCAGGAAAAGATGGGGACTTTTTTTTTAGTTATCATTTTGGAAGCTTTTGAGATCATTGTATTTTCCCCATGTATCTGTTTTGTTACTTAGAGAATCAGATAAAAAAGGAAACAAGTGGAAAAGCAATACCAGGAAAGGACACTGAACAGGAATCCAAAGATCTTACCCAAATCCTGGATTTACCTTCTTTATCATTGATTTACAGCTGGTCTGCCAAACTCTGGGTGTCCCAATTTCCTTTTAGCTCTAATTTATTCTCTATTTGCTTAAAAACAATGCCTGTTGAATGTTTTATTATGTGCCAGACACCATATTAAGAGCGGGGAAATCAGCACCTGGAAGAAACTAAAGAGAGCATTCAAGTAGTGTCTTTCCACCAATTCCTCACATCAATGTTTCTGTTTTTAGATTCCTAACTAGAGCTGTCAATTTACATCTCTGAATTGTGGTTTTGTAGATTGTGGAGTCTTTTTTTGTCCAAGGTGTGGTTTGTGGCAAGGAATCTGGGTTAGTTCTTCTTCCAAGTCAGATAATTCTCAGCCCCATTTCTTCTCTGTGAATATGGAGCTTTTCCATTTAACCTTCTGTGATTCTCTAACCTCTATGCAGTTTCAGAGATAATCAGGATACATGACATTCTCCAAGCCATTGATTCTCATGCTTTAATGCACCTAAGAATCTCTAAGTCAGAAGTCTGCGGCCAGACACAGGACCCTACATTTCTAATAAGCTCCCAGGTGAGAACTATGCTGCTCTTCACAAACCACATGTTAAATAGCAAGGGGCTAAGTGAGTCTAGAAAAAGACTGCTCATGAGGTATTCCCCAAGCAGTAGGGCAACCTTGCCACAGCTGGTCAAATTTATGTAATTGAGCAGCAACATGTCAAAAATCTAATTAGTACTTGTCATTCAACTTGTCTTGGAGCATTTTCTCCCTCCCAGGCAAAATGACTCAATATCAAAAGGCTCCTGATGTCTTTTTTCTTTTTAAAAAAATCTATTTTTATTTATTTCAGTGGAGAAGGGTGAGGAAAAGAGAGATAGAAACATCAAGATGCAAGCCCCCTACTGGGAATCAAGCCCCCAACCCAGGCATGTGGCTTGACTACATGCCCTGACTGGAATTTAACCATGATCTCCTGATTCATAGGTTCAACCACTGAGACACACCTGGCCAGACAACTCCTGCTGTCTTACCTCTTAAAGTGGATAATCAAAATCGAAGTTTTCAGCAATCATCAGGAAAATCTCCAAACACCCACATTTGCAAAAAAACAAATGAAAGGGACAAATGAAAATGTATCCTTTGCCTTTACCATTCCCCAAATTTTGGCTTTTTAATTCCCTCCAAATTTTAGTTCAATTAATAACATGCTTGTGATTAATAATTTGATGAAAACTAAAAATAATAAAGAATAGAGTAAAAACTATCTAAAATACTAACATTCAGATTTAACCACTATACGTACCTTGAAAAACATACTTCTAAGTCTGTCTCAACACACACACACACACACACACACACACACACACACACACACACATTTAATGTTACATAATTACATGCAGTTTTTATGTTGCATTGCAAATTGACTATTTTTACAGAAGTTAAATTTACCTATTGCTAAGTCTTAAGCAGCACTGGTACTTTATATATTATTTTTATTGAATAAATTTCATGTGTAATATTGTGCAAGTTTAAGGCGTACAGCATGCTACTTTGATACATTTATATATTGTAATGATTGTTGATATAGTGATATTAATCACATTGTACAGCTATAGTATAATATTCTTGTCTTTTTATTTTTTAAATATATTTTTATTGATTCCAGAGAGAGAATAAGGGAGAGGGAGAAACACAAACGAGAGAGAGAAACATTGATTGATTGGTTGCCTACTGCAAGCCCCATATTGGGTATGTGCCCTGAATGGGAATTGAACCAGTGACCTCCTGGGACATGGGATAATCGTCAGCCAACTGAACTATTCTGTCCAGGAGTCTATATTTCTTATATTATACATTATATCTCAATATCTTACTTACTACTCATTATAATTTTGTACCCTGAGGCAACATCACTCTTATAAGTTCACTCCATCCCCTCGAAATCAACATTTTACTCTGTTTTTAAAGGCTTAATTTTTTAGATTCTGTATATAAGTGATATACAGTACTTGTCTTTCTCTGTTAGTTTTATCTCACTTAGCACACTGTGTTGTCACTAAGCCATGTTGTCACTAATGGGATGATATTTTTCTCATGGTTGAATAATATTCCATCATGAATATGCACTATATCTATTTTTATTCATTCATCCCTTGACTGGCACTTGTTTTTTTCTTATTTTGACTATTATGAATAATGCTGCTATAAACATGGGAGTGCATATACAGTATTTCATCAACATTATTTTCTATGGGTATATACCCAGACGTGGAATTGCTGGGTCATGTGGTAGATCTATTTTTAATGTTTTGAGGGACCTGCATATTGTTTTTCATAGTGGTTGGACCAGTTTATATTCCCAACAAAAATGTAAGGGTTCCTTTAATCCCATCCTTGTCTGCACCTATTGTCTCTTATCCTCTTCATGACAGCCGTACTGACAGGCTACTCTAGTACTTCAAATCATTGCTTAAAATTTCATTGGTGCAACAGGAGCATGATTTTTAAAATATCAGAAGACATTTTTAAATAGTATTTTATTAATTTTATATACCTTACTAATGATATAAGTTCAAACAATATAATTATAAAGCAGAAGCAAAATATCAACTAAAATTTAACTCTCAGAAGTACCTTCTCCAATGTTAGAAGAGCAGAATTCCTGAAAAATTTTCTATACACATATATACAGTTCAAAAAATAGCTAGATAAAAAATGACATTTTATAAAAATGAGATTATTCTATACAATTTTAAGTAAAATGTTTCAAATCCTATATAATAAAGATGTAATATGCAAATAAATGGTCATTACACTGTGAAGCCTAAAAACCAACCTCATAATGATTGGATCATGGATCAGCATGAGGGTGGGGCAGCGAGCTACAAGTGGGTAGCAGAAAGCTACAGGAGGGGGCAGGACAGCAAGCTATGAGGGGGAGGGTATAGGAAAGGAAGAGTGGGGGGAAATATGGTAGGGTGGGGCAGCGGGCAGCGAGCTACTGGTGAGCTACTGGCACAAGGATTCCAGCCCAGAGCTACTAGTTTAATTATAATTGAGCATAACAGAGGGAGAAGAAAACTAAAGTCAAACTTTATAGAATTGTTTCCATATATGAAAAATGTTACTTCCAGGTTCTACTACTTAACTTTCTGAAGAAACCTAGGCAAATTACTTAATTCTTTGAGTAAACTCCAAACTGTTTTCCACAGTGGCTGCATTAGTCTGCATTCCCACCAGCAGTGTATAAGGGCTCCCTTTTCTCCACATCCTCACTAACACTTGTCATTTATTGATTTGTTGATGATAGTCATTCTAACAGGTGTGAGATGGTACCTCATTGTCATTTTGATTTGCATCTTTCTGATTATTAGTGACTTGGAACATTTTTTTTCATATATCATTTGGCCTTCTGTATGTCCATTTTGGAGAAGTGTCTTTTAGGTCTTTTGTCTATTTTTAAATTTATCTCCCTTTTGTTAGGTTGTAGAGTTCTCTGTAGATTTTGGAGGCTATGTGATGTATCATTAGTAAATATGTTCTCCAATAAAGTAGGCTCTCTTATTATTTTATTGATGGTTTCTTATGTTGTGCACACATTTTTTATTTTGATGTAGTCCCATTTGTTTATTTTTCTCCTTAATTTCCATTATCCTAGGAGATGTATTTGTAAACATATTGCTATGAGAGATGTCTGAGATTTTGCTGCCAATGATTTCTTCTAGGATTTTTATGATTTCATGTAGGGAAGCAAAGGAGACTTGATTGGAAAGTCTGTAAGAAGGAAAATTCTGAAAAAAGGAGTGGGCTAAAAGTGACATGCCCTGTTAATCAGTATTCCTACTTAGGGGAGTTTGGCTGAGGGCAGCTGCCCCTAATTGTTCCTTGATCTTTCCAAACAAGTCTGTGCATGTGCAGACCCTCAGGTGTGTACTGAAATTTTTATGCTGAATCTTTAGGTGTCCTTTTTTAAAAGACACTACAGACACATTTTTCCTCCCAAGATTACTTACCCTACTGATTGTATCTAAAAGATAAACTTTATCTCAAAATACAGTTACAATAAAAGACTGAAGAGGCAGGCAATCAAAGCTGCCTGGTTCCTTCAGCCAGGCGGTTCCTTAGCCCCCTCTTTCACAGCAATCCTGTGTCAGAGTAATCATTCATCCATTGCTCAGGGTCTGCTAGTCAGCCCTGGTGGTTTCACATCTTACATTTAAGTCTTTTATCCATTTTTTGTTTATTTTTGTGTATGGTGGTCTAAGTTCATTTTTTTTTGCATGCATTTGTCCAATTTCCCCAACACCATTTATTGAACAGATTGTCTTGATTCTATTATGTGCTCTTGCTTCCTTTGTCAAATATCAATTGAGCACAAAGGCTTGGGTGGATTTCTGGATTCTCTGTTTTGTTCCATTGATCTATATGCTCATTCTTGTTCCAGTACCAGGCTGTTTTGAGTACAGTGTCTTTGTAACTTGATATCTGGTTGTGATCCCTCCAACTTTGTTCTTCTTTTTAAGAATGCTGCAGCTATTTAGGGTCTTTTATTCTTCTTCTTCTTCTTCTTCTTATTATTATTATTATTCCATATAAATTTTTGGAATATTTGTTCTATGTCTGTGAAATAAACCATTGGTATTTTGATAGGGATTGCATTGAATCTATAGATTGCTTTAGGTAGTATAGCCATTTTAATGATATTGATTCTAACAATCCATGAACATGGTATATTCTTTCCACTTGCGTGTATCTTTCTCTATGTATTTTTTCAAGGTCCTGTAGTTTTCCAAGTACAGCTCCTTTATCTCCTTAGTTCCTGACCAGTGATACCACTTTTAGGAGTATATCCCAATAACTCAGAAACAACCATCAGAAAGAATATATGCACTCCTATGTTCATAGCAATGCAATTACAATAGCTAAGATTTGAGAACAGTCTACATGCTCACCAGAAGATGAATAGATGAAAAAGCTGTGGTACATCTATACAATGATACATCTGTAAAAAATAAAGAACTCTTACCATTTGCAGCAGTGTGAATAGACCTAGAGAACTCTATGCTAAGCAAAATAAGCCAGTCAGAGAAAGATAAGTATCACATGATCTCACTCATATGTGGAATCTAATGAACAACATAAACTGATGAACAAAAATAGACCCAGAGACATAAAAACATTGAACAGACTGTCAAAACTCAGAGGAAAGGCAGGGGAGGGTAGATGGGGAGGGAGAGATCACCCAACGAACTCATGTGGGAATATGCATAATCCATAGGCACAGATAATAGGGTGGTGAAGACTTAGGCTGGGGGTGAGGGAAGGTGAGTGGGAGAGCTCGATGAGGGGAAGAAAGGAACAAATGTAATACTTTCAATGACAGAGATTTATTTTAAAAATTACTTAAAATTTCTGAGCCTTATATTTATGATCTGTAACAGAATTTATAGCACCTAAGTCATAGGATGTTGTGAGGATAAAAAGAGATAATATATTTAAAAAACAACACTTAGACCAGTATCATCTAGAACATGGTGATTTATAAATGTCAGTTATTTCTATCTTAGTTCAATTATATAGGCTTATTTTACAAAAACATGAAAAACTTCAAAGGTGGCAGTCATGTTCTTAGTTTCATACTAAAAAAAGTTAATAGCTTTTTACTATGAAAGGTGAAGAAATTTATAATTTTTTCTTCCTCCTTTCTCTCACCTCCTTCCCACTCACATCCTGACTTCTATTTTATTTTTATTTAGCTAAGAGTTTTAACATCTCTCCTCTAAGCCCATAATTCTAATAGTTGTTTAATCAGGTTCTATATTGAAATAAATTTAATGCTCAGTACTAACCATTTTAGTTCAGTAATCTCCCTTTCTGAGATTGTTATTTTGATTAATCTTTTAATTGCATGGATTTCACTTTGGAGTAACAGTTTTCAACAAAGGCTTCTGGGCACACTGCCCCCTGATTGCTGAATAAGAATGTCTGCTGCTAATTTAATACTTGAGCAAAAATTTAAGCCAAGTATTATATTCTTCAGTAATGCTTTTCCTCAGATTTTTATAAATGTTTTTATATTATGTCCTAGAATTTAATAGCAGTTATTTTTTTCTTTTTGTAAGTGAATTGTTTTTCCACTGGATAACTAAAGATTTCTTTTCACTCTTAAACTTAATGTTTAGGAACTTTTTTGTGACATGCCTTGATGTAGATATCCTATTAAAATAAATCTTCTGAATAACACAAATGTAGATCTTCTATTAAAGTAAATCTTCCACAGAATACAAAATGTCTTTGTGTTGTGCAGATTGAGTTATTCCTATATTTAGAAAAAGTGATCTACTATACCTTTAAGAAATAATTGTGGAAGATATGTTATATATAGGTGCAGTTTGGGGATCCCCAAGACCACCCTCTTCTTTAATGGTTTACTGGAAGTACTCACAAGATGCAGTTAAGTTATCATATTCTCAGTAATAGTTGATTGCAGCAAAAGGGTACAAACTAAAATCAGCAAAGGGAAAAGACACCTATGACAGCATTCTGGACACTAGTGTGAGATTTTGGGTGTTCTTTTCCAGTGGAATCAGGGCTCACCTGTCCCAGTAATGATGTTTGTCAACATGTTTGGAGTATTGCCAAACAAGAAAGCTAAACAATACCCTGCTATCTGGGGTTTCACTGTGATTAGACACATAGGCATGAACAACCATCCACATGGCTGATCTTCATCTCCAACCTCTCTACAGGTCAACCTGATATCACATGGTCCAATGACTTCAAATAGTAAACAAATTTTTACCAGACAGGATATTCTAAAGGCATAGGGGTTACTTCTCAGGAGCTAGTTAAGGACCAAACATTTCTTTAATTAGGTTAATCTTTACTGCATAACAAGAAACTAGATACATATACATCATATTAGGCATATAAATAGGTAGATAAGTAGGTTGAAAGATAAAAAGAAGATAGATAGATGGATAGATAAATAAATAGATTTAAGAAAATTAATAAAAAATGGGACACTTGGCAGGTGAACTGTGTGGCTGGATTGTGGACATCTGATAAAAGTATGGTCAGAGAGATTGAATGGCTTTGTGGTTTTTTCTTCCCAGTATATAGAGCAGAGATATTTATTATGCACAATATAGTCATGTGGCTGCCACATTTCCTAGAACTATTGTGGTTAGATGGGGTCATGTTTCTAGCTCTTGCCAATGTGCAGGGTGTGTAGGAGATGTGTGTTACTTCTGTGAGGCAGATTCAATATCAGGTACTAGGCTACCTCTTTTAAGCCTACACAGCAACTGTGCAAATGAAATGTTAAGCATCAGATGGAGCCCTAAGGACTGTTGTCATCAACAATGCCCCTTAGCATCCTGAAGTAGTCAGAGCAGTCATGTCCGTTTTTCCTAATAGCAGTTAGGAATTCCTAATCAGAGGGGGAATTAGGAGTTAGGAGCAGCTATTGCAGTTAGGGAATGGATTAGGGGAAGGAAATATAAAGGGGAGGTGTAGCTGAACCTTGAGAGCAGAAACCAGTTCCTCAGCCACACCCTGTCCCATGTAAAATCGCAAGAAGAAAGGGCCCTGATCCTGGGCTGAACACATAGAGTGGAGAAAATGAGTAGGAACCCTAAAGTTTAAAATGTTTGGATGTTGCTAGGGCAGAATTTTTTTTTTAGATTGATTATGATATGATGTATTTTATTTATACTATCCATCAACAATTTTAAATTAGACATTCAAAAAAATTACTGGAATTATGTACAGCATTAAATAAGGTTTACTTTATCTATTTTTATTTTTATTACTATTCACATACATTTTATTACATTAATGTGTTAAGTATTGATTTTACATATAGTTTTCAAAGTAGAACATTCAGTGGGCAATCTGCTGATATAAAGTAAAATTAAAGGCTTTCATATGATAATGTTTTACTTTAGTTATGTATTTTTTAATTTCTTTTTTTATTAATGTGTTACATGTATACATATATTCCCATTGCCTCCCCTTCCCAGGCATACCCTAACTTCCCAGTGTCTTGTGTTCATTGGTTATGTTCATATGCATGCATACAAGTCTTTTGGTTGATCTCTTATCTACCCCACCTCTCCTTAACCTTCCTGCTGTAATCTGACAGTCTTTTTGATGCTTTACTGCCTCTGTTTCTATCCTTTTGTTCATCAGTTTATAATGTTCTTTATTATCTCCACAAATGAGTGAGATCATGTGGTGTTTCTCCTTCATTGACTGGTTTATTTCACTTAGCATAAGGTTCTCCAGTTCGATCCAGGTTGCTGCAAATGGTAAGAATTACTTCTTTTTCTATGGCAACATAGAATTCCATTGTGTAGATGTACGGACCATAGTTTTCTGATCCACTCATCTGCTGACGGTCACATAGGCTATTGTAAACTGTGCTGCTATGAACATAGGGGTGCATAAATCCTTCCTCATTGGTGTTAGTAATTTCTTAGGTTATATTCCTAAGAGTGGGATTGCTGGGTCAAATGGGAGTTCCATTTCTAGTTTTTTTGAGGAAACTCCATACTGTTCTCCACAGTGGCTGCACCAGTCTGCATTCCCACCAACAGTGCACAAGGGTTCCTTTTTCTCTGCATCTTCCCCAACACTTGTAATTTGTTGATTTGTTGATGAGTGTCATTTTGACAGGTGTGAGATGGTATTGCATTGTCATTTTCATTTGCATCTCTCTGATAATTAGTGACTTTGAACATGTTTTCATGTGTCTCTTGGCCTTCCTTCTGTCATCTTTTGAAAAGGTTATATTTAGGTCCGTTGCCCATTTTTTTTATTGGATCATTTATCTCCCTTTTATTAAGTTGTATAAGTTGCCTGTAGATGTTGGAGATTAAACCTTTATCAGTGATAACATTTGCAAATATGTTCTCCCATACAGTGGTCTTTCTTGTTGTTTTGTTGATGGTTTCTTTAGCTGTGCAAAAGCTTTTTATTTTGATGTAGTCCCATTTGTTTATTTTTTCTTTAGCTTCCATTGCCCTTGGAGCAGTATCAGTGAATAAGTTCTTTTGGCATATATCTGAGATTGTGCTGCTTGTGGATTCCTCTAGTATTTTTATGGTTTCCCATCTTATGTTTAAGTCCTGTATCCATTTGGAGTTTATTTTTGTATTTGGTGTAAGTTGGTGGTCTAGTTTCATTTTTTTTGCATGTATCTGTCCAATATCCCCAACACCATTTATTGAAGAGGTTGTCCTGACTCCATTATATGTTCATGCCTCCTTTGTCAAATATTAAGTGAGCATAGTGATTTGGGTGCATATCTGGATTCTCTATTCTATTCCATTGGTCTATATGTCTGTTGTTGTGCCAGTATCAGGCTGTTTTGAGAACAGTTCTTTGTAATATAGCTTCAAATCTGGTATTGAGATCCCACCTACTTTATTCTTCTTTCTCAGGATTGCTGTGGCTATTCGTGGTCTTTTTTGTTCCAGATGAATCTTTGGAGAGTTCTTTCTAGGTCTGTGAAATATGTCTTTGGTATTTTAATGGGGGGTGCATTGAATCTATAGATTGCTTTGGGTAGTATGAACATTTTAATGATGTTGATTCTCCCAATCCATGAGCATGGTATGCTCTTCCATTAGTTAACATCTTCCTCTATCTCTTTTTTCAGTGTCTTTTAGTTTTCTGCATAAAGGTCTTTTATCTCCTTAGTTAGGTTTATTCCTAGGTATCTTAATTTTTTGGTGTGATGGTAAATGGGATTGCTTTTTTAGTCTCTCTTTCTGTAATTTCACTATTAGTGTATAGAAATGCCATAGATTTCTTGGCATTAATTTTGTATCCTGCTACATTGCTGAATTTATTTATTAAGTGAATTATTTTTGGGATGGAGTCCTTCGGGTTTTTTAGTACAGTGTCATGTCATCTGCAAATAAGGACAGCTTTACTTCTTCTTTTCCAATTTGGATGCCTTTTTTTCTTCTTGTCTAGTTGCAATGGCTAATACTTCCAGTACTCTGTCGAATAGGAGTGGTGAGAGTGGGCATCTCTGTCTTGTTCCTATTCTTAGGGGAAATGGGTTTAGTTTTTGCCCATTGAGTATGATGTTAGCTGTGAGTTTATCATATATGGCTTTTATGATGCTGAGATATGATCCTTCTATTCCCATCTGCTGAGAATTTTTATCAAGAAAGGGTGTTGGATTATGTCAAATGCTTTTTCTGCATCCATTGATATGACTATGTGATTTTTATCTCTCAATTTGTTTATGTGATGTATCACGTTTATTGATTTGTGGATATTGTACCATCCCTGCATTCCTGGGATGAATCCTACTTGGTCATGGAGTATGATCTTTCTGATGTGCTGCTGGATCCAATTTGCTAGAATTTTGTTGAGGATTTTGGCATCTATGTTCATGAGAAATATTGGCCTGCAATTCTCTTTCATTGTGTTGTCTTTATCTGTTTTTTTTAATTAGGGTGATGCTGGCTTCATAGAAGGTGTTTGGAAGTGTTCTCTTGACTATTTTTGAGTAGTCTGAGGAGGATAGGTTTTAATTCTTCCTTGAATGTTTGGTAAAACTCTACTGTGTAGCCATCTGGTTCCAGGCTTTTATTTGTTGGAATCTTTTTGATGACTGCTTCAATTACTTCCATAGTTATTGGACTATTGAGATGTTTAGATTCTTCCTGATTGAGTTTTGGAAGGTTATATTTTTCAAGGAATATGTCCATTTCCTTCAGGTTGTCCAATTTGTTGGAATAAAATTGTTCAAAGTACTTTTTAACAATCCTTTGTATTTTGGCAGGGTCTGTTGTTATTTTACCTCTTTCATTTCTGATTTTTTTATTTGGGTCTTCTCCCTTTGCTTCTTGGTGATCCTGGCTAGAAGTCCATCAATCTTGTTTATCCTTTCAAAGAACCAGCTCTTGGTTTTGTTGATATTTTGAATTGTTTCTTTATGGCAGAATTTTTCAAACCAACAAATGGGAAGTTAGCATGTTACATATTAACCCCTAGATAAAGGAAATGCCCCATCCTGTAGGGAGGTTATTTGTAATGAAACTTTGCTTTTGTTCAAAAAACAAACAATCAAAAAAACAGAGTTCTTATCAGCTTGTGTGCTCAGTGACTTTGTGTAGCAGATATTTATCCCATGCCATATGGACCTGTAGTGTGAGTGAGTGACAAATTTTAAAGTTAATTTGTCAACAACATAATCATGGATACTCCGATTAATACTTATTGTCACTGTTCACTCTCAGCTCTTAGTTAAAGGAGAATGAAGCACACCTTGTGGTTTGATGTGAATGCCTTTAGATGATCTACTATAGGGTCATGGATGAGAGAATAGGAATTCCTGCAGCACATGGTTAAGCAATCTAAGATACCTTAGAATCTGAAGCAGACAGCCCAGTCATTCTGGGTTAGATAGCAGCAGGGATCCTGATAAAAATTGCTTTCTAGATATTTGTTACTTAAGGTATCCTACTTCAGACTGGACTATTGCCTTCTAATCTAGAGCATAACTATTATTCTGATATTTCTTTTTTCCTTGTGAATTCCTGAAAATTCTCCTTGTTTCTCTCCTCCATTGAATGACCCATTGTCTATATCCATCTCTTCCTCTGTCTTGGTTTGTATGCTCATTTCAAAAGAGCACACTTCTTCCAGTAGTTTCTTGTCAAAGGGTGCAGAAGTTTAACTTTCTGAGATTTTGTCTTGTTCCTGATCTTAAAGGAAAAGCTTTCAACCTTTAACCATGGAGTCTGATGTTAGCTGTGGCCTTGTTTGAGCCCTAGTTTGAAATTTTTCTTTTCATTTTTTTGTTTTTGTTGTTATTGTTAGTTTGTTTTGGTTCTATTTTATGTGTTAGTTTTTCCTTAAGTTCTGGTAATTCTGGGTTGTCTTACTTATGAGTTACTAAAAGCTGTTTGGTTTGCTGTATTTGAGCTTCACTGTAGGGGGACATGAGTGGGTTTTTGTTGAGAACCTTTAAATATGTTCTCTTGGACTGACTAGTGTCCCAAGTCTTCTCTTCTCCCACCTAGAGATTAAAGATCTGAATGCCATTATCCTGGGAAACAAAATAAAGAAGAAAGCTGGGATGGTGAGCTGGTTCTGGTCTCTGCAGTGAGAAATAAGTGTGCCTACAGGCACTGAATTAAATCTCCAGAGCGGAGACCTCAAAACCTAGAATGGAGTGGGACAAGGGACTGAGAAGCTAACTCTGCAAACAGCTTTCTCAGTCATCTTTTTATTTTGCCATCTCTTCCATTTACTCCCAGTTCTAGAGGGATCTGAGGCTACCAGTTTCTGTAAATTATCTTGATCCTCCATTCTCTTCGCTACTGGCTTGAGGTTTGGATTTTTTTGTATGTACCAAATCACTTATCATTGGTCCATTTGCTTTTCAGTTTCCAAAATGTGTACATTTTTCTCTTCATAGGTTATTATTATTCTGTGGCTATAAGGAGATACTAATTATTTGCATGCGTTCAGATCACCATTCTTACCTGGACCTAAAATAAACACTTTATTGTTGTTGTTATTTTATTTGTTGTTGTCTACCTCAAGGACAGGAACTATCTTGATGATAAATTGTCCATCTTTTGTGTTTGTCTGTCTTTCATATCTATTATCTTATCTTTTTGCCCATTTCCTGAGCAAGCATTATCATTATCTCAAAGGCTTTTCTCATTGTCAGTAATTTAATTTTTACTCATGCTTAATTATTCTTTAAAGTGTTTTTAAATTTATTTATTAGCTAGATGACAATGAGGTTTTTGGTTGTCAATTTGTTTCTTTGGCTGTAAAGGATTTTCCTGTTCCTACTTATTACAGGTTTATTGGTTTAACATTGATCCTTAGTTTATTAAATTAACATTCAAAAATTTTTTTCTATACCATGAGGCACTGCCTAGGAATTTTCATCTGTCCTGTTTTATGGCTTTTATTGTTGTTTCATTTCTTTTGTTCATGGTTAAGTAGGCCACTCTCCCAGACTTCAATTTTGCTAATGCACTATAAGCTAACATTGGTTAACAATACTTCTAATTCATCTGGCACCATACTATTGTGGCTTTCCTTTTAACCTACATTTTAAGGGTACAATTTAACCTACAATTAAGGGTAGCAGTACTTTGGTTTTATTTTAATTTCTGTAGTTTATGGGAACTGGAGGTTTGTCAAAGGAATTCTGAAATAGTGCAGACTTTATAGAATTGTGTAGACTCTGTCCTCTCTTCTAAAACTGCATTAGATGTTCTATTTCAGAGTTGACTCTTATTTGGGAGGTTTACTGTTTCCTTTTTGGGGTATTTTGGGCTACTCCATTAGCCCTAAATGTACCACGGTGGTTTTTGTTGCCTTTGCTTACTCCTGGAATATTAGGTAGATACTTTCATTAGTGATTTTTTCCCCTGAATTTTTCCTAAATTACCTACTTAGTGCTAGTCTGAAATTACCTAAGTTTGAAAATGAATATTCATGAGAATTTTCAGGATTTTTGCAACATCTTATTCTGATATAACTTCTGAGAGGTAGGTGTGGTGTCAGCAGATATAGAATCACAAAGAAATTTTCTGTTTCTTAATTGCCATTATTTGGGAAGTTTAGCTGACATTTATTTTGCTTGATTGCTGCTTATAATTGTTTTGCTTAAAATTTTTTTACTAGATGGATACATATACCAGATAAATTGCTAAGATGAAATAATGCAATTTATTCAAAAGCATGTATTAGCAGAGAACCTTAAAGATCTCACAACAACAAAACAAAACAAAAAATAGCCTACTAGAATTGATAAATGAATTAATTAAAGTAGTAGGATACAAAATATCAGAATCAGTTGAGAAACTAAAAACCAATTCTATTTACAATTGCTTCAAAATAAATAAATAAATAAATAAATAAATAAATACCTATGAATAAATTTAACAAAGAATGTAAAAGACTTGTATCAGAAAATAATAAGACACTGAAGAAGGAAACTGAAGCAGATGCAAGTAAGTTGAAGCATATACTGTGTTCATGGATGGGAAGAATTAACATAATTAAAATGTTCATATTGTCCAAAACAACCTATAGATTCAATGTAATTCCTATCAAATATCAATGTTATATTTCACAGAACCACAACAAATATTCCATAAATGTATATGGAACCAAAAAAAAAAAAAAGAGCCCAAATAGCCACAGCAATGTTGAAAAAGAAAAAAACGAAGTTGGAGGTATCATGCTACCTAATATCAAACTATACTACAAGGCCATAGTAATCAAAACAGCATGGTACTGGTATAAAAACAGACATATAGGTCAATGGAACAGAATAGAGAGCCCAGAAACAAACCCACACTTTTATAGTCAAAAATATTTGACAAAGGAGACAAAAACATACAATGTCTATTCAAGAAATGGTGTTGGGAAAATTGGACAGATATGTGCAAAAAAATATGAAACTAGACCACTTTCTTACATTATACACAAGAATAAACTCAAAATGGATTAAAAATTTAAATGTTAGACTTGAAACCATAAAAATCCTAGAGGAAAACATAGGCTGTAAAATCTCAGACATTTATCATAGCAATATTTATTCTGAAATATTACCTCAGGCAAGGAAAACAAAAGAAATAAAAAAGTGGAACTATATCAAATTGAAATTTTTGCACAGCAAAGGAAATCATCAACACAATGAAAAGACTACCCACTAAGTGGAAAAACATCTTTACAATATAGCTGATAAGGGGGGATTAATATCCAAAATGTATAAGGAACTTACAAAACTCAACATAAAAAAAAATCCAATTAAGAAATTGGTAGCCAAGACTGGTTTGGCTCAGTGGATAGAGTGTCAGCCTGTGGACTGAAAGGTCCCGGGTTCTATTCTGGTCAAGGGCATGTATCTTGGTTGTGGGTACATCCCCAGTGTGGGGTGTGCAGGAGGCAGCTGATCGATGTTTCTCTCTCATCGATGTTTCTAGCTCTCTGTCCCTCTCCCTTCCTCTCTGTAAAAAATTAATAAAATATATTAAAAATAAAGAAATTGGTAAAGACCTGAGTAGACATATCTCCAAAGAAGACACACAGATGGCCAATCCTCCTATCTAATAAAGAGGGAATATGCTAATTGACCCTCAGGGCAGTACAAAGATGGCAGCTCCCACAGCCAGTAAGGAGGGAATATAATAATTGACTGCCATACCCTCAAATATGGCAGTGCCCACAGCCACAAGATGTCAGCATCCAGTCCCCTCAGACCTGCTGGTGTAGCAGATAGGCCCAGCCATTCCAAGTGTCTGCCTCCGGAGTCCCTCAGTTTCCTTACCTCCAGTTGCCCAGGGCCAGCCTGAGGCACAGACAAGCCTTGGATGACACTGCACAGCGGCCCAGGGCCAGCCCAAGATTCAGGAAAGTCTTGAATGGCAGCTGCCCAGATGCCCAGAGCTGGCTGAGGCTCAGGTAACCAGGGCCAGCCAAGGCTTGCACTACTGGCAGTGGCGGCAGCAGAGGTGTGATGGAGCATTGCCTTTCCTTGATTGCTGGTTGCCTCCCACCCCTGAAGGCTCCCAGATTGTGAGAAGGGCCATGCTGAGGGACCCCTCTCCATCTCCCCAGGGCATGAATTTTCATGTGCGGGACTGTAGTAGAGATATAAAAGGATGCTCATAATCACTAATCATCATAGAAATGCAAATTAACACCACAATGAGATATCATTCCACACCTGTCACAATGGCTATCATGAATAAATCAATAACCAACAAATGCTGGTGAGGATGAGGAAAAAAGGGAGCCCTGTTGGTGAGGATGCAGATTGGTGCAGCCACTGTGGAAAGCAATATGAAGTTACTTCAAAAAAAAAAATCTGAAATGAAACTATCTCCTGGGAAGATATCCAAAAAAACTTGAAACACTGATTGGAAAGAATATATGCACTCCCTGTTCATTGCAGTATTATTTATAATAGCCAAGATTTGAAAGCAACCCAAGTGCCTATCAGTAAGTGAATGGATAAAAAGCTGTGGAACATTTATACAACGGAATACTACTCAGCCATAAAAAAGGAAATTCTACCCTTTATAACAACGTAGATGGATCAGCAAGCATTATGCTATGTGAAATAAACTGTCAGAGAAAGACAGGTGCCATATAATTTCACTTATATATGGAATCTAATAAAAAAATAAACGAAGTGGAGACAGACTCATAAATACAGGGAACAGTCTGAGGGCTGTCAAAAAGGAAGAGGTTAGAGGCTGGATGAGAAGGGTGAAGAGATGAAGCAAAAAAATAATAAAGAGACTCATGGACACAGACATCAGTAACTAGAGAGAGGCAGGGGGGAGAGATAGAAGAAGATAAAGGGAGAATAAAAGATGATGGAAGGAGACTTAATTTGGGATGGTAAACACACAATATAATAGTCAGATGTTGTATTATAGAATTGTACATTTGAAATGAGTATAATTTTATTAACCAATGTCATCCCAATAAATCTCTTTATATAAAAGCCTAAGCGGCCAAATGACCCAACGACCAAATGACTGGTCGACTGGTTGTTATGATGCACACTGACCACCAGGGGGCACACACTTACCACAGGAGCTGCCTCTTGGTGGTCAGTGCATTCCCACAGTCAACCTCCTGCAGCTGGCCAACATACTGCTGTCCCTCCCCCTGTCTGGCCAGCCCCCCAGATCAGCCCCAATCTCCAGCCAGGCTGAGGGACCCCACCCATGCCTTGGCCTCTAGTTCAGTTATAAAAAAATAATATAAAAAATAAGCATTATTTTTCTATTCCATTGTTAAATGCTTTTCTATTATTGTGAACAAACTATACTATACAAGTTGTACTAACTTACATACTCAATATCATTTTCTGAGAATGCCAATTTCACCACATTATTGCTGACAATGAATATTTTCAACTTTTAAAATGTTTTCTAATCCACTGGACAAAAATTATATCCATTGTTTTACTTTTCATTTCTCATTAGTGAGTTTGGTCAGCTTTCCATATTCTTACATTATTTTTGTTTATGATTTCGTGACTAATATTTGTTACTCATTTTCCATTAGGTTGTCTTTGGGTCTAGCAAACACTTGGATTTTGGGAAGCAGGCTACATTGTTTCTTTTTCTCTTTTTTGTGTTTCTTTTGACTGTACTAAGCATATGGTCATTTCGGTGTTAATTCACACTTTTTCCAGACAGTAGGTGGAAGAAGGAAGAGAAGATGAACTCTGTCCATCCATCTGTGTTCTTGTTGCATGAATATTACAACCTCATTTGCCTGCTAGAGCATTTTTCAAATTCATAGTGTGAAGTAGAATTAATTCTCACTAAGAAATGATTCTTATTAAACCCAGATGTAAAACTCACACGAAAAACATAAAGGCCAAAAGTAAAATGACATTCGCCTCACACAGAGTAAACAAAGAGTATGTTATAGTTAAGGATATGTTTAAAAACAATAAACACTTTTTAAAATGTTGGTGCTTTCTAGTACTGTTATTTGAAATAATTATACAAATGTGGATATTTAGAATCACAGATACAAATGACTTCAAGGTATAATTGAAATGTTGATAACCATTATATATTTACTAGAGGCCTGGTGCACAAAATTTGTGCATGGGGAGGAGGGTGTCCTTCAGTTCATCCTGCTCCCCCTCCAATCTGGGACCCATTGAGGGATGTCTGACTGTCCATTTTGGCCCGATCCTAAATGGGCAGTCAGACATTCCTCTCACAATCCAGGACTGCTGACTCCCAACTGCTCACTGGCCTGCCTTCCTGATTGCCTCTAACTGCTTCTGCCTGCCAGCCTTATCACCCCAAACCACTTCCCTGCCAGCCTGATTGATGCCTAACTGCTCCCCTGCCAGCCTGTTTATGCCTAACTGCCCTCCCCTATGGGACTGGCCACCCCTAACTTCCCTCCCCTGCAGGCCTGGTAACCCCTAACTGCTCTCCCCTGCAGGCCCAGTCACCTCCAACTGCCCTCCTCTGCTGGCCTGGTCACTCCTAACTGCCCTCCCCTGAAAGCTTGATCACCACCAACTGCCTTCCCTTGCAGGCCTGGTCCCTCCCAACTGCCCTTCCCTGCTGGTCATCTTGTGTCCATGGGGGCAGGATCTTTTAACCACATGGGGGCAGTCATTTGTATGTTGGAGTGATGATCAATCTGCATATTACTCTTTTATTAGATAGGATAGAAGTCTGGTGCATAGGTGGGGGCCAGCTGGTTTGCCCTGAAGAGTGTCCTGGATCAGGGTGGGTATTCCCTGGGGGCATGGGGTGGCCTGGGTGAGGGGCCTGTGATGGTTTGCAGGCCAGCCATGTCCCCTGGTGACCCAAGTGGAGGCCCTGTATGACCATTTTAAAAATATTTCAAGAGTATTTAGAAAAAAAACTGATGACATCTGGAGAAACCAAGATGGTGGCATATGTGAACACCTAAACTGCTACCTTGCACAACAATTTCAAACTACAGCTAAGAAACAGAACAGACATCATCCAGAACCACAGGAAAGTTGGCTGAGTGGAAATTCTAAAACTAGAAGGAAAGAGAGAGGCTCACGGAGACTCAGAGGAGCTGCAAAAAACTAAGGTATGGAGACACGCATGTAGAGAGGATGGGCGGCGGACTGCCTGGCTGGCTTCCTCTAGGAGGAGGGAGATGGAAACTCCGACTGCACTGAACCCCACTTCTGACTGCACTGAATCCCAGTTCCAGGGGAAATTCATACAGGGAGTGCCTGGACTGTCATGAAAAGGGAGGAGTACAAAAAAACTCATGAGAGCTGCAAAAGGTAGAGTTCTGGAGGTGCGTGAGTGCAAGTGTGCACAGAGAGGGCTGACTGCTGATTGTGCCACTGGCTTTCTCTAGGGGGGAGACAGAACCTCCCAACTGCTCTGAAATCAACTTCTGCCTGCACTGAACCCCAGCTGCGGGTGAGTCCCTGGGGACCCAGACTCATACGGGTCCCTGGAGGGCATGGAAACTCAGGGGAGCCAGAAAGGCCGAGTGCACCCAGTGAGGGCTGCAGCAATTACCAAGGGACACTGAGACCCAAGGGCTATGTAGGACAAGCTGACAGGAAGCCAAGGCTGTCTGCTCAGCCCTGAGACTCTGCCCCATCCAAGCTCAACACAGAGGCTTTTGTAATTTTTCAAGTCTTATATCATAAGGCTGACTCCAGCACAGTTGTTCTCCCAGTGTAGACACAGCTGATCCTCACAACTAATTGGCTTAGAGGTCAATTCCCCCCGTGATACCAACAACAATCAAGACTTAACTAAAACAAGGCTGTACACAGTCCACAAAGGGTTGCACCAAGAGAGCCCACCTTAGATAACTGGGAAGGTGGAGCTACTGGACCATATAGGACACTTAGTACACAAAGCTACTCTACCAACTCAGGGAAGCAGTGAAAATGCAGAGACAAAGGAACAGATCACAAATGGAAGAAATGGAGGGAAAAAAATGACTGGCTATAGAGTTCAAAACCATGGTTAGAAGGTTTTTCAGGAATTTCCTAGAAAAGATGGATAAATTTAGCAAGACCCAAAAGGAGATGAAAAGGACCAACGAGAGATGAAAAAGACCAACTAGAAATTAAACATACACTGACTGAAAAAAAAATTATACAGGGACCTAACAGCAGACTAGAGGATGGCAAGAATCAAGTCAAGGATTTGAAATACAAAGAAGCATAAATCACCCAACTGGAAAAGCAAAAAGAAAAAGGAATCCAAAAATTGGAAGATAGTGTCAGGAGCCTTGGGACAACTTGAGGCGTACCAACATCAGAATTGTGGGGGTGCCAGAAGATGAGAGAGAGCAAGATACTGAAAACCTATTTGAAGAAATAATGACTCAAAACTTTCCCCACCTGGTGAAAGAAATAGACTTACACATCCAGGAAGCGCAGAGAACCCCAAACAAAAGGAATCCAAAGAGGACACCAAGACACATCATAATTAAAATACCAAGAGCAAGGAGCGGCTCCATAGCTCAGTGGTTAGAGCACTGGTCTTGTAAAATACCAAGAGCAAAAGACAAAGAGAGAATATTAAAAGCAGCAAGAGAAAAACAGTTAATTTCCTACAAGGGAACACCCATACAATTGTCAGCTGATTTTCAACAGAAACTAAGCAGGCTAGAGTGGAGTGGCAAGAAATATTCAAATTGATGAACAGCAAGAACCTACAACCAAGATTACTCTACCCAGTAGAGCTATCATTCAGAATTGAAGGTCAGATAAAGAGCTTTACAGGTAAGAAAAAACTAAAGGAGTTCATTACCACCAAATCAGTATTATATAAAATGCTGAAAGATACTCTTTAAGAAGAGGAAGAAGAAGAAAAAGGTAAAAATAAAAATTATGAACAGAAAATACATAACTATCAACAAGTGAATCTAAAAGTCAAGTGAATTAAAAATCTGATGAACAGAATAAATTGGTGAATATAATAGATTCAGGCACGTGGATTGACAATTAGAAAGGGAGTGGGCTGACAATTCTTAGGGGGAGAGGGGAGAGAGGTTGCAGGGAGAGACTGGACAAAAATCATACACTTATGGATGAGGACAATGCGGGGAGGAGTAAGGGCAGAGGGAGGGGTGGGAGCCGGGTAGAGGGGAGCTATGGGGGAGGGTGGAAGAGGAATGATTGTAATAATCTGAACAATAAAGATTTATTAAATAAAAAAGTATTTCAAGGGAATTTAAAAAGAATGATCCTAATATAGTACACATGCACATATACATACACATACATGTATCTCTATTAAATCCAGATCTATTGGCTGTATGGATTTCACTTAAAAATTTGAGACTACAAATAAGCATGAAAATATTTAGAGGCAGTCATTCTTGTTTTGTGTTTCACTAACATCTGACAGGTTCTGCTGCATGGTTATGATCACACATATAGTAGAGATCTGTTTGTAAGCTGTAAAACTCAGGTTATGATGATATTCAAGGAACCTAAAATATTTTGGGATTATTTTCAGTGTGTTTAAAAGTGAGATGGAAAATTTACATTATGTGCAAGAAAGTTCACAGAATAACTGTCTCAGTTACTTATTGCCATTATAAACATAAAACTCTGCTGCTGCACATTGAGGTATGTTTTTCACATAGAGTCAGCTTTGGGTTAACTAGCAGTCTCTGCTGGTCTTGTTGGAGCTTATCCCCTATGTGGGATTGGCTGATCTAGGATGGCCAGGGCTGAAATTAACTCAGCTCTGTTCAATATGTCTCTCATCTTCGGACAGACTAGTCGGGGCATGTTGTCATGAGTGTAGTGGGAGGACAAGAGATAATAAGCAGATATTTAGATATTTGCAAAGCTCCCAGAACCAGGCCATTGGCAGTCCACTAATTGTAAAGGTCAAAGCAAGGCATATGGGATGGAGAAGAAACTCTGAAGTCACTTGAGAAAACCTATGGAAACAAGAAGGGGTAAATAATTGGGACCATATGCAATTACCACATGCTCTGTAGGAGTAATTCCATTAAATTAACCTGGTTTTCTCATAGCAATTAAAAACACTTCATCTGGAGGTCTTTGATGAATACAACATGGTACAATAAATTAATATGTGATATTCAGATTTATATTAATAAAATACTTCAAAGTATAAAATTGACTAAAAAACATGATAAATACCAATCTTCACTAAACATTTTGAGTAATTGATGCATTTGATGCTAAAGAATGTATACCAGGTAATAAAGTAATATATAGAGTGATACTCTGGTTCTCTGTATTCCAAAGTTCTTATTTGTAGTCTTATTTCCTAGAATGATAGCCTACTTTCCCTCCAGTCTTAGTGGGACCTAGTTAATTTGGTTTTCAGGGCAAAAGATATACCTCTTTTCTTTAAGCTGTTTTATATTTTTACTAGGGGCCCAGTGCACGAATTCATGCACCTTGAAAGGAACTGCACAGGGGCAGGTTTTGGCCCATCCTCTGTGCCCCTGTCCAGTCCCTCCCACTAAGGCCCCTAGTCCCCTGTCTTCTGGCAGCCCCACTCCCATTCACTGATGGTACCAGCCCCCTTTGCACCCACTGACAGCATGGAGCGATTGAGGCCCACACCAGCAGTAGGTGCAAGTGGGGACAATGCTGTCAGTGAGTGCAAGTGGCAGCTGCTGCCCTGATCAGTCCTCAGGAGCAATGGGAGGTGGAAAAACCTTCAGAGGTGATTGGGGCTGGCAGCTGCCACTTGCACCCACTGACAGCACAGAGCAATCAGGGCCAGCACCTGGCGCCAGTAGCAGGTGTGAGTGGCAACTCCAGTGATAGCAGCAGGTGCAAGCAGAGCCAGCACCAGCAGTAAGTGTGAGTGCCTGGTGGGACCACAGAGCACAGGAGCAAAGAATTGTCAGTAACCACCAGAGGTTTGCCCTGATGACAGCAACTGGAGCTCCGCCTTGGTCTAGCACCCCCTTCACCTGCTCTACCATCCCACCATGGCAGATGCCTGCCATGTTCCATGCTCCGCAGCCTGCTGTCAATACCCTCCATGTTCCGTGTATGGCCCCTCGTAGTCAGTGCATGTCATAGTGACCAGTTATTCGGTTGTTCTGCTGTTCAATCTATTTGCATATTAGCTTTTTATTATATAGGATTTTTCTGAACTAGAGATGGGGAGAAAGCTTTTAGTATTGAAAGACAGTCTTTTTACTTCCAGAAATAACAAAAAATAGTTTAATTTTTCTTTTATTTTGGTATTTAAATTCATAGGCTATTTGGGCTTCAGAAACTGTGAGATTTTAAGATGTAAGTTTTCAAGTATCCTACCAAGTCCATGTACACAGATAGAATCACAGAACTGCAGAGATAGGAGGAATTTATAAGCCCTTGGCATATTACTCACTGCAGGTGCTTTCACAGAACATCTTGAACACTTTCAGTAATGGGGAGCTCACTTCTATAAAAAGAAGAATTTCATAGATATGGATGACAATCTATTTCTTTCACTAATATTTCCTGCTTAAACAATATTTTCCTCTGGAGCAACTAATCTGTTTTTCTTCAAATATGACAGGTTTTTTTATCCTCACTTGAGGATATGTTTATTGAAGAGAGAGAGAAAGAGAGAGAAACATTGATCTGTTATCTCCCATATGTGCCATGACAGGGGATTGAATCACAACCTGGTATGTGCCCTGATCAGGAATGAAACCCTCAACCCTTCAATATACAGGATAACACTCTAACTAACTGAGCAACCTGGCCAAGGCAGGTAGTTTTATTTGTTTGTTAATAAATTTAAATATTCACTTACAATCCTATCCAGAAAATCCATTTCAAGGTATTTATCTAAGAAAAACTAAAGCATATTTTCAGAGAAAGATTTTTACAGAAATGTAATTCAAAGCTTTATGTATAATAATCCAAAGCTGAAAACATCCCAAATTTTTATCATTGGTTGGCTAGATAAACAAATTGTTTTATATCTGGAAAGTAAATACACAACAGTAAAAAGGAACAAACTTTAGATATATGTATCATCACGTTTAAATCTGCGGAAACATTATGGGGAAGAAGGAAAACATAAAAAACGACATACTGTATGTTTTTATTACATAACTAGAGGCCCAGTGCATGAAATTCATGCACAAGGGTGTGTCCCTCAGCCTGGCATGCACGCTGTCCAATCTGGGACCCCTTGAAAAATGTCCTACTGCTGGTTTACAGGGATCAGGCCTAAGATCGCAGTCAGACATGCCTCTCGCAATCTAGAACTTGAGGCTCTTAATTGCTCACCTACCTGCCTGCCTGCTTGATTGCCCCTAACCACTCTGCCTAACCAGCTTGCTTGCCCCCAACTTCCCCCTGCTGCAAGCCTGCTCACCCCCAAATGCCCCCTGCCACCCTAATCACCCCCAACTGCCCCTATGCCAGTGTGCTTGTCCCCAACTGCCTCCCCTGCCAGTCTGCTCACTCCTAATGCCCCTCCCCCCCGTTGGCCTACTCACCCCATTTTCCCTCCCCACTGGCCTGCTCACCCTCAACTGCTCCCCTGCTGGCCTGCTTATTCCAAATTGCTCTCCTGCTGTCCTGATCAGCTCCAACTGACCCCCACTAATGGGTGAAGGACTGATGGCTATTTTCAGGCTGGCCACTGGGGTTCCTGGCCAGTCTAGGTGAGGAGCTGATGGCTGTTTATAGGCTGACAAAGCTCCCCAGCGGGGACCCTCACCCCAAGGGAATGTGGACAGCCTGGGTGAGGAGCTGAGGGCTGTTTTCAGGCTGGCCATGCACCCTGGCAATCCAGGCTCCCAGCCCCTCCTCTTTCCCTTCGTCCTTTTTTTTCAGTGCCTCCTTGAGTGGAGGCCAGTGCCAGCTGGAAGCAGGTTTCTAGGATTTATTTACCTTCCATAATTGAAACTTTGTAGCCTTGAGCAGAGGCCAGGGCCAGCTAGTTGGGGGGTGGGAAGCTTAGCTTTGTCCATTGCCAAGGGCAACTCAAGCCTCCTGCTTGCTCCAGCTCTGTGGCTGCCACCATCTTGGTTGGGCTAATTTGCGTACTCACTTCTGATTGGCTGGTGAGCATGGCTGGTGGATGTGGTGGAGTGATGGTCAATTTGCATGTTTCTCTTTTATTAGTGTAGACATTTTCCAAAAGGCAAAACTGAACTTTAGGGACAGAATGCTGACCAGTGGTTGCTGGGGGTCAAGGTGAAGAGATTTGACTGCAAATGTTCTTTTTGATTGTGGCAAAACTCTCTGAATTCTACATTATATGGAAATTACACCTCAGTTAATATTTAAAATCTGTGGGAGCTTTTTTTAATTATAAAAGTAGTATAATCTTTTATACAAAGTGTTAGAAACAAAAAAGTACGAATTAAAATTTGTACAAAAGAGTACAAAATTTGTGTAAAAAGTACAAAAACCATTACTTTACATACAATAAAACTCCACAAATGTCACAATTAGGATATAATTTTCTTCCTTTTTTTTCAACATATATATAATAAAATTACATGTAGATTAAAATTCATATTGAATTACTAGATATTGGGTTCTATATAATATTTTGTTGGAATAAATAATGACAGAATTAACTTTTCATATATATGCTTTAATTAGGTTTACAATAATTTTGGAAGCATATTACTGGTCATATAATATTAAAATTTTAATGTATTTGCTGTGTATTATAGAATTTCTTTCTAGAATGGTTATATATTTGTACTAATCATGTGTGAGTTGAGACTTGGGCTTTTGCCATATTCTAACTATCATTGCAAACAGTGGATTACTCTTTGCTAATTTAAACAAAGGTCATCTTAATTTGTATTTTTTCATAACTGATGAAATTAAATATATTTTTAAAAATACACCTCAGTTATTTGTGCTTCTTTAAATTCTATTTAGTCCCTTGTTCTTCTTTCTGTTAGGATTCTATTATTTTTACCAGACATATCTGACCTCTTTATCTCTTAAGGACATCATCTTTTGTGGGTCTTAATTGTGTAAATATTTTTCTATTTTGGATTTTAGACTTTATTTACATGGTTACATTTTCAACCATTCCAATTGAATCTTGCTTTTTAAGGTGTTAGCAAACAAACTATAGAGGAGTCAGAAATGTTCTTTTATTAACTACATGGCAGCATGATAGTTTCAAATATAAGATATTCAAAGAAAAATAAACAGGAATCCAAATATAAGCCATTAAAAAATAAACCGGTAGAAAGGAAAACATTGAGAAACTTTAATCTGTCTCAGGCTTGCCATGATGAATATTTTAACCACCTCCTTCATAAGAAATATGTGATAAAGAAAATTGAAGTATGGAAGACGAGTGTTACATGGTGTTTTGGCATATGCCACTCCTTATAGATAAGAAGTATACATAAGGATGTGGGAGGTTAATTTGCTGATACATGTTTAGGGTCAAATGCTTGAAAACACATTGAAATAGCTGCTGGGGAGCTATTGCCTGTATATATATGGACCTTGTAGAGAGATATTTGGGCATTACTAACCTGACTCTTCCCTGGTTTTACTATATTTTTGGACAAGCCATTACATACATTTTGAACAAGCAAGGCATGATGTATTGTCCAAGAGTTTCAGATGATATGAATGATGTATTGTGCATTAGAGGGAATGTGACCATAGACATCTTTCTAATCTGTGTGTGAGCACCGCCTGCTGGCCACAATAGGAACCATGAAAAGTGTTCCACACAGAGAGGCATTAGACTAGATAAAATATCAGCGGTGAGAGTAGTTAGGCTTTATGGAAGTTACTGTGATGACTCATTATGGAAAAGATTATTGCTTTCAAAGTGTATTGGAATATGAGGTTTTAAGTATGATTTTTCTAAGTGGAGAAAATATGAAGAATAATTATTTCCATGTATTTTTTTTCTTTTTTATGTATTGTGTTACATGTGTACATATCTCCCTATTGCCTCCTCTCCCTCCCAGGCATACACCAACCCCCCAGTGTCTATGTTCATTGGTTATGCTTATATGCATAGAAACAAGTCTTTTGATTGATCTCTTATCTACCCCACCTCTCCTTAATCTTCCTGCTATAATTTCACATTCTGTTTGATGCTTTACTGCCTTTGTAGCTATCCTTTTGTTCATCAGTTTACAATGTTCTTTATTATCCACAAATGAGTGAGACCATGTGGTGCTTCTCCTTCATTGACTGGCTTATTTCACTAAGCATAAGGCTCTCCAGTTCCATCCAGGTTGCTGCAAATGGTATTTTCATGTATTGTTTGTAGGTGCATAGATTGGTTTAATCATTAGGAAGTACTCTTTTGGAAATGTGTGCCAAGGTTGGTTGAACCCCTAATTTTACTTTTAGAAATGTACACTAAACATGTAATTAGAAAAATTAGCAAAGATATATTGCAAGGATCTTATTCAAAGCATTATTATAATAGTGAAAAAATGAAGATAAAAATCAAATAAATACACAAATTTAATGAAATAAAAGTCCCTATAACTACTTTTAAAGAAATAGAACAAAAATGATCAGATTTATTCAACAATAAAGAAAAACTAAAAAAATTAAACAAAATAAAAAAGATCAGATTTGTATGGAAGCACAAAAGACCTTGAATAGCCAAAGTAAACTTGAAAAAAAAAAAGAACAAAGCCAGAGGTATCACACTGCTTAACTGCAAATTATACTACAGAACTATCAAGATAGCATGGTATAGATAGAAAAACAGACACACAGACCAATGGAATAGAGTAGAGAGCCCAGAAATAAAACTACATGTACATGGGCAGATAATTTGTTGTTGTTGTTAACATCACCTGAGAATATTTTTTCCATTGATTTTTAGAGAGTGGGAGGAAGTGGTAAAATGGAGAGAGAAAAAGAGAGAGAGAAGGAGGATGAGAGACAGGAGAGGAAAGAAAGCGAGAGAAAGGTCAATCTGAGTGAGACATATTGATTGTCTCCCACAAATGCCCAGACTGGGGTTGGGGATGAACCTGCAACTCAGGTATGTGCCCTTGAGTAGGAATCAAACCGGTGGCCTTCCAGTGCACAGGTTGACATTCTAACCACTGAGCAATGCCAGCCAGCGCTGGGAAAATAAGTATTTACAACGTGGCCAAAAACATATGACGATAAAAAGAAAGCCTCTTTAATGAAGGGTGCTGGAAAAACTGGAAAGCCACATAAAAAAGGATGAAACTAGACTACAGTTTATTCCCATGCACAAAAATTAATTCAAAATGGATCAAAGGCATAAATAAATCACAATAGAAGAAAACACAGATACTAAATTCATGGACCTTCACCTTAGAGAGGATTTTATGTATTTGATCCCAAAGGCAAGGCAAGTAAAAATAAATGAATGGGTCTATATCAATCTAAAAAGCTCTGCACAGAAAAAGAAACCAGTAGCAAAGCAAAAAGCCAATCAATCAAATGGGAGAAGATATTTGCAAACAACAGCTTTGACAAGGAGTTAATATCAAAAACATATAAAGAACTCATACAACTCAGCACCAAATAAACAATCAGAGAAAAAATTGAGCAGAGGACTTGAACAGGCATTTGTTCCAAGAAGTCATACAAATAGCTGACAGATATTTGAAAAGATTATCAACTTCATTAGATATTAGAGAAATGCAAATCAAAACTACAAGATACCACCTCACACCTGCTAGAATGACTATTATCAACAAGACAAGTAATAGCAAGTGTTAAGGAGGTGGAGAAAAAAGAATCCTTATTCACTGATGATGGGAATGTAAACTGATACAGCCACTATGGATAACATAATGAAGTTCTTCAAAAATTAAGAATAGAGTTGACCATATGACCAAATAATCCTTCTTCCAGGTAACTACCTAGAAGTTTTGAACACATTTATTCACAAAGACATATATGTACCCCTATGTTCATTGCAGCATTTTTTCACAATGGCCAAGACATGGAAACAGCCAAAGTAATTTTCAAGAGGTGATTGGATAAAGAAAATATGATACATATATGAAACTGAAATTTATAAACGCAGTTAATGGTATGGTAGTTAACAGAGGATAGGGGGCTGGGGACAGTAAGGAGTAAAGGGGGCACAATATATGGTGAAGGAAGGTGAATTGACTTTGGTGGAGGACACACAATGCAACAACAGATCATATATAATAGAAATTACATTTGAAACCTAAATAATATTATTAACCAACTAGAGGCCCTGGTGCACAAAATTCATGCATTCAGGTAGGGGCTCCCTCAGCCCAGTGTGTTCCCTCTGGCAGTCTGGGAGCCCTCTGGGGATGTCTGACTGATAGCTTAGGCTCACTGCTTTGGAGGTAGGAGAGGCTTCTGCCACCGCAGCTGTGCTCGCCAGCTTTGAGCCCGGCTTCCAGCTGAGTGTCACTCCCACTGTGGGAATGCACTGACCACCAGAGGATAACTCCTACATTGAGTGTCTGCCCCCTGATGGTCAGTGCATGCCATAGGTAGCAGTTGATTGGCCTTAGCATATCATTAACATATTATGCTTTGGTTGGATGGCCAACTGGATGACCGGACACTTAGAATATTAGGCTTTTGTTATATAGGATGTTACCCCAATAAATTTAGATTTTTTAAAAACTAAACTTTCTCATAAGGAGATTGTTTATGTAAATTGTTGTACAACTATTTAATGGAATATTATGCAGCCCAAAATATGTATTATTTATATATTGATATAAAAAGGTATCTATGATACATCATTAGGTGAAAAATGTAGGTCGTTGACAGCACCTAGTGTACTGTGGGATGGGAGTCAGATTGTCTCACTTCCAAGTCGGGCTTCACCAATTGTTACTGTGTGATTTTGGGCAAGCTGACATATTTTGTCCACAACATTTCTTCATCTTTCAATTGAGAATGATAATAGAATAGGTTTTGAAATTTAAAAAATTCAAATAAAATGTAAATCACACTACACCTAAAATAAACTATTTTGATTATATTTTTATTCATGTAAATGTTCACATTTATATTTCTGTCTATGATAGACAGAAGTCCCAAAGGATAAACAAACATAAAGTTTTCCCCACAGTGTTTGAATTAAAAGTAAATTCATCATATTTTATATAATTTTATATTTTTATTTAAATATGTATTATACATAAAACTTAAAATAAAAAATCAAAGGTATTTCTATATCAAAAAGAAATCTTCTTACAGCAAGAACAATAGGACCTTATTAACAACATGCTTTTCATTGAAAATGAATCAAACTTGTAATTTTATGTTATATTTAAAGTGTCACAATAGTGACCTTATTAGTATTTACTAAAAATATAAAATGAAAGCATGAATCCTAAATACCTAAAACAAAATCTTATATTTTTAGCATTTAATACCCATAAAAATGGGGGTAGGGGGTGAATTTTTCAAAGGAACACTTTCCTTATAATATCCATGATTTAAGCAAGCAAGAGTAGGACAAGTATTATTGATGTGCATATGATTATAGTCATGCGGATGAAATATTATTTAATACTACAGAATATTATTTTTCTGTCATGTGTCACCCACAGAAAAGAAGAGATAAAGGCAGAGAAGGAAAGAGGCCATATGTGATCTTTTCTTTTTTTTTAATTTTATTGATTTTTTACAGAGAGGAAGGGAGAGGAACAGAGAGTTAGAAACATCGATGAGAGACATCGATCAGCCGCCTCCTGCACTCCCCCTACTGGGGATGTGCCTGCAACCAAGATACATGCCCTTGACCAGAATCGAACCTGGGACCTTTCAGTCTACAGGCCAATGCTCTATCCACTGAGCCAAACCGGTTTCGGCCATATGTGATCATTTTGAGGGTGCCAACTAAATTATTTGATTTTTATTCTCAATAGTTTTCATTTGAAGTTGATTTTTGTGTGTGCTGAAATAGAAATGACCTTAATGTGAAATCACCAGAGTTTCATTTGTACTCCTGTAGTCCCTAACTCATGATACTCATTTAGCAAGTCTTAGTATATACCCCACACTCAAACTGGGGAGCAAGAGGTAATTTCTGTAAAATTTTTCTTTTTTTAAAGCTGTTTTCACAGCCAGAAGCGCAATTTATTCATGAAATCATTAATATTCCTATGTATGTGACTATGTGATAATTAAATTTTATGGTGGAATATGATCTTTTGACCATGTACAAAAATTTATTTTAAGAAAATAATCCTGACTATCCAGGTCAGATAGCAAGATGATTCTATCATAGTCATCTAATATTCTTCCCTAAATCCCTTTGAAATAATTAACAAATACCTGCATGACCATTGGAAACTGGAGAAGGGCACTACTGACGTTGCCTTACATTTGAGGAATTTATGGGCAAAGTGGTGAGATGGACCTAGATAGATGACAGTCACAGAGTGACCCTTGCCACTTCTCCTGTACCAGAGCAATGTTTCTGAGCATGCGTGGAGGAGATCCTCACAGACCTTGGCTAGCATCTAAACACTCAGAGAAGTGAAGGGCGGAGACAAGCATAACCTGTTTGGCAGAATTTGGACCCCACCAGATAAGGTCTACTATAAGATGGTAAATGGACACCAACTCATATGTAAACTCCAGTTGATTTATGTTGACTGCCTGGTTGTGTTGAGAAGAATTGAATGCTGTTACTAGGCTCAGCATGAAGGTTGCTAGCTAAAACACAGGATGCATAATTAAATTTGAATTTCAGCTAACCAATAAATAATGTGTTAAGAAATTGTGTCCCAAATTTTACATAGAACATACTAATCCTACAAAATATTTTTGTTTATCCAAATTTGATTGAGCAGCTTGTATATTTATTTGCTAAATCTGGCAACCATATGTAACTACAAAGAAAACATTGACATTGGTTTTGTTTGCCACAATTACTGAAAAGAAAAATGTCAGCTCAGCTGTCCTGAGGAAATGCGGGGTGTTTTCATGCACAGCATCCCAGTCGCATATAGAAATGAGAATACTAACTGCTGGGACTGCTGTTTCTCTCCAACTACCTCATTCTCAGGACAGCTCAAACGATGATACAAATTTATCTTAAGGAGAATACTCACACTCCCTATTGACCTGGACCTGAAAAATCAGTAATAAGGACATAAAGAAATCTCTCAAAAAACCATCTTCACTTTGACTTGACTGTAAGTCAATATGGATAGCAAGGGCTTGCTTCTGAAAGTTTAGTAAATCAAAAATCCTAGAGAAGGTTAAGCATTTATTTTATGTTAAACCATATAAAAGTGCTATTTTAAAAAAATTTTAAATGGCTGGAATAGTAGCAATGTCAAATGCTTCAACCTAATATGAGAAACAGTGATGAAGGAGCAAGGTAAATGCTTCCCTCTGAAAAAGATTTGCCTCAAGAAACAGTTGGGGAAAAAGTTCAATGATTCTGGCTGTGATATCAATATGCCTTAAAGAAATTTGCATATATGAATCTAAAAAAAAGTAGTCATGAAGTTCTAAAATCCAAGTGATATTTATAGGGATGAAAAACATAAGTAATTAATAAAAACCATAATGTATGCAATGAACAGTAAATTGGATACCGAAAATATACAATTTCTGAAGTTGAAGAGAAACAAGAATTTTTGCTGAAATGAGGGCAGAAAGTATGGAAATAAAAATGAGAGAGAGCCCTAACCAGTTTGCTCAGTGGATAGAGCATCTGCCTATAGACTGAAGGGTCCCGGGTTTCATTCCATTCAAGGGCACATGCCTAGGTTGCAGGCATGATCCCCAGTGGGGGTTGTGCAGGAAGCAGCTGATCAATGATTCTCTCTTATCATTGATGTTTCTATCTCTCCCTCTCTAAAATCAATAACAATATATTTTTAAAAAGTGAGAGGAGAAAGAATAAAAAGTGAGATATGCAGAACATAGTTAGGAGCTTACATTTGTATAGAACTAAGTTTCAGAGGGAGAGAGTGCTATTGATGAACTCAAAGAAATGACTGAAGAAAAAAACATTTTCCTGAATGCTAGCACCTACAGATGAGAAGGGTTCACCATATACTGACGAATGTCCTGGTCTATTAAACACAATAGTGACAACTATCCTGGTCTATTACACACAATGATGTTGGAAGATGCACTTGTGTTTCTATCAGTCCTGCTAACTGAGTGAAAACTCATAATAGAAAACTGAAAATGTGTTGGTTATGAGAAATAAGAAATGGCAACGTGTATTTTAATACCCCTAATATTAAAACTAATTAATATTAGGAATACATCCAACTTACACAAATATGCACATAAAACATAATAAAAATATCATAAGTTCTTAACAGAGAAACTATTCTAATAAAAGGTTAATATGCTAATTAGGGCAGATGTCTTCAGAACATCCATCTGGACATAGCCACACAGTGGCTGCGAGGCCCAGGGCTCAGGAAGCCTTGGGGTCAGGCCACCTTGAGCCCTGGTGGCTATGAGGCCTGGGACTCATAGGGGCCATGGGCTCACAGCAGCTGTGGGCTCTGGCAGCCATGGACTCAGGCAGCTGTGAGCCCTGGTGGCTTCAAGGCCTAGGGATCAGGTCTTGCAGCTGCAGTAGCTGGCAGTAGCAGCAGCAGCGGGATGATGAGGGCGGAACATTTCCCTGATCAGCCCATTCCCCTCCTGTAGAGGGAGGCCAGACTGCAGCTTAGGCCCACTCCCCATCAGTAGGACATCCCCGGAGGGCTCCCAGACCATGAGAGGGGGTAGGTTGGGCTGAGGGACTCCACTTCCAGTGTACGAATTTGTGTATACCAGGCCTCTAGTTATAATATTAAAGCAATAATAATTAAATAATTAATTAAAAGCAATCCTATATAATAAAAGCCTAATATACTAAGTGTCTAACCATTTGACCATTTGCCCAGTTGCTATGACACACACTGACCACCAGGGCACAGATAGGCTAGCTTGGTAAGTTAGCTTGCTGCTGGGGTATAGTCAATTAGGACTGGGTGAGATTGGCCAGACACACCCTGGAGCCCTCCTGTGGTCCCTTCCTGGCTCCGATCATGCACCAGTGGGTCCCTTGGCTTGGCCTGCACCCTCTCGCAATCTGGGACCCCTCAGCGGATGTTGGAGAGCCAGTTTTGGCCTGATCCCTGCAGGCCAGGCTGAGGGACTGTACTGGTGCATGAAGCCATGCACTGAGCCTCTAGTCTATTACTAATAAGAGAGAAACATGCAAATTGACCATACTTCTGCTATGCCCACAAGGCACACTCACCAGCCAATCAGGAGAGAGTATGCAAATTAACCCAACTAAGATGGCTGCAGCCATGGAGCAAGCAGGAAGCTTGGGTTTCCCCAGCAATGGAGGAAGCCATGCTTCCCACTCAGTCTGGCCTGCTCTGGTCTCTGCTCAAGGCCACAAAGTTTCAATTATAGAAGATAAATAATTCCTAACAAAAATAGCAGCAGCCATGGAGCTGGAGAGATTAGGAGGCTTGGGTTGTCCCCAGTGATGGAAGAAACCAAGCTTCCCATCCAGCCTGGCCTGTCCTGGCCTCCACCCAAGGCTACAAAGTTTAAGTTATAGAAGATAAATCCAGATACCAGGGCCTCCATTTGGGTGACCAGGGGGTGTGGCCAGCCTGAAAATAACCACAGGCCCCTTGCCCAGGCTGCCCCATGCCCCAAGGGAACCCCCACCATGATCCAGGACACCCTTCAGGGCAAACCAGCTGAACCCCTCCTGTATACCAGGCCTCTATCCTATCTAATAAAAGAGTAATATGCAAATTGACCATCACTCCAACACACAATATGGCTGCCCCCATGTGGTCAAAGATGACTGCTCCCATGTGGATACAAGATGGCCACCTCAAGAAGGCCAGCAGCGGAGGGTAGTTGGGAGAGACCAGGCCTGCAAGGGAGGGCAATTGGGGGCAATCCAGCCTGCAGGGGAGGGCAGATAGGGGTGACCAGGCCTTCAGGGGAGGGCAGTTAGGGACAATCAGGCTGCCAGAGGAGCAGTTAGGCATAAATCAGGCTGGCCAGGGATTGGTTAGGGGGTGATCAGGTTGGTAGGCAGAAGGGGTTAGGGGCAATCAGGAAGGCAGGCAGGAGAGCAGATGGGAGCCAGCAGCCCTGGATTATGAGAGGAAATCTGAGTACTCATTTAGGCCCAATCCTACCTACCAGGATTGGGCTTAAATGGGCAGTTGGACATCCTTTGAGGGGTCCCAGGTTGGAGTGGGTGCAGGCTGGGCTGAAGAACACATACCCCTGTGCATGAATTTCAAGCACCGGGCCTCGAGTTACATAATAATAATTTAAGTCTATACTTCCAGATTATATCAAGGAAATAAAAGATAGAAGGAAATAATAAATAGAATGTAATACTAATAAAACAGAAAGAACAAATGGGCTATATGTAAAATTAAAATACAGATATATCGAACAAGAGAGAGAAATAATTTGTTTGGAAGAAGACTGAAAGAAAAAGAAATAGCGAAAAAAATAGCAAAGGGATACCTTTGTAGAAGAGTAAATGGCTTTAACTACCATATTAAGTCTTAGAATCCAATTTTGTGGAATTTTCAAGCCATAGATCTAAGATACAAGAATATGGCTAAGTCAAAAATGAAAATAATGGGCAACAAGTCTCAGGTTAATACAATCAAATAAATATAGGCACATGATGCACATGTAGGCACACATAGTAGAGAAGATATATACCAGGCATTAATAGTGCTTATCTCAAGGTGCAGTTTAATGTGAGCTTTTATTTTTCAACATTTTCTTTATATATATATTGATTGATTTCAAAGAGTGAGAGAGAGAAAGAGAGAAATTGGGAGAGGGAGAGAGAGATAGAAACATAAATGAAGAGAGAATCATCAGTCAGCTGCTTTTCCTGTATGTCCCCAACTGGGGATTGAGCCCATAACTTGGGCATGTGCCCTGACCAGGAATTGAACTATGACCTCCTGGTTCATACGTAGATGATTAACCACTGAGCCCTGCCAGCTGGGCAACATTTTCTTTTATTGGTATTTGCTAATTTTCCACAGTGACAAGTTTTGCTTTAGTTATTCAAAAATTTTATAATTAACATTTACTTAAAAATTAATGAGTTAAAAGAATAAGAATAAACCAGATACAAAATTGCTCCATTTATAATGCAGTGTTACTATTTTTAATGTTTAAAAATAAATCAGAAAAAATGGATGGCTTCTTAAAAATGTGGGCAAGGGACACAAATAGTTAAGAAATTCAAATTACTCTATATAGTATGATTCCATTTTTAATGCTTAGTTGTAAACCCTGAAAGGAATATTTCAACATGTTCACAATGGTTCTTTTTATTTTTCTCTTTGTATCTACTTTTGGTCTCTGGGAAAGAGCATGTATTACCTGTGTAATCATAAAATAGTGTGAAAGAAAATGATCTCTTAAAAGAAAAGTAAAGGAAAAACATAAGAACAATGTGACCTAACATTAATTGAAAGAAAATTTGTGGAATTTGAATGAATTTGCTTAAAGCTAAAGGAAAGATGAGATTTGGGAATGTTCTCATTTCCTTAGAATGTTTGTCCACATCTTTGGACTCAGCCAAATCCTCCTTGAATGCCAGCTGGGCAGCAGCCTGGTTCTATCCACCAGTTGGTTACAATCAGTGGGAAAACTGGCATGATGTGCTAACTCTCAAGCTTGAACAGCATATATCAGATCATATTATCTGGAAGAATTTCTAGGAAAACAAACTCATATTTTCTGGTTGTCAATATACCCTTTCCCAAGAGATACTATTCTTGGAGTTTTTGTGTGGTCATGCATTGTTTTATATCTCTCTTAGATGACAGCTCCTAAGCTCTGGGGCTGACTCAAGTTCTCAATTATCCACACATCAAAGAGAATGTAATAGCAATGGAAAGGGACCTGGCATGACTTTTCTCTATGCGTATGCATAGGTTGCCTTTCTACATAGAAAGTGGCATTTAAAAAAATACCCAAACTCACTACTAGGAATTCCAAGTTCAGATTAAGATATTTTTTCCTATTTTTACAAATAGCTCAGTGAGGGCCCCACTATCTATCTAGAGCTACATATCTGTCTCTTTCCAAAGGATTTACCAGCACAGATGGCAAGTAAACCAAAGACAGATGTAATCTTAGTCCTAAAGAAAGGCATGTGATGTCTGCAGTAGGCATTTCCAGAACCAATCCTGTACTCCTCACAAGTTTCTGCAGATCCTTCAGGTGGAAGACAGATGTGAGCAAAAATCACAAGCACAGATTCTTTCAACTGTAGACTTGTTTGCTATTTCTGTGTAAAATCTTAATATGCAACAAATGCTGACACTCTACTATAGGCTGACAGTCAACTTGAGTTTGGAATTCCACAAGTGCATCCCACCAGAAGGGGAGACCAGCATTCAGTTAGCAGCAAAGTGGGGCTCAGCAGGAGGTACTCGATTTCAGAGTTCAGAGAAAGCCTGTAGGCAATTCCATAAAACAAGTATTGACCAAAAACAGAAATAGGAGTAACTTACACTTATGTAGCTATTTTATTTTTAAATCATCACCCAAGGATGTGTTTTATATCGATTTGAGAGAGAAGGGAAGGTGG
>JAAGEH010000392.1:12769269-12782971 GCA_011751065.1 Lasiurus cinereus
ATATATATATATGGTGTTCATTTAAGATTTAACTGCTTAGTAGAACATTAAGCTAGATGTCTCAGGGCAGGAACAGAGACTGTGCCTTCCATCACATCATCACAACCTCACATGGACGTTTTGCAATCTGGAGACTGGTAGTCTTTCTTATGGAATTAAGTTTTACAGGCTCATAGGCTTGAGGTCTCATGGTCAATGAATGTATCCACTATTCCCATTGCCTCACAGTTTCACAAACTTGCATACCTGAGGTATCATGTTTAAAGATGCAAAAGTCTTATGAGTTTGGCCACAGGGCCCACCAGGAGGAAGAGGTATTCAAACTTTAGAAACTCAAAGGAGAACTAAGATTTACCAAAGCTGCAATCTAATATTCATGAAGGTAAATACAAAGAAAATAAGTCGTACATACATTGTAGTCAAGCTCCTGAAAAACAAAGATTAATAGAAAAATTTAAAAGAAGCCAAAGAATAACAAACTTAGGAAATATAGGTGAACAATGATTAGAATAAAAACTAGTGTCTCATCAGAATGGAGTCAGACCACAATGGAATAGTATCTTTAAGTTCTGAAACAAAACCAAGTATCATCCTATAATTCTATATTAAAAGTTTTTTTTTTAAATAAAGACACAATAGACTTTTTTGATATACTGAAACTGAGATAATTTGTTGCTGGCAGACTAATATGATAAGAAATGCCAGTGAAATCTTCTTCCATGTTATCAGAGAGAATGTCAAATCTATAAGGAAAGAACAAGCAACACTGGATAAGTATGTGAGTAAATACGTATTTTTAAAATGTCTTTATCTCTTTTCTGACATTAATTTGATTGACTATTAACAGTAAAACTAGTAACAGTTTACTATAGAGCTTAAAACATTTAAAAATAAAATATGTAATAATAATAGAATAAAAGGCAGGAGGGAGTGTACTTAGAATTACATTGTTTAAGGTTCTTACATTATATTGTGAAGTGGTATAATATTAATTCAAGGTTGACTGTGATAAATTTAAAATGTATATTAAATTTTTTAGAGGAATCACTAGAAAAATTACAATACCAAATACAAAGCTAAAATACCAATAGAAGATATAGAAATAATTACTAAGAGATAGTTGATTAACCCAAAGAAGGGGGAAAAAAGTAATAAAGAAAAGAGGGACTGGAGAGAAGACAAATAATATGATACCAGATCTAAATCTATTATATCAGTAATTACATTAAATATAACTAGACTAAAGTATACCAGTTAGAGGGCAAAAATTGACAGACTTGTCATGGATGAGGACTGGCTGATTCAGCTTGGAAGAATAAGTGAATTTAAATTTTGCAGTAGAGAAAACTAATGCATATAATAATCCATGGAAAATTTGCATCTTCAAAATTTAAAAGTGAAGTTGTGGAAAATAGAAAATTTTTTCCTATAATTTCTTAAGACAGAAAGCCCTCTGTAGTCTGGCCTGTATCTCTGAAATAACAGTTTCCCACCTGGTCAGGAAACAAAAAGTGTTCAGTATTATGGGCTGGATAATAATTTGGCTTCTACCACCTTACATCTTCTTTGGGAACTGATACAGATAAAACTAATATGGCTTCTGACTGTTGTTGTTTTATCCAGACAGCTTCCAGACCATCTGAGTTTATAAAGCTTAGATTATAGACTTAAGGAAAATACTCAAATTTCAATTAGTAGAGATTTTCAGAATTGGTGGCACATTTTCAGATATTGGCCTCAAGATAATTTCTTTATTCATGAATCTAGTCAAATGAAGGTGAATAGAAAAGAGAATGCAAATATATATGTGTATCAATCATGAGGCTCCTAGAAAAGATGAAGCCATTCAAACCAAGAACACAAAATATAAGGAAAATTCCATCACGATAAAAACATGTTGGATGAAGAAGTTTTGTACTTGAAATGTGCCAGCTGTTTTTTGAAAATAAGAAGTCTGGTACACTTTTCCTACAGCTAAGAATTTCTATGACCTAACATGACTGTATCAATCAGTAATTACATTAAGTAATTACATTAAGCTGAGGCTAAACTTAATATGATAACACATGACCCTTCTTCTTAAAGGCTTACAGTCACAAAAGTATATTGCTCAAATTTATGCTGTATACCTCTGATACAGGTTTTCTCCATAATCTCTTCCTTCTGGAGGAGTGGCCCTGCTGGAGGCAAGGACCAACAAATAGTATAATACATTGGAGAGGTCCCTCAGAAGGCTAATGGATGTTGGGGCTTTAGCAAGGGCTAAAAGCTATGCACTGATTGTTCTGTTGAGACAATGATGGCTAAAGGCAATATCCTAACCTGATAATCTTTTACTGTTTACCAAACCTTGGATATGTCTGTTCTCTTTGCTAAAGGGCAAATGTATATCCCAGTAAATAAAAAGTCTTGGGTTCACACTAGAGTATGAAGCCCCCACCTGGCTTTCCTACGTGTCTTCAAAATTTATATTTCTTATCTAATATATACATTTGCACATAGCACCTTCTTCAGATTCTGAAATCTTGCTGCAGAAGGTTGCAGCATGGCTCCAACTTGGGACCACTGACTTCAGCAGAGAGACAGAAGAGGTGACAGAACCAGACTGGCTCCTGGTAAACATTCATTTTGGAGTATCACTTCTGTTCACATTCCACAAGCTAAAGGAAGTCACACAGCAGGTGATGTTATCAGGAAGCTTAATTCTCCTAAAGGATAGGCAGGGGCTATCAAAAACAGATATGTTGATCTAGGCTCTTTTGAGAAGCCTGGGCTTCTGAGTAAGACTAGACTACTGAGTGTGGTTTCATTTCAAGGATGGTAAATGTGTTAAGCTGGAAAGAGTTCAAAATTTATTTTACATGGTTTAGTTTAAAACAGCTAAGAAATGCAAAGGACATATAGGAGCTAAAGGTGTAATTTTTTTTTCTTTCTTCTATATCCACTCTAAGTTTGGAGGCCTCAACTTCCATAGCATGCAGCACCTTTAGACCAGAGGAATGGGGATCAGTGATTTTGCTGACTTGTATACTCTCCGTTCTATCAGGTCCCAGAAACCATTTATACCACCAAATAAGTTGGTAAACTAGCTACTTGGAAAATTACATAACCCAAGCCTGAGGACCAGAATCTGAGTCTTAAAATTCTTGCTCTGCCAGCCTTGAGGCAATGTTCCCTCTACTGTTCCTGCACTGGAAGATGGCCCAGGCATTTTCCATTCATGTCTAATTTAGGGCACTTTTGCCCTTAGTCTGCTGCAGCTTCAAAGTCAAAATTGTCTCACTATAAATTAACATACAATCACCTGATAATAAAAATTTTCCAAGTGATCATCTCTTTCCTTTTCTATACCTCTTTGGTTTTTAGCCTATGATCTGGGAAAATATATGGGGATACTTTAACAATAAGGAGGGGCAACATCCATGTTTGCTGAGAAGAGTCTGGTGAAACTTCATGCCCACCCTACTTCACTCTTCCCACATCAGTATTGGAAAGAGTATTTTTCCTCATATAATTCCAGGTGGAAGAATATCTTCCTCAAAAGTTGATTGGGAAGAATCCCACTGGAGCATTCAGACATTAGTATGATGTATTTCCTTCTCTAGGCATAACATGAGAAACAGAACTCTCTACCAAGGAAAATCTCTTCTTACTCATGGTCAAGTTCAGCACAATCAAGATGTATATCTCATTATATTGTTATCCCCAGAAAAGGGCATTTTAAGATTTAAGAGTGTAACAATCCTTAATATAGACTTTTGGGTTATTTAGGTTTTCTGCCTTCTGATTTACTAGATGTACCAGTTAATAATGCGAATTTTTTTATATAGATGGAGTTACACATATGTTGATATATATGCAATTTGATATGTATGCTATTTTGTTGTATTGACAGCAAGCTTCAAAACTTAATATGTCAAATTTGCTGAAGGTGTTAACTTAATAGATATTTTTAAGATTAAAAAGGTCAAATTTCATGCCAAAGAAAAGAGCATTTATAGAAAGTTTTAATTCATTATTTTGAAGAAAAAGTTATATATTTCAGGAAGCTTATGGTGAACATCTCAAGATACTTGTGAATGCTGGTTTAAATGCTTTAAAAGTAATGATTTCGAAGTGAAAGACAAAGAAAAAGTTTGAAAACCAACAATTAAAAGCGTTATTGGATGAAGATCCATGTCAAACTCAAAAACAACTTGCAGAAAGATTAAACATTGCTCAGAAAACAATTTTCATTCATTTATAAGCAATGGGAAAGATTTTAAAGGAAGGAAGATGGGTGCCACATCAACTGAACAAAAGACAAGTGGAACAAAAGGATAGATACAGAGGCAGTAAAGCATCAAACAGACTGTCAAATTATAGCAGGAAGATTAGGGAGAGGTGGGGTAGATAAGAGATCAATCAAAGGACTTGTATGCATGCATATAAGCATAACCAATGAACATAGACACTGAGGGGTTGGGATATGCCTGGGAGGGAGGGGGGGCAATGGGGAGATATGTATACATGTAACACAATAAAAAAAAAGGCTTCTGCACAGCAAAGGAAACCATCAACAAAACAATGGGAGGGCCTGCTGTATGGGAGAACATATTTGCCATGTAGTCTCTGATGAGAGTTTGATCTCCAACATTTACAGGGAACTCAATAAAAAAAAAAAAGACAAGTGGAAAACCAAAAAGTCATCAGTATAATGTTGCTTCAGTGGCATGAAAGAAAGTCTTTTTTGCATTGAGTTGTGACTGGTGATGAAAAGTGGATTTATTTGGAGAATACCAAATGCACAAAATTATGAGTTGATCCAGGTCAACCATCAACATCAACTGCAAGGCCAAATCCCTTCAAAAAGATGACAATGCGTTACTTTTGATGTGTTCAGGAAGGTGTAGTGTATTATGAGTTTCTAAAACCAGGTGAAACAGTTAATACTGATCATTACCGATAACAAATAATCAATTTGAATCATGCTTTGATCATGAAACGACTAGAATGGGCCAGAAGACACAGCAAAGTAATTTTGCTTCATGATAACGCACATCACACACTTCAAAACCAGTTAAAGACACATTAAAAGATCTTTCCTGGGAAGTATTAACCCACCCACCATAGTCACTAGACCTTGCTCCTTCACATACTAATTAATAGCTGGTTTAGAGTTGAGGTGTTTTTAATTCTCAGCAATTTGTACTATGGCCATATATGTTAATATAAAGGGGCACTGTATGAAGAGTATTACCACAAATCTGGTAAAGTATTAACAGAACTTTAAAACAAACTACCATTTTTCAATTTTTATTCAATTAATAAACATACTAAGCTCCAGTTATATGCAGTATCTTGTGATTCATGACAAGAAAGACATAGTTCTTGATTTCAGGAAATCATTATTTCATTTACCAAATCTACTGAGTAAATCTGATTGTGCAAAGCATTGTGGGAGGCAAAAATTAGATAAACACATTAAGGGCTGGAAGCAATGGTAGTCATGACAAGACATATACTCAAATGATTATTATTTAGTAAGAATATAAGAAACTAAAGTGATGTAGGTATGTGGATATTGTGAGGTACTCTTGAAAGAGCATTTGAAGTTGACTTTGAAAGAAGATGTGTTTTCAACAGAGATAAATGAGAATCAAGAAGACATCCAGCTAATGTGATAGAATGAGGAAAGGCATGGAAGCAAGAAAACTTCAGTCATCTTTTGGGTCAAAGAGTGGTGCAATTCTATGGAACATGGATGACATTGTAGGAGCAATAGGAGATAAAGATGGGAAGATAAATTAGAAACTGATGATGTACAACCTTGAATATTTGTACAAAGAGTTTCAAGTTTATTCCGTAGAGTAGGGTTATCAGATGTTAACATGCTTCAGAATCATCTGGAGGGCTTGTTAAAACACACATTACTAGGCCTCAACATCAGAGCATCAGATTCATATGTCGGAAGTGGGGACTGAGAAACTGTATTTCTAACAAGCATTGCAGGAGACAAAGCAGTGTCATTGAAGATTGGAGGCCTCTCATCAGAGCAGTTGGAAATTTGGTAGCAGGAAGTATAATGGGTTGGAGGAATGAGACACTGGATTAGAGGAGACAAGTTCTAGTCCCAGTGTGAGTAAAGGAGGTCTAAACTAACGTGGTGGGAACAATCATGAAAAGAATAAAATAGAGATAAGATATACCATGAGAGTAAAATTTACCCAAGGTAACAGAGAAAAATGGTTCTCTCTCTCTCTCTCTCTCTCTCTCTCTCTCTCTCTCTCTCTCTCTCTCTCTCAATCACTCCCTCTCTCTCTCTCTCTCTCTCTCCCTCTCTCCTCTCTTATCTTATTCATTGATCCAATCATTGTCACTATCCAAATTCTTTAGCTGCATTACTTTATAGAAGGCCACTGCATACCTTTGGGCTTTAATTTTTGAACTTTAAATTGAGAGTTAGACAAAATTCATAGTTTCTATCCATTTTATTTTTTAAAGAAACCATTTCTTTAAAATTGGGCCAGGCATCAGTGCATCTCCATAGAACTCAATTGGCTTCTGAAAGCAGAGTTTGGAAACCACTGCAATCTCTGTCTAGCATAAAATGCTTTCTGAGTTGTAATTACAAATTAGTAGAATACTTACCCCTTCCCCTCAAAAAAGACATATGCTTAGTGTCAGCCAAAAATAAAGCTCTGGAAAAAGCATACCCAGTTGGTTAATTATAAAATAAACAGATTTCAGCATTTCCTAAAATAGATATTGCTTTGGTGTTATTTATACCAATGAAGACCTAGAAAGAAAGGGAGAACAGCGCAGATCAGAGTCTCACTGATAGTTAATTCTCAAAAGGTTAAGGAACTGACCATTAGTTCATCTATCCTCATTCAGAGAATTAGGCTAAACTAGAGTTCATGTTTTTAAGTGAAGGTTTTGGTTATATTTTAGACTTAACTTTGGAAATAGCATTCTGTATTTAAAGATCTCAAATTAGAAGATGAGTCTCTCACAATTGCATACATTTATGTTTTGATTAGCAATTGAACAGATTTGCTTTTATTTCTACCATTATTGCTTGATACAATCTAGCCTTTTGTCTTTCAAAAGAAATACTCTAAAATTAGTATAATGTATGTCTGTATTTATGATTTAGAGCAGTGGTTCTCAACCTTCCAAATGCCACGACCCTTTAAGACAGCTCCTCATGTGGTGGTGACCCCCAACCATAAAATTATTTCTGTTGCTACTTCATAACTGTAATTTTGCTACTGTTATGAATTGTAATGCAAATATCTGATATACAGGATGTATTTTCATTGTTACAAATTGAGCATAATTAAAGCATAGTGATTAATCACAAAAACAATATGTAATTATATATTGTGAAATATTTATTTCTAATTACAAATAAATGAAATGTTGTCTTGAATCGTGGTGTAGCATAGGTAACAGTCTTCATATAACAACAGTAAACTATATTGCTACACTTTGCTACACCGAGGAGCCCTCTGTTGGTTCCTAAGACCATGGGAAATATGTGTTTTCTGATGGTCTTAGGCGACCCCTGTGAAAGGGTCGTTTGACCCCCAAAGGGGTCGCGACCCACAGGTTGATAACCGCTGATTTAGAGAAAGTACCCCTCTCCTGGGAGCACTGACAACACTAATAAAATTAAATGCCCAGGAAAGAAATTGCCAAATGTAATTTAATTGCCTCTAACAACAAAGCTGAATTTGGGTGCCAACAGTCTCTTTTAGAACCATAGATCTTTTTATGAGGAAAAAGTACTTTAGCAATAACAAGTTTCAACAGAAGCAATAGATGCATGGGAGAAAATTGCAAACAGGGACAGGGATAACATTTTATTGTAGGTGGATTTTTTCCTTTCCCACTATATGATGTCAGTTCTGTATGAATTTAATCACGGTACATTACTTTTTTTTGGAGATTTTCATAACTTGTAAAACCCACCTGGTTGCTAATGTTAGTTCCCTTTGCAAAAAAGAACAATTGTTCAAAATTTATGAGCCTTATTTGAAAATGTTCACATCTGCTGAGTTCGAATGGGGTCAACTGAAACTTGGTCCTAAACTTTGGCCAGAGACATCATCTCAGACAAATTTGGCTCATCTTGCATCACAGCAGAATTCTCAGAAATACAGAATCATTATCCTTTTCAAAAGAATGTAGCGATAACAACAAATATTAGACAAAGGAGTTTGAGGGAGTATTATTATTATTATTATTATTATTATTATTAAAGACAGATTCAATCAGTTTAATCAAAAAAAATGGAACATGTCTTACATAAGGATCTTGTAAGTTAGAGATGTTATATCTACCTAGGCATTACAGAAGATACACAAACTTTCCACAGGTAGATAGTAGATAGTTTTGTTAAAGAAGTTGAGGAAAAACTTAGAAACTGTTTACAAAGAGAGAATTAGGAGACAGGGAATGTTTCAGGAGGCAAGGTCCTTAGAAATTATCTTGGAATGCAATTTCAATTGTATCAATGTCATATTCCTGGTTCAATTTCTTGAACTCTGCCCCTTAGAAAATGTGCTTAAGATATGTTTGACATCTTGGTGGTCCTTGGTAGTTTATTGGTTGTCCAAGAATGTCAGCATCTTTCCTGACACAGAATTCCAGGTCCTCTGCAGTATACCTATTGGTATTCTGAACAAGCCCTGCCTTTATAGAGGAGAAAGTCTCATCTAAATCACACAGCTCCAGCAGAGGAGGTGACAGTTCCCTGAAATTAGGATGGAAAACCACTGGCTGAAGGACTGGCTGAAATTGAGGTTGGATGAACAGGAGAGGATCATATTTCACATTTAGTTGTTTGTGTGCCTGAGGACCTTGGGGAGGGAAGTGGTATCCAGCAGGCAAATGGACAGGTTGAAGAGGATGGTGAAGTCCCAGGGGTTCTCTTCACCACCCTGGAGACCCACTCGAAGGCACTCTGACAAGGTCACTATGTCAGGCAGCATCATGGAGTTGTATACCTCTGGGTCCTCTGCCTAGTTTAGGCAGATGTCTTCTGTTGTGAGCCACTGGAAAACAACATCCAGGATTTGGCTGTTTTCTTCTTTCCCAAATATTGGTCACTAAACATGTGACATGAGCCCAGCACTGCCAACTTCCCACTGTGGTTCTTTGAGTGACAGAAAGCTAGATTGCTCTGTTAAGTCGGAAACAGAACAGCCACTGCTGCTGTCATGACACTCCAGGTGGCACCGAGAGGACATACAAAGGTGAGCGCCTGGCCTGTTTCACTGTTCCAGGCACAACCTCCCACACAGCCTGGCTGATTGCCCTGCTCAAGACTCCTCTTTAGGATGAAAATAATTACACATTTCTAATCAAAGAATCATTATTACCCATGACTCCATGTTCTTCCAGAAGAAAGTTAATGCTGGTGTCAAAACTGGATTCCTCACCCTCTCCTAGCATCACAAGGATGTATCCACTGAGTCAAGGTATTTGTTCAGGACCTCACACTCAACTGCAGTAAATTTTTCCTTTGGTCTAGCTGAAATCCAGAGGTTCAGCCCAATTAACTTCTCAGATATAATTCTCTTTTAAGCTCTGAATCTTCCCAAGACCCAGGAGTCTCTTCTGCATGGGTTTGTAGCCATTGTTGACAGTAAATATTTCCTTTCTGTATGCATTGAAAAGAATGATATTCCCAAGCTCTTTCTTCATGGTTACTGGAGGCCAGGTGACCACCATCCTCACCAGCCACATCCCAGCATCCCAAGGCCCAGTATTCAAGGCTGCTCAGCAACGGTGGAGGCTGAGAGGTGCACTAAGAAAGCGTGGGTTGGGGTGAGCAATTATTTTCTTAAACTATGCATATTCAGAAAAAATGAGCTTTGAGTAAATTGAGGGGCTTACTTATAGCAGCACAACTATTAATGACAGAGGTAGGACACTAACCTTCTGAAAAGCAGTATCATCTGGTGCTAAATGGTTGGGCTCTGGTATGTCTATTAATATGTACTCCCGCTGATACTGTACAGATCATCACCACAAAAGTGGGAAGGAAGTAGTTGTGCATGGTATACTGTACCCACCTCCTCATTCTTGCCTTAAAAAATAAAACCTTTTTCTGCAGATGTACATTTACCCATGAGATGGAATAAACAGGATTAATGAGTTCACGGATTATTTGGGAGTAGACTTTATGTCAGATTATGTGAATCATTTGTCCCCTTTTTCATGTGCCACACTTTACCTCTATAAGTAGAAAACATAAAGGTATTGAATATTGATTGTACCTTTCAATTAATGCTTGAAGCTTGAATATTTGTGTATAGTCTAGAGTTAGATTACTTTTAAAAAGTGATATAATTAATGTAATATGTAATATATGAACTAAGTATTAATTTTGGTGAATTTTATGTCAGTCTTCAATGTTTTATTATGAAAATTTTCAAACCGAGAAAAGTTGAAATATGTGTACAATGAGCCCCTATATTCTATCACTTAGACTCGGGTTGACTGAGATTCATGAATCAACAGATTTTGTCTTTCACAAATATAGAAAAATTTCAGCCATTATTTATTCAAATTTTTTTAGGGGACCTTATTCTGTCTTCCCTCTCATTATTGGAGTCCAAAAATTCTGTTAGACTTCTTGATATTGTCTCATGAGTTCCTGAGGCCCTATTCATTACTTTTAATCCTATTTTCTCTCTATTCTTCAGATGGAATAATTTGTTTATTTGTATTAAAGATTAGTAATGCTTCTGTAATTTCCAATATGCTTTAAACTCATTCTATGAGTTTTTCATTTCAGCTTTTTAGTTCTAAAATTTTCATTGTTTCTAGTTTTAATTTCTCTCCCATATTTCTTATCTTTTCTTTCATTATGAGCACTTTTCCATACATTAGCATAGTTGAAATATCTGCTTTAAATTCCTTGCCTGCTAATTCCAATATCTGATCCATTTTGGAGTCCCCAGTCTCCATTGATGGTCTTTTCTCTTGAGTGTGGACTATAGTTTCCTCTTTACTAAACCATTATTGATTGATTGATTGATTGATTGATTGATTTTATTTATTTTTTAGATAAATCTTATTGTCCAGATTAATACAATTGTTCCTCTTTTTCCCCCCAGAGCTTCCATCCATCCAGTTCCCTCCCCACCCCATCCTCTTCTCCACCTCCTATCCCCTGCCACTGTCCTCATCCATAGGTGTAAGATTTTTGTCCAATCTCTTCCAGCACCCCCACACTCCTATCCTCCTGAGAATTGTCAGTCCACTCTCTTTCTATGCCCCTGATTCTATTATATTCACTAGTTTATTCATTTGATTTTTAGATTCACTTGTTGATAGGTATGTATTTGTTGTTCATAATTTTTATCTTTACCTTTTTCTTCTTTCTCTTCTTAAAGAATTCTTGAGCAGCATTTCATATAATACTGGTTTGGCGGTGATGGACTCCTTTAGCTTTTTCTTGTCTGTGAAGCTCTTTATCTGACCTTCCATTCTAAATAATAGCTTTGCTGGGTAGAGTAATCTTGGTTGTAGGTTCTTGCTATTCATCACTTTGAATATTTCCTGCTACTCCCTTCTGGCTTGCATAGTTTCTGTTGAGAAATCAGCTGACAGTCATATGGATACTCCCTTGTAGGTAACTAATTGTTTTTCTCTTGCTGCTTTTAAGATTCTCTCTTTGTCTTTTGCCCTTGGCATTTTAATTATGATCTGTCTTGGTATGGTCTTCTTTAGATTCCTCTTGTTTGGGGTTCTCTGTGCTTTCTGGACTTATAAGTCTATTTCTTTCACCAGGTGAGGGAAGTTTTCAGTCATTATTTCTTCAAATAGGTTTTCAGTATCTTGCTCTCTCTCTTCTTCTGGCACACCCTAATTCAGATATTGGTTCACTTGAAGTTGTCCCAGAGGCTCCTTATACTATCTTCATATTTTTTTATTCTTTTTGTTTTTTCCTTATCCAGTTGGATGTTTTTTTGCTTCTTCGTATTTGAAATCTTTGACTTGATTCTTAGGATCCTCTAGTCTGCTGTTGAATCTCTGTATATTATTCTTTATTTCAGTCAGTTGTATGCTTAATTTCTGATTGGCACTTTTTCATATCCTTAAGGGTCTCACTAAATTTTTCAGAGGTTTCTAAAAGATTCTTGTATCATCTTATAACCATGGTTTTGAACTCTATATCCAGTAGTTTGCTTTCATCTGTTACTTTCATTTATGACTGGTTTCTTTGTATCCACATTTTGGCTGCTTCCCTGTGTTTGTTTCTATGTACTGGGTCACTGCTAAATCTCCTTGAGTTGATAGAGTGGTCTTGTGTGGTTGGTGTCCTATAGGGCCCAATGGCTCAGCCTCCCCAGTTACCTGAGGTGGACACTCATGGTGCACCCCTTTGTGGGCTGTTTGCACAGTCTTGTAGTTAACCTTTGATTGCTGTAGGTATCACTGGGAGGAACTGACTTCCAGGCCAATTGGCTGTGATGACCAGTTGTGTCTATACTGGAAGATTTGTTGCACAGGAGAAACCTTTATAGGGCAGGACTTGCTTCAGTAGGGCTTTGGTGATCACTGAATCTGCCCTTTGAGTGTGTCTCTTATGGATGTGAGAAATTGTAATCTGGTATGGTCTCACTCTGACCACTGAGTACACTGCCTCTTGGATCTCAAAGGATGTGCAAGGTCAGCCACTGTCTGGGACCTCCCAGCAGGAGCTACAAAGACATCTGTGGATTCCTCTTCTTTGTATGGGTTTTAGAAGTACCCAGATGAGGCCCAGCTGTGTAGGTGAAAGACAGGCCATTCATATGCAAAAGCCAATGTGCACAGCTTGGGTGTAGTTGTAAATTGGGTGGGGTGGGGTCTCTGGGAATCACCAGGGTGGAGCAAACAGCAATGACTGCCCTGAACCAGAGAAGTTCCAGGTTCTCCATGTCCTGCGTCCCCATGCAGGAACAATGATCACTGCAAGCACCTCTAAGAGTAAGCCACCTTTGTGTTTCTGTCCCAATGCCAGACAGTCCTGTTTCACCCTTTTTTTGCCTGGGTTGCCTGGAACTGGATTTCAGAGCAAGAAGGAGCTTGTATCTCTCTCCCAGTTAAAAGAGCAGCAAATCCAGGTGCCAGCACTTCCTGCGCCTCTGCACCTCTTACCAGTCTCACTGTGCTTTCTTCACCTCTCTAGTTATGTAACTTCCACTCAGCCAGCTTTCCCGCAGTTCTGGATGGTATTTGTTCTGCTGTTTAGTTGTGGTTTTGATGTGGTTATGAGAGGCAGCAAGTATAGGTGATTACCTATGCCACCATCTTGGTTTCTCTGAACCATTTTTTATTATATTCTGAAATTATATGTTGTAGACACTTAAGATTCTTTAATTCTAGAAGGGCATTTTGGAAATGTATCTGAGATGTGATAGACTACATTAGAGCAGTTCTGTTTTAAGACAATGTATACTATATTCATATAATCTCTGTCATCTGTTTTCCCTACCTTAATATTTGGTTTATTCTAAATCCCAGCCCTGTTCTACTTGTGTCCTCAACAAAATCTTTTGCCATTATATCTTCTGTAGCTCAGCATCCATAATGCTCTCAACCGTGGCTGAAATTTTAATGGTTAAAGATGTATTCTAGGTAATTTTATATATTGTCTCTTGTTTCTTTTTTTATTATATATATATATATATATATATATATATATATATATATATATATA
>JAAGEH010000392.1:12782981-12834739 GCA_011751065.1 Lasiurus cinereus
TATATATATATATATATATATATATATATATATATATATATATATAAATTGATTTCTTACAGAGATGAGGGGAAGGGAGAGGGATAGAGAGTTAGAAACATTGATGAGAAAGAAATGTCAATCAGCTGCCTCCTGCACACCCCTTATGGAGGATGTGCCTACAATCAAGGTACATGTTCTTGACTAGAATTGAACCTGGGACTCTTTAGTCCACAGGCCGATGCTCTATCCACTGAGCCAAACTGGTTAGGGCTGTCTCTTGTTTCTTATGCATTGATACTAGATGTAGAGTTTTCTACCCATTTTACAATAAAGAAGTTCAGATTCAATAAGAAATTTCTAAAACCACTCAGCTGGGAAATGGTTGTTTGAGGATTTAGTTTGTCTTATCAGCAAAGCCTGTGCATTTCCCTACTGCTTCCTTAGTTCAAGGGCACCGTAAACTCTACTCTAGTGTAAGGAAATGCCAGAGTTTATACTATTGTCAAGGTAAGTCACATAAGTAATTTTATATTAGTCAGCTTAATATGCTCTAAACAGCCTCACAGATACTTCTTGTTTTTTCTATGGTAAACCTTGATTTACTGGTTTGTAATTTTTTCTGACCCATCCTATTGCTCATTTATACAGGAGCTATATCACTAAATCCCTTTTGGTGAAACAGGGAATCAGGTCACTTTCAATTTGATTTATGCAAGCTTGGCTTGAAAAACTTGGGTGAATGGCTGAATTTTCTTTGTTTGGGCTATCTTTGGTTGAAATTGTAGGAAGAGAAGTTTAAAAATCAAAACACAGAAATAGTTAAAGTAAGAAAGCCATCGTGTTTGGTTTATTTTCTCAAGTTGATCATTTGAGGTTATAAGTGTACAGATTCAGAATTTTAATGACCAAAACCTAGAAATATGTGCTGTGTTATTTTGAGTCTGTGTCATTAAAACTTAAGTTTGCTAGAGGTACAAAAATGAAAGTTTTTGTTGTTTAAAATAGCATATAATATTGATGATTTTTTCAAAATTTCTCAAAATTACTGTTTAACTCAGAATTCTGTCTGGCTACCAGGAGATATGGTGATGTTTTTTCTTCTTGTTTTATTCTTTTTCATAGATAAAGCACAATAACATGCACTGTCCACATGGCCTTTCATTGTGCTGTGTTGCAGGAAATTAGCTAATATTCTTGGAATGTGCAATCTTTCCCTGCTCAAGGCTTTTGTTTTTCATCTTTTTACAAAGAGGATTGTTCTTAGCATTCCACCAAGACCACATCAATAGAGTCACTGTCACAGCTGATGGATACTTTCTGTTATATTGACGGAACAGTGTGCAAAAGGATTCCCAGCCTTCTCTCTGTAACACACTAGGTGTCAAGAGATATTTTGAAAACAAAGAATAGACATTGTATTATTATCAGACTTCTTGTGAATGCTAGCAATTGGTAACTCCAGTTTTTCCTTGGAAAAATGTATTTCCGGGTCACTTTCTCACAAAAGGAGCTTTTCTTTGCCTAACTAATATTTAAGTCAAGATTTGTGTTCTTGGCTCTAGAACTTCTGTGAGATATATATGCATATACATCTCCACACATACATGCTATTTGCATTTTTGTTTATCAATTAAGTGTTTTTCATCAGTATGATGGGTTTGGTGAGCTATCTTTATTAAAAGTGTCATTGGACAGATAGGAATAGCACAATATGGTCAGAATAAACCCTCATTCAAAATTCAGTTTTCCTTTCCAAGTACTTTATGAAAAAAAAAAGTCTAGAAGGCTAGAAGCTAGACTGACAAATGAGATTATTTAAATGAAAATATTTAGAATTATTTAAGTAAGGATAAACTTTATGTTTGCTTTATTCAGAGATCCTCTGTTTTAAGTCCCAGTGTTTTAGGCCCAAAGCCAAGTAGGAAATTAATGAGAAAGATTGGGAACTTTAATAAAATTTATAACTGTAGGGTTTCAAAATTTTTTTTCTTTTTATTACATTTATTGGGGTGACATCCTATAATAAAACTCTAATATGCAAATTGACTGAACAGCAGAATGACCTGAATGACTGGTCGCTATGATGCACACTGACCCACCAGGGAGCAGATGCTCAACAGAGGAGGGATTGCTGCTCAACCAGGAGCCAGGCTCATTGCTGGCGAGTGCAGCTGCAGTGGTGGGAGCCTCTTCTGCCTCCACAGCTACACTAAGGAGCAGTGATCTTAGTGGTAAGGAGCAGTGATCTTAGTGGTAAGGAGCAGTGAGCAGGCGGGCAGTAAGGAGTGAGGGGTCCAAGACTGCAAGAGGAGTCTCGGACTGCTAGAGGGATATCCATCTGCCAGCTTTGGCCAGATCCCCAACAGGTGGACATCCTCCAAGGCAGTGGTTCTCAACCTGTGGGTCTCAACCCCTTTGGGGGTCCATCAACCCCACTACAGGGGTCACCTAAGACCATTAGAAAACACAGATATTTACATTACAATTCACAACAGTAGCAAAATTACTGTTAGGAAGTAGCAATGAAAATAATTTTATGGTTGGGGGTCACCACAACATGGGGAACTGTATTAAAGAATCACGGCATTAGGAAGGTTGAGAACCACTGCTCCAAGGGGTCTTGGACTGTAAGAGGGTGCAGGCTGGGCTGAGGGATGCTCCACAGTGCACAAATTTTGTGCACCAGGCTTCTACTTGGTTAATAAGGTTTCAAGTGTACATTCTATGATATATGATCTGTATATTGCATTGTGTGCCCACTATCCAAAGTCAAATCATTTTTGATCACCACATATTTGGCCCCCTTTACTATCCCCTATCCATTTCCCTCTGGTAACCACCATACTGTTTTCTTTATCTATGAGTTTTCATTTGTTTGTTTTTACTGTTTATTCATTTGTTACTTTCTGCATTATATCCAACATATGATTGAAATCATATGGGTCTTGGCTTTTTCTCACTAACTTATTTTGCTTAACATGATATTCTCAAAGTCCATCTAAGTTGTCACAAATGGCAGTATTTCATCTTTTCTTATGGCTGAGTGGTATTCCATTGTGTATGTCCCAGCAACCCCTCTTCTGGGTGTCTACCTAAATTTTTTGAAAACATTTATTCACAAAGAGATATATGCACCCCTATGTTTATTAAAGCATTATTCATGGTGGTCAAGACATGGAAACAACTGAAGTATTCTTAGAAAGATGACTGGATAAAAAGACAACTATAGGTTTTTTTAATGAGCCAATGGTTGTTTCACTCTCAGGAGAGTGATTCTGCAGCATATATTTTGTACAGAAGAGAAAGTGTATGAGTACCTGTATCTGTGCATGAGGAAGATTGAAAATTAGAATTGTGAGAGAGTCATTATGAAAGAAACAAATGAAGCATAGGGGAGAGAGATGTTAGAATACACGTAATAGTGAGGCTGAATATTTTCTCTCTCTCATTGCCTACATTCATTTTGGCTCTGAGATGCTGAAGTCATTCCTTTGAGTGTTCTAATATTTGAGTCTAATGATATATATAGGGAGTTAACCAAACAAGCTTTGCTTGTGACTAGATTACTCATTTGTTTGTGTATTTTATATAGATTACTGGAGAAGACTTCTTCCAACAAGTGGCTTTAATATATTATGAGCAGAGCAAGTTCTTGGGGACACTGGGCTCAGTTCTTGGGATGTATAACAGAGGCTGGTGCTTATAACCCACCATTTAGTTAGAGCAAGCAACTCTGTCCTCCCACTTCTTAATGATAATACATTCCTTCCCTTTCAAATACTTCATCTTCAGATTTTGATGACTTCTGCCCACCTTAACTCCCATCAATCAGACTTTGCATAACAGCTGTGTTCACTTCCCAAACTGAAATATGTTCTTCAGAATAGCTGTAAGTGGTACAGGTTCAGAAAGAAAAGTGGATGTCAAATGCTGTTTGTCACATCCTAGCAACACTAGACTTTCAGAGGTGAGACACAATTCAATTGTAGATAGATATAAATGGAAGTGTTAAGTGTAGAAAGTCTAAACGTTTGTAGACAAAATAAAAAGAAATTTCCCTTATATTAAGACTTAGTACCCAAAAGTAATCCTAAAAATAATAGCCCTAATTCAATGTAAGTTCCCCCAAAATTCTACTCAAACTTTCTTGACTGTGTTAACTAAAATCATGTAGTAGACAGGGATGGAGTGATGAGAATTCTCATAATTGACTTAAAGAGCTTTGAAATTCTGATACTTAGAAATGTATAAAGTGGTTTCCTAATTTAATTTGAAGCTGGAACTATTTTCCCCTACCATTTCTATTGTGAGACATGTATTAATGAGAATTTATTCTTATATGATGCCATTATTGAATCAATGTGGGAACCATCATCACATCACCTACATATGCTGGCTTTTGCATTGGGTGCTCTCTGGTGACTACTGTCAAGATTGTCCCGCAGTCACCAAATCTGATTTAATAGATGACACTACGTTCTGACACTATGTCCTAGACATGAGGTGAGAGCAAACTGCTGAGTTTAACAATTAGCCAAAGGACAAAAAAGCTCAAAACTTTATTTTTTATTTTTTTATTAATTTTTATTAATTTTTATACATATCTCCCCATTGCCCCCCCCTCGCTCCCAGGCATACCGCTACCCCCCAGTGTCTGTGATCATTGGTTATGCTTATATGCATGCATACAAGTCCTTTGATTGATCACTTATCTACCTCACCTAACTTTAATCTTTCTGCTGTAATTTCACAGTCTGTTTGATGCTTTATGATTTTTGTCCTCCTGAGAATTATCAGTCTACTCCCTTTCTGTGCTCCTGATTATATTATATTCACCAGTTTATTCCGTTTATCAAATTTTTAATTCACTTAATTTTTAGGTTCACTTGTTGATAGATATGTATTTGTTGTTCATAATTTTTTGGCTTTTACCTTTTTCTTCTTCCTCTTCTAAAAGAGTACCTTTCAGCATTTCATATAATACTGGTTTGGAGTTGATGAACTCCTTTAGCTTTTTCTTCTCTGTGAAGCTCTTTATCTGCCCTTCAATTCTGAATGATAGCTTTGCTGGATAGATTATTCTTGGTTGTAGGTTCTTGCTGTTCATCACGTTGAATATTTCTTGCCACTCCTGTCTGGCCTGCATTGTTTCTGTTGAGAAATCAGCTGTCAGTCGTATGGGTGCTCCCTTGTAGGTAATGAACTGTTTTTCTCTTGCTGCTTTTAATATTCTCTCTTTGTCTTTTGCTCTTGGTATTTTAATTATGATGTGTCTTGGTGTGGTCCTCTTTGGATTCCTTTTATTTGGGGTTCTGTGTGCTTCCTGGACTTGTAAGTCTATTTCTTTCACCAGATGTGGGAAGTTTTCAGTCATTATTTCTTTAAACAGGTTTTCAGTATCTTGCTCTCTCTCTTCTTCTGGCACCCCCACAATTCTGATGTTGGTACGCTTGAAGCTGTCCCAGAGGCTCCTTACATTATCTTCACATTTTTTGGATTCTTTTGTCTTCTTGCTTTTCCAGTTGAATGTTTTCTGCTTCTTTATATTTCAAATTTTTGACTTGATCCTTGCCTTTCTCTAGTCTGCTGTTAGGACTCTGTATAATATTTTTTTATTTCAGTCAGTGTATGTTTAATTTCTAGTTGGTCTTTTTACATCTTTAGTTGGACCTTTTACATCTCTAGTTGAATCTTTTGCATCTCTAGTTGGTCCTTTTTCATCTCCTCTTGGGTCTCACTAAATTTATCCAACTTTTCTAGCATATTCTTGAAAAACCTTATAAGCGTGGTTTTGAACTCTATATCCAGTCGTTTTTTTTCCTCCATTTCTTTTGTTTGTAATCCCTTCCCTTGTCTGAGCATTTTCACTATGCCGGGGAAACTTCTGTGTTGAATTCACCTTTATGATACCAGACGTGCAAAGCCGCAGAAGCCTCTGTTGAGCTTGGGAGGGGTGAAGTCTCAGGGCTTAAGGGACCGCCTTGCCTTCCAGTCGGTCCCACCCTCCACGGCCTCTGAGTCTCACGTGACTGGGTAATGGCTGGAGTGGTCCTTGTGTGCGCGCCCGCAGTGCCTCTAACCGCTGCCTTTCCGGCTCCCCTGCACACCAGGACCACAGGAGTCTAAGTCTTCAGGGTTTCGTCTGAAACTGGGGCTTAATGGAGTCAGAAGTGGCACAGTTGGGAGGGTCTGTCTCCCGCCCACTTGCAAAAGCCAGCGGCACAATCAGCAGTCTGTCCACTGAGCAGTGCCGTGCGTGCCACCAGGCCTTTGATCTTTTGCGACTCCCCTAAATTTCCGTGCACTTCTCCCTTTTCACAGTCCAAACTCCCCCCATCTGAGTTTCGGCTGGATCTGGGGTTTAGTGTCATAGGATAAGGGGTTCAATGCCTTTGAGAATCTCCATTTCCCTCCTGCCAGAGTAAGCCAGCCAGGTACTCTGGCACCCGCTCTCTCCTCACGCGCATCTCTGTACCTCAGCTTTTTGCAGCTCCTCTGGGTCTCCGTGAGCCCCTCTCTTTCCCTCTAGTTGTAGAACTTCCACTCAGCCAGCTTTCCTGTGGTTCTGGATGATGTCCGTTCTGTCTTTTAGTTGTAGTTTTGAAATTGTTGTGCGAGGCAGCAGTGTAGGTGTTTACCTATGCCGCCATCTTCTCAAAACTGTTTTTGATACTCAAAGGGAGATGATGCAAATGGCATGTGGATACAACTGAACAGCATGAAAGAATATACCTGGTTGCAAATCTTCAAAGGCATAATTATAATTATTGTATATTTCATTTTTTTGGAGCTTTTTGAAGCTACATCTACTTACTTTTAAACTGCACATAATAGCATTAAACACCCAACATTTTTCTCTGGAGTAACAAATAGATGCACAGGTATTGCAGCTTTTCCCACTTATCATAATATATTATCTCTAAACCTGTGTTGTCAATTAACCTCTCTTTTTTGTTTGCGTGTTTTATATACCTGCTTATGGATGTTTTAGGTAGTAACATTTAACTATGAATAATTGAAAGTAATGTAGAAAGTAAATTTACTCTCAGCCCACTGATTATTATAAATGCTTTAAAAAGTATGAGCTGTTCAATTATGTAAAAAAACACCATTCAATCTTAGCTAAGAATATTAATTGCTTATGAAAGATTTTTTAAAATATATTTTATTGATATTTTACAGAGAGGAAGGGAGAGAGATAGGAAGTCAGAAACATCGATGAGAGAGAGCCATTGATCAGCCGCCTCTTGCACGCCCCACAGTGGAGATATGCCTGCAAGCAAGGTACATGCCGCCAACTGGAATCGAACCTGAGACCTTTCAGTCTGCAAGCCAACATTCTATCCACTGAGCCAAACCGGTCTCAGCTGAAAGATTTTTTATTATAGTTTAAATGTAAAACAAAAAATTGAATCAATAAAATTTGACGAGATGCAGATTATATTCTAATTTTCAACTTTTTTCCCTATAAATCTTTCCTGTAGTACTTCTTTATGAATTGTTCTTTCCATCCTAGTCAGAACAGTCCCACCTTGTAGAAGTAAACATCTTTAAGATGTGGAATATATTAAAGCCAATTCAAAATGAAGACCTGCTAAAAATAAACAAGGTAAGTCATAAATAGTGAAGAATAAAATAATAAGGAAATATAGTAAGAAGTAAAGAATAAAGAAAAAATGAGTAAGAACAAATCAACAAATACATTTAAAATAAATTTTCTTTTGTATGTTTCTATAGGATTATTTCTATATATCCAGGGCATCCTATCTAATAAAAGAGTAATATGCAAATTAACCATCACTCTGTTATATCCACAATCCACGCCCATCAGCCAATCAGGAGCAAATATGCAAATTGACCCAACCAAGATGGCTGTGGCCACAGAGAGAGCAGGAGAGAGCCTTGGGTTTCACCAATGATGGAGAAAGCCAAGCTTTCTGCACACCCAGGCAGGCCAAGGCCTCTATTCCAGGCTACAAAGTTTCAATTGTAGAAGATAAATAAATCCTAGATACCATGCCACTTAGGGGCATGGCCAACCTGCAAACCACCACAGGTTCCTTGCCCAGGCCACTTCACACCCCAAAGGAACCCCAACCCTTATCTGGGACACCCTTCAAGGCAAACCAGCTGGCCTCCACCCATGCACCTGGCCTCTGTCATATCTAATAAAAAATATCCTATCAATATGCAGATTGACCATCATTCCAACACACAAGATTGCTGCTCCCATGTGGTCAAGGATCCTGCCCCCATATATACACAAGATGACCACCAAGGGCAGGGCAGTTAGGAGGGACCAGATCTGCAAGGGAGGGCAGTTGGGGGTGATCAAGCCTGCAGGGGACGGCAGTTATGGGCAAACAAGCTGGCAGGGGAGCAGTTAAGCATCAAGCAGGCTGGCAGAGGAGTGGTTATGGGGTGATCAGGCTGGCAGGCAGAAGTGGTCAGGGACAATCAGGAAGGTAGGCAGGTGAGCATTTGGGAGCCAGCAGTCCTGGATTATCAGAGGGATGTCCCACTGCTCTGACTTAACAGGCAGCCAGACATTCCTCAAGGAGTCCCAATTTGGAGAGGGTGTAGGCTGGGCTGAAGGACACAGTCCACCCCTGGCATGAATTTTGTGCACCGGGCCTCTAGTATAGAATGAACATAAATGACACTAAGTAGACACTTAAAAAAAAATGGAGTAGAATTCATAATGATGGAACCCAGTGTTTCAGGAAAATTCCAGTGACAATTGTATCTGGAGTGAATCCTCTACATACTACCAAATAAATTTGTTATAAAGGAGAATTGGAAGCTTTTTGAATTTATTCTGTGGCCTTTCAGTTTGAACTAAGCTTGATGAATTTCTAAGTTTCTGCCAAGTCTGAATAGCTCTTTGTGATAAAGCCATTAGCTTGTCAACTAGATATCACTAAAATCTTCATGAAGAGTAAGTGAAGAAATAAAAGACAATCATAATTTGTGTGGGTAGCTAAGAATATTCTTTAGTTTAATATAGCCATCAGATAAAAATACTTAAAATATGAGCATTATATCAGAGCACTAACATAGTTTTTGGGAATCTTACTTTTTTAGACACAAACTAGACACATATTGCCAATATTCTATAAAATAAAATAGGATCTGACAAAATATTTTTGTGACTTTTGATCTTAAAAAAGTTATATAAAATTATCATTTCACTTATCTATTTAATTCATTGATTTTATAAGAAACAATAAATTTATTTGCAAGTAGAATTATCCAGAAAATAAGTGAGATATGCTTACTGAAAAAAGATAACGAATTTAAAATAATTTAAATACTTTTTAAAGTTTGAACTTTGCTAAATTTCACATTGATATTTTTTAAATTATAACAAAGTGCTTTTTTTTTCTTACCTGACTATATTCTCAGCCAACATTTCCTAGCTCAAAGGAGAGAATTCTCTTTTTTCTCAATGGATACACATGCTTTTCTTTGCTTTATTCAACGAGGGTCTGTTTCTTCTCCTATGACAAAAAAGAAAGGTTGTCTACAAAGCCAGAAAACATTGGTAATTCTTTGTACTGACATTTACTTTAGTGTGTTTTAAGAAGTAGGTAGTTTTTTAAAGCTCTTTTCTCCCTCTTCAAACTCTCTCTCATTTCCCCCTTACTTCATCCCGAATAAGACAACCCTGAGAGCAGGTGACTGGCCATGCTTCCTATTTATTTGTCCCTTTCTGTCTATCACATTGCCTGGTACATGGGAGGCACTCAACACATTTTAATTGAATGTGAAAGAATGACTGCCATTGCTTAATAGTAATAAGCAGAAACTCAAGTGGAAGTGAGGGTGTGGTGATATTTAGAAGGAATTATTGAAACCATTCTGTGGAAGTAAAGTTTTCATCATGAAATCAGTCATTTCAATGAAACACTACATTTGTTTCCAGTTAATCAACTTCTGAATTTTGACTTTACAAGTGAAGTACTGAAAGATGATGCTAACAGTGACCTTTTATTTGGGTGCCTTTTTTTCCCCAGTATGAAAAATTCAGCACCGCTAGAGGTCACTCCAGTCATTAGCAGCAGAGTGATTCAAATGGTCTGTCTACAGTAGGGATTTTCAACCTTATGCATTACATGGCATATATAAACAAATTAGTAAGATTATACAGCTGAGTAATTAAACAAATTACTAAGATTATACCAATCTGACAAAATAGGTTTAATTTTTATTGATTAAAAAAAAAACAATTATCTACCCTTTTTGCTACAAAGTGACTCTTAAAATATCAGGTGCCTATACTTATACATACAGATTTCTGGTACCAAGAATTAACCAAACAGCTGCAACCTTATTATGCAATGTGACCAAGATACAACTCTGTTATGTGACCTATATATTTATGGTTCGAGACAGGGCATTCACACCTGACAGCTATGGTGGTGTTGGCTGTTATCATTTTTTACATTAGCAGGATCAGAATAAAATTAACTTAATACATTCATAAATGGTCAGTAAAAATATATGGTTTGCCTATCTGTCTTCACCATCATAGTTTGTCTACTTATGCACCATTTCTTAGAGACTGACTAGCAATAATACTCTTAGAAGCTGTGTTTATTATGTATTAGATAATATTTTAACACTTTATATCATTATCACTTTTAAATAAAAGTGAAGTAAAGGTGATAAAGTGCTTTCCATTTTAAAAATAGGTTTCAATGTCATGACAGGATAAAAGTTTAAGGGTTCATATATATGGCAATATAAATCATTTTGTCACCCCTCAAATCACAGTGTGATGAGGTTTGGGGTATGTGTGTAGGAAGTAGTGGAGTGATGGTATAGGGAAGAATATGAGCCATGAATCTAACAAGTTAATAATAGGATTTGCTTTTCAACATACTAGAAGTGGCCAGCCCAGCAGATCCATAAGTCCATCATTTCAAAGGGATATTTCAGAGAGAGAAAATAAAAAGGATTTCCCAACTCTGCTATTAAAGAAAGAGCACTGGCTCTGCACAGCATTTGGATGATGTATTGAAAGCCAAAGAAAGTGCCCTTTTTTAGAACAACAATTTGCAGTGAGACCCAGGAGTTTTGATTCTCACCTTGTTTACATCAACTATGGCCCTGTTGTTTAAATAAAGCATGTTTTTTTAAGAAATTATGATTATCTCTGTATTTACATAACACTGTCCTTGTGGCATATTCACTCAATGGATCAGATATAGAAATGAAGGAAATTTAAAGCAACTTTCTTCAGCTTATAAAGCAAGTGAACACAGACTGAGTTAAGAATGCATATCCTGAAGCCAAAACCAGTTTGGCTCAGTGGATAGAGCATTGGCCTGTGGCCTAGAAGGTCCCAGGTTCAATTCTGGTCAAGGGCATGTACCTTGGTTGCAAGCACATCCCCAGTGGGGGTATGCAAGGGGCAGCTGATCAATGTTTCTCTCTCATCGATGTTTCTAACTCTCTATCACTCTCCTTTCCTCTCTGTAAAAAATCAATATATCCTGTAAAATCAATATATCTGTAAAAAACATCCATATCCTCTGAGTTTCCACTCAGATCTTGGGTTACTACTACCCTACTTTATGCTTATTGGTATCAAACCTAGAAATCTCCATTGTTGAATTTTTTAACGGGATGCTCTTCACCCAAAGATGACAAAGAATTACAGCTTATACTAACAAGGAAATCATCTTAATTTCATAATTCAACCTTCTTCACAAAAACTCCTCTGCTTTCACTCTGAGCCCCATAAATATCAGTAGTCATGTACATATACTCCTCATCTAGGCAGTAACCACAATTGGCACCTGCACTGAAGTGTGCCTTTGGAATGGAAAGTCAGGAGGGTATCAAAGTTTCATATACAATAACAGGAAAAAAATTAAACAAAGGAACATTTTAAGCAGCAGTCCCCACCTCTGAGCTGTTCCTTTCCTATCTCAGCCAAAACTCCACATACCTAAATTCCCTCGAGAGTAGAGAAGACTATAAAACCAACATTTAAGGTTTTCTTTGCCCCACAGTAGAGGAAATACAAATTGTTATAAACTTTCTCTTCTAACAAAACCTGACGCCTTTCAGAACATTCTAATATAGCAAGTAGACAATTGAAAAGGAGAAAAAAATGAAATTCAATCTATTTAACACACACACTCAAGCATATGTAGTATAGGAAGAAGTATTTGTTGGAAAGATGTTAAAACATCATTTGCATTTCAAGCCAACTTTGACATTATAGATTTAATACAGAGGGAACAACAAAAGTAGCAGATTAAAGATGCTAACTTGAAGGGTGTAAAATAGGATTTAAAGAAAGAAACCTGACAATATGTTGTTTTACTAGTGAGCTGGTGCACAAAATTCATGCATGGGGAGACCGGTGTCCCTCAGCCCAGCCTGCACCCTGTCTAATCTGGGACATCCCTCTCCCAACCCAGGATCCCTGCCTGCCTGATCACCCTTACCTGCCTGCCTGCCTGATCACCCTTAACCACTCCACCTACTGGCCTGCTTGACCTCAACAGCCCACCCTGCCTGCCTGCTTGCCCCCAACTGACCCCCCCTCCCCCACGCTGGCCTGCTCACTTCCAAATGCCTCCCCTGTGCTGGCCTGCTCACCCCCAACTGCCCCGCCCTGCTGGCCTGCTTACCTTCCTCTGGCCTGATCACTCCCAACTGCCCTTTCCTCCTGGCCTGCTTGCCCCTAACCGCCTCTGCCTTGGCTCTGCCACCATGGCTTCTTTTGGAAGGGCATTCTGAAGGTCTTCTGGTCTAATTAGCATATTACCCTTTTATTAGTATAGGTAATAATAATCTATGGTCTCTAGATGAGGAACTCATTAGTTGTTAAAACGCGAGAGTCTTTTCATTACATAAAAAACTATTACTGTTATTATGGATGTATTCATGCATGAGGCTTCATGAGATCAGAGATGTAGTGTTTATAGTAGAAAGAACTGACGATTAGCTTCATGAAAATTTTTCAGGGCTTCAGTTTCTTCATTTGTAAAACCTGGGTAATAATGCCCTCCTGTCTCTTTCTCAAGGATATTTTTTGTGAAAACTTTTTTACATCATAAATATTTTATTACAGTGGTTCTCAACCTGTGGGTCACAACCCCTTTGGGGGTCGAACAACACTTTCACAGGGGTCGCCTAAGACCATCGGAAAAAACAGGTATTTACATTATAATTCATAACAATAGCATAATTACAGTTATGAAGTATAGTTGGGGGTCACCACAACATGAGGAACTGTATTAAAGGGTCGTGGCATTAGAAAGGTTGAGAACCACTGTTTTATTAGGATTAAGTGAATTTTTAAAAAAATATATTTTATTGATTTTTTACAGAGAGGAAGGGAGAGAGACAGAAAGTCAGAAACATCGATGAGAGAGAGCCATCGATCAGCCGCCTCCTGCACGCCCCACAGTGGAGATGTGCCCGCAAGCATGCCCCCGACCAGAATCGAACCTGGGACCTTTCAGTCCGCAAGCCAACGCTCTATCCACTGAGCCAAACTGGTCTAGGCAGGATTAAGTGAACTTTTAAAAGTAATATACATGTGCAAGAAAAATTATTTTATAGCATTTTTTTTCAATCAAAATCTTCAACAATTCTCAGGTGACAAGTTTTACAAATGTAGAAGAAGAGGTCATGTTAGATTATTTGCCTTAAGTTTTCCCAAAGTAAACTAATGTTACATCAGTGGATTTATAATGGCCAATACATTCTTCCATTTGCCTGGATAAAAGCTACTCTCAATCTTGGCTCCTTTCTTTCTCTTACCTGCTCCTTCCCCCCAAGTTCATACCAATAGGAAATTCTGTGATCTCTACTAATAAAATATACTCAGTCTCTGACCACCTCCTACTGATTTCATTGCTACCTACCTGGTTCTAACCATTGACTGCATTGATATATAGCCTCCTAACTATTTCTACCTGGGCAAGTCCTCAATAATTAATTTTTAAAACAATAGCCAAAGGGATATCTTTAAGATGTAAATCTATAATACATTGCTCTCAATGTAATGATTCTTGCTACATCTCTCAATTTTTATTTGAACAATTATTACTATCATTTATTACCATTGCCTAATTTTAACAAGGATATTTACAGACATTTAAGTTTTAGTATGTTCTAAATTTTCTAATATTGTAACAAATGATTTTCTGTATGGAAAAAAAAGATACAAATCAGACCATGTTCCTTCTCTGCTTGAAGTCCCCAACTAGCTCCCCATGGCCTTCAGAGAAGCAAATACTTTCAATTGGAATAAAGATTTTGTGAGTTAACATTCTGCTAACTCTTTGAACTTCCTTCTACCATCCAGTTATCTTGGCTTGTTTGTTCCTTGAACACACGATTGTGCTACCACTTCAAGCCCTTCAAACCTATATGCCCTTTGCTCAGGTTGTTCTTCCTCCAGGTATCCTAACGTTCACATCTCATCTCATTCACCTCCTTAAGTGCTTTTCAAATGTCACCATCTCAGTGATGTCTTCCTGAGCCTCATCATCAAAACTGAAATCTCCCTCCAACCCCAGACTTCCTCCTTCCCTGTTTTATATTTTTCTTTTTTTGAATTAAAATTTTATTTATTATAATAACTAGAATAATTTATTACATTTTGAAGAGGAATTCACTCACAGTGAATTAAAAATCTTAAGGGCTTTTTAATTTTTTTTTAAATTTTTTATTGATTAAGGTATTACATATGTGTCTTTATTCTCCTATTACCCCCCAACTCATACCCTCATGCCCCTGTTGTCTGTGTCCATTGGTTAGGCCCATATGCATGCATACAAGTCCTTTGGTTGATCTCTCTCCCTTACTCCCACCCTTCCCTACCTTCCCTCTGAGGTTTGATGGTCTGATCGATGTTTCTCTATTTCTGGATCTGTTTTTGTTCATCAGTTTATTTTGTTCATTATATTCCACAAATGAATGAGAACATGTGATCCGTATCTTTCTCTGACTGGCTTATTTTATGTAGCATAATGCTCTCCAGTTCTATCCATGCTGTTGCAAATGGTAAGAACTCCTTTTTTACTGCAGCATAGTATTCTGTTGTGTAAATGTACCACAGTTTTTTAATCCACTCATCGGCTGATGGGCACTTAGGCTGTTTCCAAATCTTAGCTATGGTAAATTGTGCTGCTATGAACATAGGGGTGCGTATATCCTTTCTTGATAGATGTTCCTAGAAATGGGATTACTGGGTCAAATGGGAGTTCCATTTTTAGTTTTTTGAGGAAACTCCATACCCTTCTCCACAATGGCTGCACCAATCTGCATTCCCACCAGCAGTGCACCAGCATTCCTTTTTCTCCACATCCTCACCAATATTTGTCATTTATTGATTTGTTAATGATAGCCATTCTGATAGGTGTGAGATGGTACAGCATTGCTGTTTTGATTTGCATCTCTTGGGTAATTAGTGACTTTGAGCATGTTTTCATATGTCTCTTGGCCTTCCTTCTGTCTTCTTTAGAAAATTTTTTATTTAAGTCCATTGCCCATTTCTTGATGGGATTGTTTATCTTCTTTTTGTTGAAGTGTATGAGTTCCCTGTAAATGTTGGAGAGTAAACCTTTATCAGTGGTAACATTGGCAAATATGTTCTCCTGTCGTGGTATTTCTTGTTGTTTTATTGATGGTTCCTTTTGCTGTGCAAAAGCTTTTTATTTTGATTTAGTCTCATTTGTTTATTTTCTCTTTAGTTTTCATTGCCCGAGGAGAAGTATCAGTGAAGAAGTTCCTTCAGTATATGTCTGAGATTTTGTTGCCTGTGGATTCCTCTAGGATTTTTATGATTTCCTGTCTTATGTTTCAGTTCCTTATCTATTTTAATTTTACTTTTGTGTATGGTATAAGTTGGTGGTCTAGTTTCATTTTTTTACATGTATCTGTGTATGGTGTAAGTTGGTGCTCTAATTTCATTTTTTATTCCTAGGTATCTTAAATTTTTTGGTACTATAGTAAATGGGATTACTTTTTCAGTTTCTCTTTCTGTAAGTTCACTATTGTTGTATAGAAATGCTTTAGATTTCTTGGCGTTAATTTTGTATCCTGCTATCTTGCCTAATTCATTTATTAAGTCTAATAATTTTTTGATGGAGTCTTTAGGGTTTTCTATGTATATATCATGTCGTCTGCAAATAAGGACAGTTTTACTATTTCTTTTCAAATTTGGATGCCTTTTATTTCTTCTTCTTGTCTAATTGCAATGGCTAGTACTTCCAGGACTATTTTTAACAGGAGTGGTGAGAGAGGGCATCTCTGTCTTATTTCTGTTCTTAGGGGAAATGGTTTTAGTTTTTGTCCATTGAGTGTGATGCTGGCTGTGGGTTTATCATATATGACTTTTATGATGGTGAGTTATGATCCTTCTATTCTCACCTTGCTGAGAGTTTTTAATCAAGAAAGGGTGTTGGATTTTGTCAAAAGCTTTTTCTGCATCAATTGATATGACTATAGGTTTTTTTCCCCCTCAATTTGTTTATGTGATGTATCACATTTATTATTTGAGGATATTGTAGCATCCTTGCATCCTGGTATAAATCCTGCTTGTTCATGGTGTTCCTGATGTATTGCTGGATCTGATTTGCTAAGATTTTGTTAAGGATTTTGGCATCTATGTTCATGAGAGATATTGGCTTGTACAGTGGTACCTCGAGATATGAGTGCCCTAACATACGAGATTTTTGAGATATGAAATTTTTGAGATACAAGCTGTCAAGTGAGCGATTTTTGCTTTGAAATATGAGCAACATTTGAGATAGGAGTAATTGCACGGATTGGCCGGCTGCACACAACCCACCAGTTTACTGCGACTCGATCGTCTCAGTTTCCCACGCCTCAAGGTTACAGAACGAATTAAACTGGTATCTCGAGGTACCACTGTAATTCTCTTTCATTATGTTGTCTTTATCTGGTTTTGGTATTAGGGTGACTGGTTTCATAGAATGAGCTTGGAAGTGTTCCTTCCTCTTAAATTTTTTGGAATAGTCTGAGGAGGATAGGTTTTAGTTCTTCCTTGAATGTTTGGTATAACCCTCCTGTGAAGCCGTCTAGTCCTGGGCTTTTGTTTTCTGGAAGCTTTTTGATGACTGCTTCTATTTATTCCATAGTTACTGGCCCATTGCGATTTTTAGAATCCTCCTGATTGTGTTTTGAAAGGTTGTATTTTTCTAGGAATATTTCCATTTCCTCCAGGTTGTATAGTTTGTTGGAATAGAGTTGTTCATAATATTTTTTAACAATCCTTTTTATTTCTCTGGGATCTGTTGTTATTTTGCCTCTATCATTTCTGATTTTCTTTATTTGAGTCCTCTCTCTTTGCTTCTTGGTGATCCTGGCTAGAGGTTCATCAATCTTGTTTAGCCTTTCAAAGAACGAGCTCTTGGTTTCATTGATCTTTTGTACAATTGTTGTTGTTTATTTGTTTTTTTTTTGTTTTTTTTTTTTGTTTCTATGTCATTTATTTCTGCTCTAATCTTTATCATCTTCTTCCTTTTGCTCACTCTGGGCTTTTCCTGTTGCTCTCTTTCTAATTCTTTGAATTGTAGCATTAGATGATTTACTATCATTTTTTTCTTGTTTTTTGAGGTAAGCCTGCAGAGCTATAAACTTCCCTCTCAGGACTGCTTTTATTGTGTCCCTGAGGTTTTGGATTGTTGTGTTTTTATTGTCATTAGTTTCCAGAATGTTTTTAATTTCTTCTTTGATCTCATTGGTAACCCAATCCATATTTAATACTATTCTATTCAGCTTCCAAATGTTTGAATGTTTGGGATTGTTTTTATTGTAGTTTATTTCTAATATTATGACATTGTGGTCTGAAAAGATGCTTGGTATGGTTTCAAGCTTCTTGAATTTGGGGAGACTTCGCTTGTGACCCAGTATGTAGACTATTTTTAAAAATGTCCCATGTGCACTTGAAAAGAAAGAATATTCCACAGCTTGGGGGTGAAATGTTCTGAAGATGTCAATTAAGTCCATCTGATCTAGTGAGTCATTTAGGATTGCTGTTTCTTTGCTGATTTTTTTTTCTAGAGGATTTATCCAGTGATGTCAGTGGTGTATTAAAGTCCCCTATTATGATTGTATTGTTGTCTACCTCTCTCTTGATATCTTCCAGGAGATTTTTTATGTATTTTTATGCTCCTGTATTGAATTCATATATGTTTACCAGGGTTATACCCTCTTGTTGTATTGATCCCTTTAGTATTATGAAGTGGCCTTCCTTATTTCTTGTTATGGCCTTCACTTTGAGGTCTATTTTGTCAGATATAAGTATTGCTACCCCAGTTTTTTTTCACTTCTATTTGTCTGAAAGATATTTTTTCACCCCTTCACTTTCAGTCTGTGTGAGTCCCTTGTTTTAAGGTGGGTCTCTTATAGACAGCATATATATGGGTCATATTTTTTTATCCATTCGCCACTTGATGTCTTTTGATTGGAACATTTAGTCTGTTTACGTTTAAAGTTATTATTGAAAGGTACTTGTTTTTAACCATTTTTATTTTTTTGAACTGTGTTCCTTCTTAGCTTTTAATCTCTTCTTTCTATAGCATTTCCTTTAGCATTTCTTGCATTGATGGTTTGGTAGTGATAAACTCCCTTAGCCTTTTTTTTTTTTTCTATCTGTGAAGCTCCTGATTTTCCCTTTAATTTTGATGGATAGTCTTCCTGGGTAAAGTATTCTTGTATTGAATCCTTGCTTTTCATCAATTTCTATATCTCTTTACATTATCTTCTACCTTGATGTATTTCTGTTGAGAATCATTTGATAATCTGATGGTGGATCTTTTGTAGGTAACTTTCTGTCCCTCTCTTGCAGCCTTTAAGATTCTTTCTTTGTCAATAACATTTGCCATTGTAATTATGGCTTGTCTTGGTGCGGATCTTTTAGAATTGATCTCGCTTGGGACTCTGTACTTGAGTAACTTTTTTCTTCCCCATATCAGGGAAGTTTTCTGTCATTATTTCTTCAAATAAATTTTCTAATCCTTGCTGCTCTTCTTGTCCTTTTGGCAGCCCTATTATACATATTTTATTTCATTTTGCATTATTCCAAAACTCCCTTAGGCTCTCTTCCTGCTTTTTAATTTTTTTCTCTGGTTGCTGTTCAGATTTCTGTACCTGATCTTCTCACTGATTTGATCCTCTGCTTCTTCCAGTCTACTATTGAAGTCTTCCATGCTGTTTTTTTATTATAGCTATTTCATTTTTCATTTCTTCCTGATTTTTGCATAGGTTGTTGATTTTTCTCATCCATCTGGTGTATGAATTGTATGACCATTACTCTGAATTATTTTTCTGTCATGTTGCATGCTTCCGTTTCACTTATTTCCATACTTGGTGATTACTCCTTTCCTTTCCTCTGGGGATTGCTTCATTGCCTCCTCATTCTGAATATCACCAGAAGGTTCAAATGTCAAGTTGCAGGGGTCTGGACTGTGTGCAGTGGGAGTTTTGCACCCCTCAAGTGTCTCTGAAGAGCTCTGATACCAAGACGTGTAGTTGCTGTGGGTTGGTGGAAACCATGCTCACCCTGGGTCAGTGTCACAGGTGCTTAGTGTGGCCTCGTGTGTACACTTAGAATCAGGTACCCTGCCTGTGCCACATTGAAACAGAGAACCTGCTTGTGTATGCCAAAAATCAAAATCCCCTATTGCAAATCAGAAGTCACAGGCTCCCTGTGTCTATGCCAAGAATCGAGTATCAGAATGTCTTTTTCTTCCTGCTACCTTACACTGAGAATCAGGTCCCCGTGTACACATGCACCAAGAATTGAAATCACTAGTGATTAGTATGAATTTACTGGTGCACGTAATGAGGAACAGAGTCTAGTCACTGGTGCTCAATGCTGCCTCTTTTGTGGAGATTTAAGGTCTCCGATCTGCCTGGGAAATCGGGTTGCTCAATCTCACTGCACTGGCAGGAGATCCACTTCTGCACTGCAGTAAACAGCCTTCAGTGTACGCTTGCCCTGAATCAAAGTCAGGTGGCACTGCCCCTTAGTGTGGGTGTGAGGTCTGGTCACATGGATGTGCACTATGGATAACAAACTCCCTGTGTCCATGTAGGTAGGCTCAAATTCAGCACCGCCTTCCTGTGTGAACACAGGGTCTGTCATAGGGAACAAACTCCCTGAGACCACACATCCAGGTTCAAATTCACTGCAGCCTCTCTGCTAAGGTGCAGGGTCTGGTCATGGGAAACTAGCTCCCTGGGTTTGCACCCCCAGGCTCAAATTCAATGCTGTCTCCCTGCATGGGTGTAGGGTCAGGTTGGAGAAAATAATCTCCCCAAGGTTGTGCACTTATGCTCACATTCAGGACTGCCTTCCCGCCTGGGTGTGGAGGCAAGTTGCGGGAAACAAATTCCTGAAGTTCAAAAGTCTGGGATCAAGTTCAGAGCTGTCCCCCTGCCCTGCATGAGTGCAGGATCTGGTCACAAAAGACCAGCTCCCTAGGGATGAGCAGATAGGCTCAAATTCCACTCAGTCTCACTGTCTGGATGTGGAGATAAGTCGTGGGAAACAAATTCCCCAAGTTCAGAAATCAGGGGTCAGGTTCTGCACTGTCTCCTTACCCTGCATGGGCATGGAATCTGGTGGCAGAAGACCACCTCCCTAGGGATGAGTGGATAGGCTCAAATTTCCTTCAGTCTCCCTGCCTGGGTGCAGAGACTAGTTGCAGGAAACAAATTTCCCATGTCTGACACCAAGGCTCAAAGTCAGGCAGAGTTGCCAATTCTTTGTATGTGCAGAAAGCCTTTTGTGCTGCTGGGGTCTGGTAGTTTCTATGTCACTGTCACAGGGACAGTGGTGGTAGGGGATTGGCTTTGTGACTCACAGAAATCTGCGGCCAGGTGCGTGGAGTCCTGGTGACTATGAGTCTGCAGCAGTGGTGGCAGGACTTCTACCAGAGTGGCTGTAGGGTCCTAGTTTGCTTCTGAGACCACTGTTTTATATTTTTCTACACTACCTACCATCTTCTCATCTTCTAATATGTAATTTACTTCTTTCTTTTGTTTGTTTTATATTTTTCTTTTTGCCATAAAAATCTTAGTTTTTAAACAGAATAAATTTTTTCTCTTTTGCTCTTTATTCATCCTTATACTTTGAATAGTGATTGATCCATAGTAGGTCCTCAATGACTATTTTCTGGATGAATAAATAATACAACAGAGACACAGATATATAAATCTTATAGTGTGTGGCTTTTCTTAAGAACCAAGGCAAACACCATTTCACTTATTCTTACCCATACGTCTTTGTGAAGCAGATCTATTTATCTATACATTTTTAGAGAATATGAGGACTAGGAAGCTGCTTTCCTCTAAATCACATAAGCAGTTAGAGAAGAACTATACTACAGACCTAAGCCTCTTCTAACTTTCAGATCATATTTTCTAAAATCCTTTACTCCACCATCTCCCTAAAAGAACAGGGTAAAATTCTGAAGTTGAACTACTATCATTTTGTGTGGATCACATATTTTTCACTCTGAGCCAACAACTTTAATTATATATTATAAAACTATTGCTTAAAAGAATTTTATCCAAGAATTTATCCAGGGAGCTTAAATGCTTAAACAACAGTGCTATTTCCACAAGCCTGTATCTTTTTAAATCTAAAAATTATAGATGCATCATAGATGTCCAATTGTGTTTTTAGTACCTGCAATTAGACCAAAACATAATCTAACTAGCTTTTTAACTACATTTCCATTTCAATTGTATTTTAAAAAAGAAATTAGCATTTTAGACTTCAGAAGCACTTTTATGTGAAGATTGATCTTTAGGAAGATCTTTTGAACTGACAGGACAATCAAGCACAATAAATTCATTTCCACTACTCTATAAGCCATACTAAATCACTTCTCAGATAACCCAAACTCATATAAAGGTGACCCTTTTCCAAATGGTTCAGTGTATGGGACAACAACAACAACAAAAATATGGTTCTGCTTTTCTAGGCATTTGGGAATAATGGCAAGCCTGAACACTATCAAGATGTCACATTTAATAATGGTGCCTGTGATGTGGTAAAGGAGATGTTGTTTTTCTTGCTGCTGTTCCCAAGGGAGACTCTGAAAAACAAAGGCATCAGCTATGTGGATTCTGTGGTGAAGCAGTGGTAAAAGAAATTACTCATAGAATCATGTTAGTATAGACAGAGACTTTCAGAGGTTATCAGATCTACTTCTTTCCTTTCCCACAGAATGATATTCACCACAAGACATAGCATAGGAGGTGACTCACTAGCTTAAGTGGCCTAGATCATTGGTGTTCCAGGTGTGACATCAACAGTCTATGTCTTGCTGGGTTGGGTCCTTGATTTCCCAGGAGTAACATAGCTATCATTTGACCATAAAACAATGTGATAAGAGCTATAAGTAGTAAAAGGAATTAAATATTGTAGAAGCAAAGAAGGAAGAGTAACTAAATTTGCCTAGGAACTATGTTTTTGCAGAGTGGAGAGAATAAGGAGAAATATCAAGAAATGATTCAGAGAAGATGTAATTAGTTTTTATTTTGAAGAATAAGTATAATTTTTTCAGGTAAAGCAATTCAGAAAAGGCATTCCAGACTCAAATTTAAGCAGAAGCAAAGGCACAAGGTGTGAAAATCATGGCATAGTTAAAGAATGATAAAATATATTTTCCCAACTATATTCTTAGAAGATAAAGAAGGGGAAAATACATTAGAAAAGTAATTTAGACAGATCTTAAATAAACTTCTGTGCCACAATGAGAATTTTCATAAGGATTTGAATTTTATTCTGAAGGCATTGAGAAGCCACTGAAGTGTTTAAAGTAGGGGAGTGAAATGATCACTTAGAAAATCACTCTGGCAAAGTATGCAAGATGAATTGAGACAGAACTGAGACAGAGAGATGCATTAAGAGGCTTTAATTCTAAACCAGCTGATAGATAAAGAGGGCCGACACTGAGTAATGGTAGTAAGTTGGCTATAGAGAGAAGATTAGAAATAATAAATATAAAGAAGGAAGATCAAACAGAAATTACTTTTGGTTGGGAATAAAAAGTAAAGAAAATTACTTGGTGAAGCTAGTGAAATGAGAAGCAAATCAAGACCTGAACTCTGGGAACTACAAACATATGAAGGATAAAGAATAATAAGATATCTAGGAGGAATACTTTTATGGATAAGAGAATTGGGAAGAAGATAATGTTTTAGAAAGAAGCACATTGCAAGAAAGAAGAAATGATCCAAATATCTAATAGCAGAAATCTCAATTAGGATAAGAACTTAGAAGAGTTTGTTGATTTGTCAGTGAGGGGATTAATAAAACAATTTAAGTAAAGGTAGCATAAAAAAGACTGAAGTGCCGAGACCGGTTTGGCTCAGTGGATAGAGCGTCGGCTTGAGGAACAAAAGGTACTAGGTTTGATTCCGGTTGGGGGCATGTACCTTGCTTGCGGGCACATCTCCACAGTGGGGCATGCAGGAGGCGGCTGATCGATGTCTCTCTCTCATCGATGTTTCTGACTTTCTATCTCTCTCCCTTCCTCTCTGTAAAAAAATCAATAAAATATATTTTAAAAAAAAGACTGAAGTTATTTTAATATAAATTTGTGTGGGTGTGTGTGTGCTTGCTTTTTAAGAAGAGATGTTTGTTTGTTTTTCATGAATTAAGGCTAAGGAAGAGAATGGAGACTTAGGAAAGAATTGAGATAATGGTGTCATAGGTTCCAGATGAGATAGGAAAGGTCCAGGTCTCAGTGATTTGAAGACAGTCTTGGTTATATTAAGGAGAAAGAATGACTAAATATTTCTATGAGACAATATGAGGAAGTGGAATATGGATGGGTGATGATAGAGGAAAATGAAAAAAATTTCATGAATGATGGATCCTCTTTCCTGTGAGAAATAGGAGTTTAGGTCATAACCTGACAGTAACTAGATATCGGGCAATATTGAAGGCACTAGGAGACAAATGTAGAGAGTTACTCCAAGGAAGAGTAAAAGAACTGCAAGCAATGAGTAAGTGTTCATTTGAATTGAAAGTCACTGCTGGTCATGTCCTGCTACATATTACTGCCCTTGAATTATTATTTGTTCCTCAAAGTTCAATTTATTTATTTATGTTTCCCCCCAAACATACTTTTTATTACTGTACAAAAAGCACATCCACCCCTCCTTTGTTCTCCCCCATCCTGTACATGGTGTGAAGGACTGAAGTGACCTACATCCTGCCCACAGGCTGAGTTCTCTGTCTCAGGTCCTTTCAAGTGTCTAGGACTGGGGCAATGGAGTCCCAGCTCATACATACTCCTTGGAAGAATTGGGCTTAGAGTAGGAGCAGGATGCACCATAACTAGCAGACCTTGCCCAGCCGATGAAGATGAGAGGGCAGGATCAAACTGGTACTTAATATTCATGGGGCCCAAAGGGTTATAAAAGTCTGTGATAATTCTATGGCCATACCAGGAGCAAGCTGTCAAAGCAGCAAGACCTGCCACCATAAGAATGATGCCTCTATTCATGACTATATGGGCTTTTTTCACTTTGTCATCTCCCCCACAGCGTATACACTTTATACTCATCATGGCCATGAACATGATTAGGAAGCCCATGAGCAAAGCTAGGAATTGCAGCACGAGAGACACCACCATTAGAGCTCTAGTGGCCTGAAGGGCAGCGGGCAGGGCAAGCACCAAGTCATACATGTTGCAACTGATCACTCCTGTGCTCTGACACAGTCCTTCCACAGCCCCTGGTACTTGGCCTGGGCTGTGATGATGTTGTTGTCCACATACGAGCTCATCTGCCATGGCAGAAGGGCGATGCACACCACCATGCCCACAAAGCCCAGCAAGGCCATGGAGAAGCCGAGCAGCTGCAGGTCTGAGTTGGCCATTCTGCCCTCACAAAAGACGAGGGGTGTGGGCTGGAGCCTCTGAAGAAAAAGAAACTTTTGAGGGGCGATCCTACCAGACAACTTGGATTGGAGTTATAAGTCACTCAAAATAAAAAAGTTTCTGGTCGAGTGACTGAATTTTTTACCACCTGAAGTCAACACAAATCATCCTTCTGATGGGTGAGGGTCTCACAGCAGAGGGAACAGCTTATGCTCTGAAGACTCGATCCCTAAAGTCCAGGCCATTCCCCTCCCCCACCTCCTGTGCTCTCGGCCATGATTCCCAAACAAAAGGTGGAGGAGCCAAATGGGTGGTTCTGGGTGCAGAAGTCCCCTAAGAACCCTGGGCTCTTTGCCGGAGGCCGAGGTGCAAGCAGTGGTGAGCTGGCAGGTGATGGCAGGCGGATTCGAGAGGGCAGGTGCAGATCACCTAGTATATGTAGGGCCCTTCAAAGCTCAATTTAGATGTAATTTCCTCTGGGATGTAATCTGTGACATAAGCCATCACTATGTCTTGTTCAATTTTGAATATCTAGACTTTAGTTGAGCATTGGGAAAATACTAAGTGTTCAGATTTGCCAGATAAATGGATATTGCATGGTATTGCATGGGCTAATTCCTGGAGTGGCGAGAGCCAGTTCAGATAAAAGTTTTCAGTCAGTAACATTAATCTTTACCTTTTTCTCATCCTCTCCTCTTCTCATCTATCATGTTTTGCCTCCTGGTGTCTTAAAAAAAAATATATATATATATATATTAATTTCAGAGAGGAAGAGAGAAGGAGAGAGAGATGGAAACATCAATGATGAGAATCATTGATCGGCTGCTTCCCACACACCCCTTACCAAGGATGGAGCCCACAAAAACCCAGGCATATGCCCTTGACCAGAATTGAACCAGGGACTCTTCAGTCCGCAGGCTGACCCTCTATCCACTGCGCCAAACCAGTTAGGGCTGCCTCCTGATGTCTTTGTCATCTCTCATCAATCTTCACCTCCCACATCTGAAGCAGTCATCCTTGTTCTCTGTTAACTATATACTTAACCATATACTAATCTCTACCAACACACCACTCAAAAATTAATCCCAATGTAAACAACACTTAAAAATGAACATTCCATCCAAGAGTTTTGTTTTAAAAAGGAGAGATGCTGAAAGTTGTCTAGATAAGCAAATGATCTTGATTATTAAGAAAAAAATCCCATCCTAATACTTGGAAGCTTTGTCTCTGGGTGGCTTCCCTTTGGCACCTCTGCGAACAGGCTCAGCTAGTTTACCTAAGGGAAAGTTGCCATCACCACCTTTTTCATTCTGAGAAAGAGTTGATCTCCCCCATTATTTGGAAAAGGATTGGGGAAAAAACAAACATTTGGCATACTACTTAATAAGGATTGTATGTATATGGTGGACATCCATGCTTTAAAACACAAATTGTATGCCTCTCTTCCCTGCTTCAAGCTAAATTCCTTTTATACCTTTTATTTCACTGAAAAGTTTTGACTTGCCAAGTCTCAATAACTATGACATTTATTAGAGTCTGTGTTAACAGAGAGAAGTTCTTGTACATTTTTCTGTCATTCCTGTCCTTTATGTTCATAAGTTTCAGTACTGGTTACATAGTCCTTTGGCCAAGAAATGCTAAGGAATAATCTAACATATGACTTTATGATTCTTATCTCTTCCTCAGCAGAGACTAAATGGGAGAACTAAATGTAGAAAAATGGAAGCTTTAAAACCATGACCAATGAGGACATCACTGATAATGTTTACTGAGCACTTAGAATTGGCATTAATTTGCTTAAATGCATGTGGTGTGAGTCTTTTGGCTGACAAGCATATTTTTTGATATGATGTAGTATTTTAGGATAATTCTGAATGATTCTCCTATACCTAGAAAATTGATACCCAGCGTTTATCATACCTGCAACCAGTAAATTTAATTTTTTCCTATAGCTAAACCATGATTTGATTGCTGATATTAATTTTGACTACCATGAATAAATTAGAAAATGATACCTACTTTTGTCTCATAAGAATATCTGTTTCAAAGCTGGAACCTGGGCCTTTTTTTCCACTCATTCTTTTGAATCAAATATATTGCTTATCTCCAGGGACTCTACCATTTATTTTTATGCTTTTAAAAATATTTTATTGATTTTTATAGAGAGGAAGAGAGAGGGACAGAGAGTCAGAAACATTGATCAGCCCCCTCCTGCACACCATCTACAGGGGATGTGCCCACAATCAAGGTACCTGCCCTTGACCAGAATTGAACCTGGGACGTTTCAGTCCACAGGCTGATGCTCTATCCACTGAGCCAAACTAGTTCGGGCTCTACCATTTATTTTTTTCCTGGAATCTCTGGAAGCTAAGATACACACAAAATTGGATTTGCTTGAGGAATGTTGAAACTTGTTCATTTGAATTCCTTTCCCTCAAGAGATTCCTATCTGGTTCAATTCCTCATCTCTCATTCACAAATCCACAAAGATAATGCAGGTGGGATCCTGATCAGATTTGACCTACCCCAATTTAGCCACTTTTAGAAAAATATGCAAGAAGAGAAATCAAAACAAAACATAACTCACACACCATAATAACTTCTGGTTTTCTGGTTACTGTGCGATCTTTTTGTTCCTTCTGCTCACTCCTTTTATTCTGTTTTTGTCCCAGTCCCTAAAATATTTATTCATCATATGGTTATATGCAAGTTGATATTTTTGAAAGAAAAAAAATAAACAAAAACTTTTTGACTTAGTCCACTTAGCACAAGGTTTGCAAAACAATGATTTATGAGCTGAGACCATGTGAAGAATAAAATCTAACAGGAATACTGTGGAATTGCTACTTGTCTGATTTGTCCTTATGTGATCATCAAGCCTAAAAATAGCTTCTTTTGTTAATAAATGAGAGAATGTTGATATGTTCAGCTGGAAGGGTCAAAAGAGGAAAGCTCATGGATTATACTTTCTGTTAATTAACACAGACACAAGAATGCATGTTGAGAAATTGCAAGAATTACAGGCTACAAGCTGCTTGATGAGAAAGGGTAGGAAGATTCAATTCTTTCCTTCGTGGACAAGATGGAAGACTTGAAATGAACCCCTCTCTAATTTATAAATCAACTCTACTTCTGTTTCCAATCTATCTTTCACTTATCACATGTGAAAAGGGAATTGATGTGAAAAAAAGAAACCATGACATGCTTTTTAGAAACTCATACAAAAGAAATTTAAACAAAGAAACAAAGAAACCATAGCTATTCCCAATACATAGATTTCTTTTCAATAGAGATCTAAACAATACACAAACATTTCTCCTCCTTTTCCTATTTCTCTGTCTCTGCTCCTCCTCCTCTTCTTCTTCCTCCTCCTCCTCCTCCTCCTTTGTCTTCTTCTTCCCCCTTCTCCTCCTCTTCCTCCTTCTCCTTTTCCTCTCCCTCTCCTCCCTCTCCCTCCTTTCTCTCTCTCTCTCTCCCTCTCCTCTCTCTCTCTCTCTCTCTCTCTCTCTCTCTCTCTCTCTCTCTCTCTCCTTCTCTATTTCCCTCTGATAATTTACTTAAAACACAATTTATCCATTCTTCTTTGCCAATTAGATCCATAGCATCTAGCTCCAGATGCTCCCTTTTTATGTTTTCCTAGATGAGTCCTTCACTGCCCGCAGTATCTTTACATCTTTTTCTTTATGTATAAAATGACCACATAATTTATTATCATAGTGAGACACTTTAAGAGCAAAAGGAGGTACTCAATAATTATTCTGAGAGAAAGGACATAGTTAGGGCTATAGCAGGCAAACTGGAATAGAATTTCTCTACTTTTAGGTGTCTCTTTTGCTGACTAAATATTGTTGTTTAAAAAAAAAAAAAAATATATATATATATATATATATATATATATATATATATTATTGTTTAAAGTATTACAAACAGTAGTACATATGTCTCCTTTTTTTTTCTCTATTGAACTCCCCCCAGCCTTGGCGGGCGGGCGGCCCTGTACATGCCCTCACCTGGTCCCCCTCCCCGCAGTGTCCTGTGTCCATTGGCTATGCTTACATAAATGCATACAAGTCCTTCTTATAGCCCCCCACCCCAACCTCCCATGCCTTCCCACTGTAGCATGACAGTCTGTTCATTGCTTCTTTGCCTCTGTATCTGTTTGTTTGTGGGGGGTTTTTTGGTTTTGTTTTTTTTCCCCTCCCTGATTCTTTATTGACATGCTGCTGGGGGAATCTTTCTCAAATTACTTCTTGCAAGCCAATTGAGTTGCAAATACAGTGGCTTCTTTTCTAGTATTTCTTTCCCTTGTCATTCAAACGATAGCAGCTCAGCAAATGTTCATTATTTGGGAGGAAGCTTAAAAGTCTGAAATATGAAAAGATCACAGGGATATATGAAAAATCTCTCACAGGAGAAATCCAAGATGGCGGCATAGGTAAACACATACACTGCTGCCTCGCACAACAATTTCAAAACTACAACTAAAAGACAGAACGGACATCATCCAGAACCACAGGAAAGCTGGCTGAGTGGAAGTTCTACAACTAGAGGGAAAGAGAGGGGCTCACGGAGACCCAGAGGAGCTGCAAAAAGCTGAGGTACGGAGACGCGCGCTGAGAGAGCGGGTGCCGGAGTACCTGGCTGGCTTTCTCTGGCGGGCGGGAAACGGAGACTCTCAACGGCATTGAACCCCTTATCTTACGACACTAAACCCCAGATCCAGCCGAGACTCATACGGGGGGAGTTTGGACTGTAAAAAGGGAGAGGTGCACGGAAATTTAGGGGAGTTGCAAAGGATCGGAGGTCTGGTCACGCACGGCACCACGCGGAGGACGGATTGCTGATTGTGCCGCTGGCTTTCGCGAGTGGGCGGGAGACAGACCCTCCCAACTGCGCCACTTCTGAGTCCACTGAGCCCCTGTTTTGGGCGAAACCCTGGGGACCTAGACTCGTGTGGTCCTGGTTCGCAGGGGAGCCGGAAAGGCAGCGGTTAGAGGCGCTACGGGTGCGCGAGCGCACAAGGACCGCTCCAGCCATTACCCAGTCACGTGAGACTCAGGGGCCGTGGAGGGCGGGGCCGACTGGAAGGCAAGGCGGTCCCTTAAGCCCTGAGACTCCACCCCTCCAAAGCTCAGCAGAGGCTTCTTCGGCTGATTCCAGCACAGAAGTTTCCCCGGCACAGTGAAAATGCCGAGACAAGGGAAGGGATTACAAGCAAAAGAAATGGAGGAAAAAAAACGACTGGATATAGAGTTCAAAACCACGCTTATAAGGTTTTGCAAGAATATGCTAGAAAAGATCGATAAATTTAGTGATACACTGACTGAAATAAAAACTATTATGCAGAGTACTAACAGCAGACTAGAGAAAGGCAAGGATCAGGTCAAAAATTTGAAATATAAAGAAGCAGAAAACATTCAACTGGAAAAGCAAGAAGAGAAAAGAATCCAAAAATGTGAAGATAATGTAAGGAACCTCTGGGACAGCTTCAAGCATACCAACATCAGAATTGTGGGGGTGCCAGAAGAAGAGAGAGAGCAAGATACTGAAAACCTGTTTAAAGAAATAATGACTGAAAACTTCCCACATCTGGTAAAAGAAATAGACTTACAAGTCGAGGAAGCACACAGAACCCCAAAGAAAAGGAACCCAAAGAGGACTACACCAAGATACATCATAATTAAAATGCCAAGAGCAAAAGAGAAAGAGAGAATATTAAAAGCAGCAAGAGAAAAACAGTTTATTACCTACAAGGGAGCACCCATACGACTATCAGCTGATTTCTCAACAGAAACGATGCAGGCCAGACGGGAGTGGCAAGAAATATTCAACGTGATGAACAACAAGAACCTACAACCAAGAATAATCTATCCAGCAAAGCTATCATTCAGAATTGAAGGGCAGATAAAGACCTTCACAGAGAAGAAAAAGCTAAAGGAGTTCATCAACTCCAAACCAGTATTATATGAAATGCTGAAAGGTACCCTTTTAGAAGAGGAAGAAGAAAAAGGTAAAAGACAAAAAATTATGAACAACAAATACACATCTGTCAACAAGTGAATCTAACAATTAAGTGAATTAAAAATCTGATCAACAGAATAAACTGGTGAATATAATAGAATCAGGAGCACAGAAAGGGAGTAGACTGATTGATAATTCTCAGGAGGACAAAAATCATAAAGCATCAAACAGACGGTGAAATTATAGCAGAAAGATTAAAGTTAGGTGAGGTAAATAAGTGATCAATCAAAGGACTTGTATGCATGCTTATAAACATAACCAATGATCACAGACACTGGGGGGTCGGGGTACGCCTGGGAGGGAGGGGGGGCAATGGGGAGATATGTATAAAAAATTAATAAAAATTAATAAAAAAAAAATCTCTGACAAATTGACTTACTTGAGTCTTGTACCTGCTCTTTGAGAGCCCTCTGTTTATCTTGGCTTTTTCAGAGGGCATCTAGATGAAACTTTAAGTAAAATAAGACATAGATGACTGTATTGTGACATATACATATAGTATGTGAAAAAGAGGCCATAAAACATTTATCCTGCCACCGGTTTGGCTCAGTGGATAGAGTGTCGGCCTGCGGACTGAGGGGTCCCAGGTTTGATTCCGGCCAAGAGCATGTATCTTGGTTGCGGGCACATCCCCAGTGGGGGGGTGTGCAGGAGGCTGCTGATCGGTGTTTCTCTCTCATCGATGTTTCTGGTTTTCTGTCCCTCTCCCTTCCTCTCTGTGAAAAATCAATAAAATATATTAAAAACAAAAAACAAAAACAACAACAAAAAAAAACATTTATCCTATATAATAAAGAGGTAATACACAATTTGACCCTCACACCATTGCACAAGATGGCCATCCCATGTGGTCAAAGATGGCTGCTCTCATATGGTCAAAGATGGCCTCCATAAAATGGCCTGAAGAGAAGGTAGTTGTGGACGATAAGACCAGCAAGGGAGGGCAGTTGTTGGGGTGACCAGGTTTACAAAGGAGGACAGTTGGGGATGACCAGGCCTGCAGGAGAGGACAGCAAGGGCAACTGGGCTGGCAGGAGAGGGCAGATGAGGGTGAATGGGCCAGCAGGGTAGGGCAGTTGGGAGTGACTGGGCCAGCAGGGGAAGAAGCTGGGGGCAACTGGGCTGGCAGGGGAGCAGTTAGGCATTGATCAGGCTGGTAGGGGAATTGTTAGAGGGTGATCAGGCTGGCAGGCAGGTGAGAGGTTGGGAGCCAGCAGTCCCTGATTGTGAAAGGGATGCCTGACTGATGGTTTGGGCCCAATCCCACATGTCTGACTGCCAGTTTAGGCCAAATCCCACAGGCAGTCAGACATTCCCTAAGGGGTCCCAGATTGGAGAGGGTACAGGCTGGGCTGAGCAACACCCTCCCCCCATGCCCAAATTTCATGCACTGGGCCTCTTGTGAATATATAAAGAATAATGATAAAAGAAATGGCCATGTACCTATCAAGTAGATTATGAAATAGAATATTGCCAATATTTTGGAATCACCTTGTGCACCTAGCAAATCTCAGTGATCATTCCTTCCTGTTACCTTTGTCAGAGAAATTGCACTTACTTTTATTTTAATTATTCCTAACTTTGCTTTATAGTTGTACACCCATGTGTGTACTTAAAGAAGACCTATGCTTTTTTGTGTCAAATAGTATTTTCATGTAATAAGGAAAGAAAAGCACTGCCATGTTGCCTAGTTCAGGAACATGCTATTCTTTCTTAAGAAAAATCTTCTAAAATATGATGTGCTTTTCAAATACCTAACTGAGGTGAATATCAACATATGTGTAAGGAGAGAATTTTAGGGAAAAACCCCAGCACCTATGTTTCATCACTCAAGCTCCATCTTTGATTTCCATTTCCTTCTATCTTGTGATTAAAATCTAGCATTCCATTCAAAATTTAAATGAAAAACTAATGTCACCAGGAAAGTGTTGACTGATGTGAGATTTCCAACCTGTGACAATTCTGCAGGTAAGTCCCATATTAGGTGAAATATAAAGCATGTTGAAAAATGATGCCCACTAAATTCTGTCCTCTTTCCTTCCATGTCTACTCTGGGTAGCCTGTACCATCTCTTTTTATTTATCATCTTGTCCATTCAAAACTTAAAACTCATCATTCATTGATTAACTTTAGGACAGGGAGTTTTATATATTTCCTAACAAAATAATCCAGTAGCAAAGAATAAAATATTTTCAAGAGTCTCTAGACATGAAAGCTGTGGTCAGCATAGATTTACCTATTTTTATTATGGGACATATCATACATATGCAAAAGTGTCTAAAATACATCTACCTGGTAAAGGATAACAATAAAATAAGCACCTGCATACCTACCACCCAGCCTTAGAACTAGACCACAATCTGTAGTTAACTGACATTTGAATTATTTTCGAATTTGAGACTACTACAAAGAGCACAGACATAAAATGTTGAGTCTTTACCTCCTGGTATATATGTGCAAGAATCTTTGTGTATGAAGTTTAGAGGTACATTTTTGGGTCATAAACTATGAATATTCACATTTTCAGACAATTCCAAATCATTTTCCAAAGTAGAACACATTTAAATCCCCACCGGATGTAAATGAGATTTGGTATTGCTCAATATCCTCTTTCATACATGCTATTGTCCCCAAAAAAGTTATTTTTAAATCTATATGTGAAAGGAAATCTCATTATGATCTTGTATGTTGTGTTTTTCTAATTACTGAAGAAGCTACATATCTTTTCATATGTTTATTATAGACCATACATGTTTTCCTTTCTTTGAAATTCCTGTTAGGGAGTTTTGCCCACTTCCCTATTGAGTGTTTTCTTTTTTTCTTATTAACTGATAGGAGCTTAAATAATCAAAGTAGGAGTAGTGAGAGACACATTTTTTTAACAATGTACTTTCATAAATTGTATAGAGGTAATTATCTTTTTTCTTTCAATAGCTAATTATTTTCACTCTGGTGGTGGGCCCATTTGACAAAGAAAAGAACTTACTTTTAAAGTTATTGAATTCTTCTTGACATTTTCCATTTGATTTTTTCTTTAACATGATATTCTCAAGATTTCTGACTTTACTAATATGTGGAATATAAAACTGAAAACAATGAAAAAAAACAGTCAAACAAACAGAAACTGATAGGCACAAACAACAGTATGGTGGTTACCAGAAAAAAAGGAGACTAGAAGGGTGATATATGATGATAGAAGATTTGACTAAGGAATACACAATGGTGATAGAAGGAGATTTGACTTGTGAAAACACAACGCGATATTTAGATGATAAGTTATAGAATTGTACACTTTAAACTTATATAATTTTATTAACCAATGTCATCCCAATAAATTTAATTTTTAAAAAGTTATTTATGTTTCAATCTTTTACTCAGTGCATATTAAATTTTACTCAATGCAGATAATTCCTACATTCTTTTCTTGAAATTTCATAACGTTAACTCACATCTATTTCTGTAATACTCTTTCAATTTGACTTTCAACATCTATTGAATAGTTTATTTTTTCAATATTTTTTTATTGTTACATGTATACATATCTTCCCATTGCCTCCCCCCCTCCCAGGCATACCCTAACCCCCTAGTGTCTTGTGTTCATTGGTTATGCTTACTTATAAGCATGCATACAAATCATTTGCTTGATCTCTTATCTACCCCACCTCTCCTTAATCTTCCTGCTGTAATTTGATAGTCTGTCTGATGCTTTACTGCCTCTGTATCTATCCTTCTGTTCATCAGTTTATAATGTTCTTTATTATCCACAAATGAATGAGATCATGTAGTGTTTATCCTTCATTGACTGGCTTATTTCACTTAGCATAAGGCTCTCTAGTTCCATCCAGGTTGCTGTAAATGGTAAGAATTTCTTCTTTTTAATGACAGCATAGAATTCCATTGTGTAGATGTACCATAGTTTTCTGATTCACTCATTTGCTGACGGGCACCTAGGCTGTTTCCAACTTGTAGCTATTGTAAATTGTGCTGCTATGGACATAGTGGTACCTTTCTGATTGGTATTTCTAATTTACTAGGCTATATTCCTAAGAGTGGGATTGTTGGGTCAAATGGGAGTTCCATTTTTAGATTTTTGAGGAAACTCCATACTGTTCTCTACAGTGGCTGCACCAGTCTGCATTCCCACCAGCAGTGCACAAAGGTTTATTTTTCTTCACATCCTCGCCAACACTTGTCGTTTGTTGATTTGTTGATGATTTCCATTCTGACAGGTGTGAGATGGTATCGCATTGTCGTTTTGATTTGCATCTCTCGACTTTGAACATGTTTAATGTGTCTCTTGGCCTTCCTTCTGTCATCTTTCGAAAAAGTTCTACTTAGGTCCATTGCCCATTCTTTTATTGGATAATTTATCTTCCTTTTATTAAAAACTAATAGACTTAATAAATGAATTTGGCAATGTAGCAGGATACAAAATTAATGCCAAGAAATCTATGGCATTTCTATACACTAATAGTGAAATTACAGAAAGAGAGACTAAAAAAGCAATTCCATTTACCATCACACAAAAAAAATTAAGATACCTAGGAATAAACCTAACTAAGACTTAAAAGACCTATATGCAGAAAACTACAGGACACTGAAAAAAGAGATAGAGGAAGATGTAAACAGATGGAAGAGCATATACCATTGGTTATGGGTTGGGAGATTCAACATCATTAAAATGTCCATACTACCCAAAGCAATCTATAGATTCAACGCACTACCCATTAAAATATCAATGACATATTTCATAGACCTTGAAAGAACTCTTCAAAGATTCATCTGGAACAAAAAAAGACCCCAAATAGCCACAGCAATCCTGAGAAAGAATAATAAAGTAGCTAAGATCTCAATACCAGATTTCAAGCTATATTATAAAGCAACTGTTCTCAAAACAGCCTGATACTGGCACAAGAACAGACATATAGACCAATGGAAGAGAAAAGAGAACCCAGATATCCACCCAAACCACTATGCTCAATTAATATTTGACAAAGGAGGCATGAACATACAATGCCAAGACAGCCTCTTCAATAAAAGGTGTTGGGAAAATTGGACACATACATGCAAAAAAATGAAACTAGACTACCAACTTAGACCATATACAAAAATAAACTCTAAATGGATACAGGACTTAAACATAAGATGGGAAACCATACAAATACTAGAGGAATCCATAGGCAGCACAATCTCAGAATATGCCTAAAGAACTGCTTCATTGATACTGCTCCAAGGGCAATGGAAACTAAAGAAAAAATAAACAAATGGGACTACATCAAAATAAAAAGTTTTTGCACAGCAAAAGAAACCATCAACAAAACAACAAGAAAGACCACTGCATGGGAGAACATATTTGCAAATGTTATCACTGATAAACGTTGAATCTCTAACATATTTTCAATAAATTGTTTGTAATGATTTCAAATACCATTTTTGTCATACATCAAGTTTCCCTGTATCTGTGCATTTGTTTCTAAGTTCTCCATTCTGTTATTTTGATCTGTGTGTTAATTAGTGGGCAAAATCTAATTTTTTGTAATGTAATTAGTATAGTTTTACAATATATTAATATCTAATAGGACAAATTCTTATTTTCCTCTCATAGAAGCATATTGGTTATCCATTATCCTTTTATTTTTTCATATAAATTTTTAAAATAGATTGTGAAATTCCGTCATAAAGCATTTTCAACTGTTACTATAGTTATATTTACTATTAGATCCATTTAAAGGAAATTGATGACTTTATGATATAACTTTTCTTATGCAAGAACATGTTGTTTATCAACCCAAGCCATTATGCTCAATTAATATTTACCAAAGGAGGCAAGAGCATTCAATGGGGTCAAGACAGGCTCTTTAATACATGGTGTTGGGAAAATTGGACAGATACTTGCAAAAAAAATAAAACTAGATCACCAACTTACACCATAAACAAAAAAATCCTTCAAAATGGATAAAGGACTTAAATGTAAGACAGGAAACCATAAAATCTTAGAAGAAGCCATAAGCAGCAAAATACCAAACATTTGTCATAACTATATATTTACCAATATAGCTCTTAGGCCAATGGATACTAAGGAGAAAATAAACAAATGAAACTATATCAAAATGAAAAGCTTCTGCACAGCAAAAGAAACCATCAATAAGACAACAAGAAAGCCCACTGAATGGGAGAACATAGTTGTCAATGATATCAATGACAAGGGTTTAATCTACAACATTTACAGGAAATTCATACAACTTAACAAAAGAAAGATAAACAACCTAATCAAAACATGGGCAAAGGACCTAAATACTTTTCAAAAGAGGACATACAGAAGGCCAAGAGACATATGAAAACATGCTCAAATTCACTAATCAAAACCATAATAAGGTATCATCTCACACCTGTCAGAATGGTTAACATCAACAAAGCAACAAATGACAAGTGCTAGAGAGGATGCAGAGAAAAAGGAACCCTCTTGCACTGCTGTTGGGAATGCAGATGGTGCAGCCACTGTGGAAAACAGTATGGTGTTTCCTCAAAAAATTAAAAATGGAACTGCCATTTGACCCAGTAATACCACTTCTAGAAATATATCCCAAGAAAACAGAAACACCAATCAGAAAGGATATATGCACCCCTATGTTCATAGAAGCACAATTTACAATAGCTAAGATTTGAAAACAGACTAAGTGCCCATCAGCAGATGAGTAGATTAGAAAACTGTGGTACATCTATGGAATGAAATACTGCACTGCTGTAAAAAAAGTAAGAACTTTTACCATTTGTAGTAGCATGAATGAAACTGGAGAGCATTATGCTAAGTGAAATAAGCCAATCAGAGAAAGATGAATATCATATGATCTCACTCATTTGTGGAATATAATAAACAACATAAACTGATGAACAAAAATAGAACCACAGTCATAGAAACATTGAATAGACTGTCCAACCTATGAGAAAAGGTGTGGATTAAGAAGGAAGAGATCAACCAAAGGACTTGTATGCAAGGGGGTATCTGGGGGAGAGGTGAATGAGGGGAAAAGAAGACTTATGTAATGCTTTAAAAAATAAAACATTTAAAATTTTAATAAAGAACAGGTTGTTGTTTTTTATTAGTTGAGTCCTTTAATGAACTTCTAAATCTTTCCAATTATGCATGCTTTGTATATCTTTTATAGATTGAGTCCTATATCTTTGTGTACTTTATATAATGTGTTGCTTTTGTAAAAGGTATTTTAAATTACATTTTTTATGTGAACTTTGTTTCTGATAGATTTGTTCCTGTTTTTGCAACTCTTGAATTATTAACTTATTGTTTTACCTTGATGGTTGAGATTTCCACTACAATATGCAAAAGAAGTGGTGATAGTAGTCATCCTTGTTTTGCTCATGATTTTTTAAAAAATAGTTTCAAATGTTTACTGTTATTCATGATGTTTGCTCTAGAGTTTTTTAAGTTTTGTTTTGTTTTTAAATTTCTGGGTTCTTTATCCTTTTTTATTTTTTATATTTTACTAGAGGCCCAGTGCACAAAATTCATGCATTGGGGGTGTTCCTCAGCCCAGTTTGCACTCTCTCCAATCTGGGACCCCTCAAGGTGGGATCAGGCCTAAATGGGCAGTCAGACATCCCTCTCACAATCCAAGACTGCTGGCTCCCAACTGCTTGTCTGCCTGCCTTCCTGATTGCTCCTAGCCAGTTCTGCCTGCCAGCCTGATTACCCCCTAACCACTGCCCTGCCAGCCTGATTGATGCATAATTGCTCCCCTGACAGTCTGTTTGCCCCTAACTGTTCTCCCCTGTGGGCCTATTCAATCCTAACTGTCCTCCCCTACAGGCCTGGTCACCCCTAAGTACCCTCCCCTGCAGGCCTAATCTCCCACAACTGCCCTCTCTTGCAGGCCTGATCCCTCCCAACTGCCTTCTTTTGCTGGCCATCTGGAGGAGGCCATCTTGTGTCCAGATGGGGGCAGAATCTTTGACCACATGGGGGTAGCCATCTTGTGTGTTGGAGTGATGGTCAATCTGCACATTATTCTTTTATTAGATAGGATAGAGGGCTGGTGCATGGGTAGGGGCCAGCTTGTTTGCCCTGAAGGGTGTCCTGGGTCAGGGTGAGGGTTTCCTTGGGGTGTGGGGCATCCTGGGCAAGGGGCCTGTGGTGGTTTGCAGGTTGGCCATGCACCCTCCTCTGGTCACCCAAGTGGGGGCCCTGGTATCTGGGATTTATTTATCTTCTGCAATTGAAACTTTGTAGCCTGGAGTGGAGCTAAGCTGTCTGCTTGCTCCATGATGGCAGCCATTTCTGTTGGAATTTACTTATCTTCTATAATGGAAACTCTTTGGCCTTAAGCAGAGGCCTGAGCTGGCCAGGGTGTGTGGAAAGCTTGGCTTACTCCTGCTCTCATTGTGGCTGTAGCCATCTTGTTTTTAGTTAATTTGAATTCTTGCTCCTGATTGGGTTATGGACATGGCCTGTGGGTGTAACAGAAGTATGGGAAATTTTCATATTACTCTTTTATTAAATAGAATGTCTCCGTTTCCCCCAATTAACCCCCCATACACACACCTAGCCATTCCCACCTAGCCATTCCCATCCAGAGCGAGCCCCCACCTCCACGGTGTCTGTCTATAGGTTATACTAATATGTATGCATACGAGTCCTTTATAGGTCTTCTTATCAAGTTAGAGACATTCTTTTCAATTCATACTTATCAAAAGTTTTATCACAAATGATTACTTGGCTTTGATACCTTTTTGCCTATATGGGTATAATTCTGTAGTTTCTATTTTTTCCCCTTGTTAATGTAGTGAATTATAATAATCCCCACCTATAATTTTCCTATTTTGTCTTGTCTTTAGCTAGTTTTTTTTTATATCAAATTTGTGCAAATCTCATCAAATATGTTGAAGAGTCTTCCAGCTCTTTCTATTCTCTGGGAGAGTTTGTGTAAGAAATGTTTGCCAGAATTCAAATGTTAGGTTATTTGGCATGCTATTCCTTGGTGTGATTTCAAACTACAGTTAAATTATGGTTTTAATTTCTAGGGGATTTCTACTTGGTCTCAAATCATTCTTATAAGTTATATTTCCTACAAATTTATATATTTCATCAGTGTACAAACTTATTTGTCTAAAGTTGCTTATAATATTTTCTCACTTCTTTTTAATATCTGTGCAGTAAGATATATTTCATCTTTTCTATGCCTAATGATATTTGTTTTCATATTCTCTCCTTTTTATTTTTTTTATAAATCTATCAGACACTTGTTTTTTTCCAAACAACTTTTAGTTTTTTAATACTTATATGAAATTTTACTTCCTTATTTTATTTGTTTCTATACGTATTTATATTATTTGTTTTCTACTTCTTTCTTAGGTGTATTCTGTTTTTATTTTTCCAATTTCTTAGAATCAGTATTGAACTCATTTAACTTTAAGCCTTCTCTCTTTCTAATATAAAAATTGTAAACTAGTATATTTTTCCCTATAAAAACTGCTTTTTTGTATCCTACAAATTTTGCATTAGTATATATTGTACATGGTATTTTTATTAGTTCTGACTGCATGTGTATTGCATAAATGAAACAATTACCTTATTACATTATGTGACAATGTATTAAGAGCATTTAGGGCACAGAATATGGCTTTCATAATTTCTAATGTGCATATTCTCTTAACCAAGATGTATCTAAAATAACTTTATAGTTTGCTTTCTCTTTTAACAGGGTGAAAACAAAATCAGCAGTTAATTTTTTTTAATGATCTTACAAAAGGCTAATGGCCTTTTGCATTTTTGTCACCTAAAATATAGAGAAAATAGAATATGATATAGCAAGAGAAAACAAGGGTGAATGTGCTGTTTGTTGAAATTATTTCTTATTAGGCACCAGTGCCTTTGCATTCAGATTGCTAAGGAGGCCTAGTCTTGTTGCCCACGAGCCTGATTTGTTTTTATACTCAAGCCTTCATCACTTTGTTCCTTCAGCAAGTCCCTTAAGCTTTAGAAGCCTTAGTTTCCTTATTTGGAAATTGAAATTCCCAGGATATTTTCCAAGGATTTGATGAATATGGAAGCACTTTTTTAAAAGTTCTATGCAAATATAAAGATTATTTTTCTTTTTATGTCAGTATAAATACTCAAATATTTATACTTCGGTTCTTTTTCTCATGTGTGCCTTTTTGTATTTCCTCCAGATAGCCTTCACTTTCTCTGTACAAAGAGGTCACATGTCGCAGATTGTTTCTTTATAGATGTGAAAGCTCCTGGAGATCACATATTCAAAGCTCTTCCAATTGCAGATGAAAAAACCAAAGGTTTAGATAATGATTATCCCACTGTCTATAAACAGCAGATGTGAAATAAATGTCCTAATAGTATCACAGCCAAAACCAAAATAAAGATCTCTCTTCTGATCTGGTGTTTTCTACCATGTTCTTATCTGATAAGTGATGCTTTATTAATTCTGACTGCATATGTATTGCATAAATTAAATAATTACTTTATTACATTATGTGACACTCTGTTAAGAGTATTTAGGGCACAGAATATAGCTTTCATAATTTTTAATGTGCATATTCTCTTAACCAAGATGTATCTTAAATAACTTCATAATTTGTGTGATTTCAAACTACAGTTAAATTATGGTTTTAATTTCTAGGGGATTTCTTTTTTTTATTGATTTTTTTTTTTTTTTACAGAAAGGAAGGGAGAGGGATAGAGAGTTAGAAACATCGATGAGAGAGAGACATTGATCAGTTGCCTCCTGCACGCCCCACACTGGGGATGTGCCCCCAACCAAGGTATATGCTCTTGACTGGAATGGAACCTGGGACCTTTCAGGCTGCAGGCCAACGCTCTATTCACTGAGCCAAACTGGTTTAGGCTCTAGGGGATTTCTACTTGGTCTTAAGTCATTCTTATAAGTTATATTTCCTACAAATTTTTCTTTAGTTCTGACCACTAATTAGCCACCATTTATGCTCACTATTCCATCCAGCGTGGCTCTCCATCAGCCTACTTGAAATAACAGTTAAAAGGCTTTAAAAAAGCTGTGCAATTTTCCCTATAGTGTACCTACTAATTTAAAGATGAGCCTCAAGATGCCTAAATATTTTTAAATAAAGTAAAATTTAGACATCTAAAGGGTTTAATACAACCCTTTAGATGTCTAAAACCAGTATTAGAGTACTCATTGTAGGGCTAAATGACATGCATCTCACAATTGTCCATTTGTTTTCCACCCTGAAAAAAACAGCCCCTAGTGATAAGTCACTTAACTTATAAACTAATGGGCTCCATTAAATCTATATTGATTGATTTGATATCAACAATCACCCAGAAAGGTTCATTCAGTACATATATTCAGTCACCATGACTTTGGTGCATTGCATGGGAATATTTTCAGAAAGATAGTTCACTTAAGCCTGGGTGGCAGTGGACAGTTCTAGTTAAAAGGATGTGGGCTCAGATGATCCGGTTGCGATAGCATCCTTACTAATGGCTATGGAAGATCGCTTGTTCTAAGGAGCTTCAACATCCTTCATGAAAAGGGAGCCTCTGCAGCAGCCCCGGCGTCCCCTGTCCAGCGCCAGTGTCCCTCCGCAGCGGCACCAGAAGTCTCCAGTCATTATGCACTGTAGAAAAATCAAAGAATTCCAGAACGAAGCCCTGGAATGCTTGGCTGCCTCCCAGCTTTCTGATGAAGAAGTAAATTCCATTGTTGTCTCACTCCCCTTTCCGCACTATCGGGATCAGCAGTTACTGTACGCCAGCACCTTTCTCCCCTAAGAGACTGTTCGGCCAGGCCAGGAAGCCCAGAAATCTCATCAGATAAATTCACAGCGCTCCCCGCATTTATCTTCTACACTCTCGTCTGTCTCTCCTGTCAAGGACAGTGGGCTTCGTGACTTTCGCCATGCCTGGACTGTTGCGTGTTCACTGTTGCCAATGACTCTTTGAACTGATCTCAAATCTGTGTCAGAAAAGCCATGATGGATTCCCATTGCCATCCTGAACCACAGATTGGGATATCGCACCTTTAAACCGCGAGGCCTGGTAAACAATACAGCATGTACCCAGCTTCATAAACACTCCCGTTACAAAGGGCACTGCAAACCCAGTGTGATAGGACTTGACCTTAAAAGCTATAGACAATCTAGTGGAGCACAGACGGTTTCATAAAGTACAATCACTTCCTGGAATTCTTGGGTCAGTGCAGTCGGAGCCGTGCAAATCCTGTTTTCCTTGCATTGTTTCCTGCATGTGAATATCATCAGTCTAGCAGGACTGTAACCATGGCACTTGTAAATAGCCAAGGGGCGACTTCTGATAAAGGCTTATAGTTATAAGGAGATTTTTTGTAAAGACAAGTCTGAATCAAACTTACAAATGTCATCTGTCAACAACAACTTAACAAACTGCAGTTTCAAAAGCACATACATCCAGACCCAGATGTTTTTAAGTCACCAAATGAAACAAAATAGTTGCTCACAGCATTGAGACTAGTGTGTTGTTCCTCATTTGTTGTGATGTCAATTTACACAAAATCATAAAAAGCAAGTGGATGAACACTAACCAGAATTGTAAGAAATTCTTTCCATATATGGTTCTTTTTTCACTTAACAAGTTTGTGAAATAATAGTTTGGTCTTTTAAAAAGAAAAGAAAAAAAGCAGTGATGCTTCCCCTTGAAAACAAATATTCTTCACTGTTGGACAATTCCACTCCAACTTTATTTGCTACTTGATAGGTTGTTAATTATACTCTGAGAGAGTATAAAGGAGGAGCCAGACCAAAACGGATTAAAGATATATTTTCCCCATTTGCTATAAGTTCAGTATATAAAATTTGGAACTGCAGAATCAGTCCCGATTCTTCAGTGTTGGACCTGATTGAGATGTTGGTTGAACTGACACCTTGTTAAACTTTTCAGTAGATTTAAAACAGGATGAATAGTGGACAAAATGTTGACAAAAGTGTTTTAAGGCTCTGAGAAAGATTTCCTTAGGAGAAAAACAAAGAAAAAAAATCTTGTAAATTTCTCAATTATGTTTTCATAGATGCCCATGTTTGATTTAATTAAGTGGCTAAGGAAGTAGATCTTAAAAGTTTCTATCACAAAAACATAAATTGTTGTAACTATATGTATGCAGATGGATGTTGACTAGACTTATTGTAGTGACCATTTTGCAATATATACAAAGATTATGTCATGTTATATATCTGAAGTTAATATAATGCTATGTCATTTCTATCTCAATAAAAGTAAATAAAACTTTAATTAAATAATTTTATTTTCTAAAGTTTAAGTTTAATCCTTGTCTGGTGTGGCTCAGTCTTATGCACCAAAAGGTCATCAGTTCAATTCCTGGTCAGGGCACATACCCAGGTTTCAGATTTGTTCCCTGGTTGGAGTGTGTATGGGAGGCAACTAATTGATCTCTGTCTCTCTCTCCCTCTCCCTTCCTCTCTTTAAAAATCAATAAAAACATATAAAAATAAGTTTTAGAGATAAATCATGTAGTGATAACTGACTTAGTAAAAACCTGAGCATCCCCCTGCCTGGTAGACAGGTGGGGGATGGTGATGGCAGGGATGGCAATGAAACAACCTTCACCTACCAGCAGAGTGGGCAGACACCACTGAAGCCGCACTTCACCACTAACACTGAGCTGCTAGACACAGAGGTAGACGCATGGGGACTCAGAGGGGCAGCCCATGGCTCTGGGCTGGCTCTGACCAGTTTGGCTCAGTGGGTAGAGTGTTGCCCTGTGGACTGAAGGGTCCCGGGTTCGATTCCAGTCAAGGGCATCTACCTTGGTTGCTGGCACATCCCCAGTAGGGAGTGTGCAGAAGGTAGGGATTGATGTTTCTCTCTCATGAATGTTTCTAACTCTCTATCCCTTACCCTTCTTCTCTGTAAAAAATCAATAATATATATACATATATATGTTTTTTAAATTAATAAAAATAAAACCACGTTTAAAAAAAAATAAATAAATAAATAAAAATAAGTTTTAAATAAAATCACTAATATTTGAGCATTATTTTCCCATGAGTATTAAGGATCATCAGCTTAATACCTTTGGGTAATAATTAAATCATTAATTATACTAATACATTATACATAGTATTAACAGTCTTAGGGTGGTAAAATACTAAAAAATATAAATATTAAAAATACAAAATACTTCCCAGTTAAATCATTTATCTTAAAAGGTTAGCACAAGTATTTTCAATTAATTGTTTTTCTCAAAATATAACTTAGGATGGTAATCTGTTTTCATATTCTCTCTTTCCATGAAATTACTCTGGGTTTCAATATCCTCTAGTGATTTTATAAAATCTATAATGCTTTTACAAAGAAGCAAGGCTCCGAAAGCTCTTGTGTAAAGCCACATAGCTAAACAAGTAGCAGACTCAGGATTTGAGTTGAGGTGTTCATGGCTTAAAAGCAATTTTATTTAACCCTAATAATGCAATTGCATTGACAACAGATTTCAAACACAAATGTTCTGAAGAATCTGGAGAAAGAGGAAAGAATTGGATAGAACTGATGCATATGGACAGAAGATGCTGTGAGTTAGGACAGAAAACAAGTGGCATGATTTAGTCATAAAGCAATATAATTTCAACTTGATTTTCCTTCTCCATTGTCCTTCCTTATTACCTTACTTATAATGTGGTCATAGTTATGTCAAGTTGCTAAATTCCTGCATATTTGGTTTCGTCATGGGAGGCAAGTAATTGCTGATTGATTTAAATCAATAAAATGAAATAAATTACAGTTTTCCAGAATTCAGTTCCATGGAAGGTGAAAATGTAGTTTCAACCTCCTCTGTGTGAACTAGTAAGCTGATGTCAGTTCTCAAATATTTGACTCTTTTTTATGGAATTAAGAGTTCCCCTACCTCATAGATAAGGTAAGGAACACATGCCCAGCAGCCAGTAGACTGGGAGACCATTTCTTGGCATACCCTGTTCATAAAAACCACCTTATGGTGTCCTGTTACCATTTTGTCTGGTACCTAATAATGACACATCAAATTTGGCCCTCTGATAAGCATGAGTAACTTCCTCCATAGCCTAAGAGAGGCACATAGCATGACTTTGGAATCAAGTTTGGCTTTTCATATTGTATTTACTTTGTAGAATCCATTTACGGGCATAGGGCTGGGAGATAAAATATCTTTTTTCATGAAGGTCCCAGAGGGACAGCAGGCATACAATGTCGCCTCATACCACACAAACAATACAACACAGAAGACTCCTTCTAGCATGATAAACAACGCACAGTCTCAGTCTCCATGTTCTTGACATTGACAATGCTTTTTAAATTAGATCAAAAAGATGCTTGGGTTTTTTTTTTTTTTCATTTTAAGTTAGTGTCTGAACAGGCAAAAATTCTATCCAATTGTTGGATGGCATAGACCCCAAAGTCTGATGACCAAAATGAATTGCCCTTTTGGCATACTGAGTGCATTTATCCTAGAGAGCTGCAGGGTAGATAAAAATTATTTTAGTGTGGCTCAGTTCATTGGGCATCATCCCATGCACCAAGAGGTTCCTGGTCAGGGCACATGTCCAAAGGGGTGCATGCAGGAGGCAGCCAATTTGATGTACTCTTATATAAATGTTTCTCTCTTCTCTATTTCTTTTTCTCTAAATATCAATAAACTATTTTTTAGAAAAATTATTTTAGGTTGCAGTTTTCACCATAATGTTATATCAATTATAGCTCACGAGTGGCCTGATGCAGGAATGAAGATTTGTGCAAGAATGGGCCTTCATTTCCCTGGCTGCCTGCACTGCCTTTGCTCTGGTTGGAGCAGCCTTTCTGCCTTCCCACACTGCTCAGAAGCCCAGAGCAACTGGGGTAGTGTGGAACACCTGCATCTTGGCCATAGTGCAAGCGTCCCACCACATCCCTGGCTGCTAGATATCTGTATATGCAAATTAACCTGATATCTTTTTGGGGGTTAATTGGCATACTCACTCCTGATTGGCTGGTAGGTGTCTCGAAGGTATGGTAAATTAGCATGTTACTCTTTTACTAGGTAGATATTACTTCATAATTAATAATACATAGTATTTTGATAGGACCTAAAGATTGTTTTAGAGTGACATTTCTCTTTTAAAAGAAAACAAGCAGAAAAATCAAGTTTGCAAAAATCAACAACACTATTTCTATTTATCCCTATTTTTGAAATATTTGCAAATCTATGATACAAAAATTTTTCTAAAATAATTTAAATATTATTTGACCTAGAAATTAAAACAAAGACACTCTCAGTCCTAAGATTTCACCTTAGTCATCAATATATTCTCTATGAATAAATGTGTGCCTTTCTATTTAGAAGAAAGGAAATTTTCTTAGAACAATATATATTTACACTCACTAACAATTCATTTACCCAGAGTATGTAATAAGTAAAGAAAAATAATTCAGATCTGAATCCAGCCAACGTGGGTATTACTGATCAAGAATTAGGGTATGAGCACAAGCATTACTTAGAAAAAATCCAAAGAGATGAATCTCCAAAAAGAGCTATGAATAAAGTGCTAAGGGAAGCCCCATTTAAATATTAATAGACTCAAAATGAAACTCAGGCCATCAGGAGGGTAATGGCACACAATATCAGAGAGCTTTAATCTGTCAGTAGCTCTCTGTTCAATTATGTTCTGTATGGAGTCCCCAAGATGCTTGCTTTAATAAGTTACCTTCTTGCAAAAGCAACCCAAATTCAGTTTAAATATGGCTTATTTCTTTATTCATTATTGAAAGTTGAAGCTTTTTATAGACTTCTGAAAAATTAATTTTATTTCAATTGAAGAAAGATGCAGACAAAGTGTGTCTGTCTGGTCAAGGGTTATGAGAGTTTTCATGACTAGCAAATAACTAGTCCCACCTAAGGTTATAATAAAAAAATACATCCTTGATATCATGGTTTTTAAAGAACCATTGAACAGCTGTAATCCTGACTGATAGAAGTCAATTATATGGAAATAACCTTGGGAGAGTTTTTTTTCTAACTATCTCTGTAAACAGCAAGAGGTAGTTGATTTAAGCTCAGAGGCAGACCCAGCCCTCTTGAATGAAGCTAACCCTGAGAAATATTTCTTTTACTGTAGATAAGGAGAAGAATTATCAGGTTTTCTCACAACATTGACTAACTCAACTCTCACAAAAGAAGAAACTTCCTATTTATAAGCAGTGATACTTTTTATCAGTTTCCCCAGCTCCTCATTAATTCTTTCCAACAGGTTGGGAATAAGCAGATGTCCCTCTCTCTGTTTTAAATTTGTTTTTAAGGCACAAGCAAGGAACCCTTTGAAAATCATTAGGTTGGTCGTGTTATTATTGTACTGTGCAAACAGAATGTATTGCCTCCCAAAGTCAGAGGCAGTCAGGGTTCCTTCTAGGGCTGAGAAAGAGGCTACTTCCCTACCTTCATTTTCTTAGAGATTTTACCCCATCCAAGGGCAGGGTCATCTTTTCAAAGTCAAAGAGTGAAACTGCATTCTCTAGAGATGTTAGAATTTGGAGAAAATTACTTGTTGGATCTCAGAACACAATATAAATTATAATTCTGAGACTTTGAAGAAGAAATGGCATATTTGCAGATTTTTCAGCTTTTATTGCTCCCCAAATGGGAATACAGATTATTAATAGAAGAAATGGTGATTTATCAATAATAAGATTAGATCACCTCAATCAAGGTGCAAAAGGTTAGATGGAGATTCATGAGACAGACATTCTCGGATATAATTCCTGAACATAAATTTGGGCTCACTTCAAAGGGCATTAAAAATTAGACTGGGAATTAGATAACCAAAATTAGGGATAATGAAAGAATTACGAATATTCTGCTATATCATTTTTCTAAAAGGCTTTGAATATCATTCACTTTTTAAGAACCAGAAATAATAATGTTGATTCATTTCTGATTCTCTTGGTCACTTGAAATGAAACTAGATCAAAAGAGTCCTTGTAATAATATGGTACCAAGTCTATTCTAGATAGTTTTGTTAAAATCACTGCTGCTTGCAGGCTAACAAATTGTACCCAAATTTCTGGGTTTTGTTTTCCTTTGAACCACATTTAGGATAAGAAAAAACAAATATTCTTGCAAAGTGATGAACTAGATTTAGTCCTTTCTGATTCAGGTCTGGGCGATGGCTCTGAAATTCTTGCCTATGAGTCTGGACCTGTTGAATTATTGAAAATCAGCAGTGCTAGTTGCTGTATGCTGGTGCAGTACAAACATAAAGCTATTAAAAAACCCAGAACAAGAAAATATTATGCTCTGGGTTGCCTGGGGGATTAACATACATCAAAATGCCTAGTCCTGTACCTAAAAATAGGAGGTGTCTTCAATGTCTTTAGCAAAGGCAACTTATGCTTTGTAAGAAATAAAAGCTGGTGAGTATTCCTGGTGGGTTTTCTCAAGCTGACAAGTGATTCTCTGATTCTTAGTTTAATAGACAGAGGATGAGAATTGCCCTGAAGATAAGTACTGAGCTCAAAATGCCAAGTATAGTTAAGGTAATTAATCTCAATTTTCTTGGCTTCATTTCTTTATTTGAGATAATTTTGTCATCTTTGTTCAGTAGAAGCCTTGGGAGTTTGTAGTATATGACTTTAAGTTGATTTTACTTACACCTTTGAAATATTACATGTGTACAAATTGGAAAATTTCATGAGTACAATGTCAACTATTTTTTGATCAACACACAGACTCTATCAAAAATCTATCAAACATTAAATTGATTTCTAAAATGTTCAGTTCTGTACTCAATCTCTTGTTAGTTTAAGTCACTGATATGAGACAAACTTTAGAGAATGACTCACTCTACAGGGTCCTGGAGAAGGAGTACTAATGAGGAGTTAAATGGGATCAGATATTTTAGGGAAAGGGCCATGGGGAGGGAAGATAGTAGATGAAGAAATGAGTCAGATGATCAGGATCCCTGAACTCAAGGATTTTAATAGGAACTAATATTGGGTAGATGAGTGCAAAAGGAAATTGGCTGATTTATTTTTTTCTTTTAAGAGCCAATAGATGGCAAGAGCAGGAAATACAAATTCCTAGACTAGTGAGCTTCTGCAGCAACCCTTTTCTGGACACCTCTTGTTACTTTCATTGTAATAAACTTTACTTCCCTTTGCTTACCCCTCCCTTTTCATAGAATTCACTCACTGACTCTTTTCTTTTTCAAAATAAATCTTTATTGTTCAAATTATTATAGTTCCTCTTTTTTCATTCCATAGCTCCCCTCCACCCAGTTCCCACTCCAGCCTCTGTCCTTACCCCTTCCCGCCACTGTCTTCATCCATAGGTCTAAGTTTTTTGTCCAGTCTCTCCCTGCACTCCCATACCTCTTTCCCCCCAAGAATTATCAGTCCACTCTCTTTCTATGCCCCTGATTTTATTATATTCACCAGTTTATTCTGTTCATCAGATTTTTTATTCACTTGAATTTTAGATTCACTTGTTGATAGATATGTATTTGTTATTCATAATTTTTATCTTTACCTTTTTCTTCTTCCTCTTCTTAGAATATCTTTCAGCATTTCATATAATACTGACGGTGATGAACTCATTTAGCTTTTTCTTTTTATCTGTGTAACACTTTGTCTGACCTTCAATTCTGAATGATAGCTTTGCTGGGTAGAGTAATCTTGGTTGTAGTTTCTTGCTGTTCATCACGATGAATATTTCTTGCCACTCCCTTCTGGCTTGCATAGTTTCTGTTGGGAAATCAGTTGATAGTGATATGGGTACTCCCTTGTAGGCAACTAACTGTTTTTCTCTTGCTACTTTTAAGATTCTCTCTTTGTCTTTTGCCTATGGCATTTTAATTACGATGTGTATTGGTGTGGTCCTCTTTAGATTCCTTTTGTTTGGAGTTCTCTGTGCTTCCTGGACTTGTAAGTCTATTTCTTTCACCAGGTGGGGGAAGTTTTCTGTCATTATTTCTTCAAATTATATCTTGCTCTTTCTCATCTTCTGACACCTCCATAATTCTGATGTTGGTATGCGTGAAGTTATCCCAGAGGCTCCTTACACTACCTTAATATTTTTGGATTCTTTTTTCTTTTTTCTTTTCTGTTGGGTGTTTTTTGCTTCTTCGTATTTTAAATATTTGACTTGATTCTTGTGATCCTCCAGTTCAGTGGTTGGCAAACTGCAGCTCATGAGCCACTTGTGGCTCTTTGGCCCCTTGAGTATGTATCTTTCACAAAATACCATGGTCTGGGCGAATCTATTTTGAAGAAATGGTGTTAGCTCCCACAACCTTGCAGGGGTCTGAACCTTCACCCCTTCTGAGGGAGGTCTGCTGCCCCCATGGATACCTCGCTTCCCACACTCAACACAGATTGGGACCCAGGAAACAGACAGAGACGTGGCCCAGCTCATATCAGGACCCAGGTAAGAGACAGAAACATGCCGAGAGCAGCTGCCCTATATCTAAATTTAGCCTAGTACTAGGAATGCTCAGTGCCTACTCAGTGCAAATAAACCTTTCACTAATATATACAGGGTAATCTAAGATTATTGGTAGAGTATTAAATTTGACGTAAAAGAGTTATCAAGCTTTCAGATTAATTTAAATTGGCGAACTGAAATAAATGAACACCCAAGAAAATATAAGTATACTGGACAAAAAGCCGTTTCTAAAGTATTAATTAAAATTTTTATTGATAGCTCATCTCATGGTAAAATTGCTTAATATGCAATGAACATAAAACAGGCATATTTGTGTGCAAAAAATTAAAATGTAAAGTTATCAAAGAGAGAGAGAAAGAAAAAGAGGGGGGGAGGGAGACAGAGAGAGAGAGAGAGAGAGAGAGAGAGAGAGAGA
>JAAGEH010000392.1:12835139-12849781 GCA_011751065.1 Lasiurus cinereus
AGAAGAAGAGGAAGAAGAAGAAGAAGAAGAAGAAGAAGAAGAAGAAGAAGAAGAAGAAGAAGAAGAGGAAGAGGAAGAGGAAGAAGAAGTATCAGAAGAAGTTTAAGTTTAAAAATTTTGGCTCTCAAAAAAAATTTCAATCATTGTACTGTTGTTATTTGTCTCTGTTGACTAATGAGTTTGCCTATCACTGCTCTAGTCTACTGTTGGATCTCTGTATATTATTCTTTCAGTCAGTGTATGCTTCATTTCTAATTGGTCCTTTTTCATATTCTCTAGGGTCTCAATAAATTTATGGGCAGTTTCTAGAAAATTCTTGAAAAAACCTTATAACCATGGTTTTTAACTCTATATCCAGTAGTTTGCTTTCCTCCATTTCTGTCATTTGTGACCTGTTTCTTTGTCTCTGCATTTTGGCTGCTTCCCTGTGTTGATAGAGTGGCTTTGTGTGCTAGGTGTCCTATAGGGCCCAGTGGCTCAGCCTCCCCAATTACCTGAGGTGGACACTCTTGATGCACCCCTTTGTGGGCTGTCTGTAAAGTCTTGTTGTACTTAAGCCTTGACTGTTGTTGGAATCAATGGGAGGAATTGACCTCTGGGCTAATTGGCCTTAAGAATCAACTGTGTCTATGATGGTAAAACTTCTGTGCTGGAGACACTCTTATGGTGCAAGATTGGCTTCAGTGGAGCTTTGGTGCTCATTGAGTCTGCCCCCTGAGTGTGTCCTTTGTGGATCTGAAGAGTTGTAATCTGGATGGTCCCACTCTGACCATTAGATACACTGGCTCTTGGATCTCTAAGGAAGTACTAATTTAGCCTCTGCCTGAGGCCACCCAGCAGAAGCTATGGAGAGATGTGCAAATTCCTCTTCTTTGTTTGGGGTTTGGAGGTGCCCAGATGAGGCCCAGTTATGAAGCAATGCAAGCTGCTATGGGGCCTGGGACCTTCTTTTGGATGTTCTGGGTCTCTCTGACAGCTGCATTTTGTTAGGTAATTTTAGATTGCAAAGGGCCAAGCCATTCATATGCAAAAGCCTCTGCACAGAGCTTAGATGGGGTGGGGTCTCAGAGAATCCACAGGGTGGAGCAAACAGCTATAGCTAATCCTCAGCCCTGCCCTAAGAGGCCCAAGGGTCTCAGTGTCTCACAGTAATCGCTGCAAGCAACTCTGAGATAAAGCCTCCCTTGAGTTCTGCCTGATGCCAGACAGTCCAGTTTCTCCCAGTGATTCTGGGTCCCCAGAGTCTCCCCTGGAACTGGAGTTCAGAGCAGTTGGTAGCTTGTGTCTTTCAACAGTGTACTCATTTGCCAGCCCTTTCTGCACTCACACCTCCATACTTCTGCACTTTGCTTCTGTACCTCCTTTGAGTCTCAGTGTGTTTTTCTCTTTCCTTCTATTTGTAGAATTTCCACTTAGCCAGCCTTCCTGTGGTTCTGGATGATGTCTTTTTTGTCTTTTAGTTGTAGTTTTGAAGTATTTGTGTGAGGTAGCAATTTCAGGTATTTACCTAAGCTGCCATCTTGCTTTCTCTGACTCACTGACTTCTTGAGACAACAAACCCAACAGCTCATACTTGAGCCTCAGGCTTATCAAGGCAAGACATGTTTGCCTTGAAGGAATGTTGCATCTTAGTCTGTCAACCTAAAGTTCTGTATTAATTTTACACTAAAATATAAATGAATAGGATTTAATTGTTTTTCTAATGGATCATTTTTTTCCTACAGAAACATTAAATGCCAGCCCCAAATATCCAGGAAGACCTACCAGCTTATGTTAAGCACTGCCATGTCTCACTGTACAATATAAAGTATTTTGTGACCTTAAGGAGATTACAGAGCTACCTTTCTCTTCTCCTTTTCTTCCTTCTTATTCATTTTCGCCTTCTTTTATTTTTTTGGTGGAAGTTGCACAGTTAATCCAATGGGGCATGATGATTAGGCAATTTTAAAGCATCTTAAAATACTATTGCTCTTAGTATATGACACAAAGAAGCAACACTATTTTTTGTCCAAAGAGTGTGATTAGGAAATCCAACTTGCTAGACTCTTGAGGCAAGGAGTGACTGGCATTTTCAGAGAGCACTTGGACTCACCTAAGAGGGGGAAAATGCTTCTTGAGAATTCCTTCAAGTCACTGAAGCCTATCACATTAATATGATTGCTCTGGTTTATCATGGAGAGCTGCAGGCCATCTCTTGCTGTGCGGATCCTTCATCATTCTGAGCTGCAATGCCAGGGAGGCTTTGAGAAGTGTCAATGAGCTTTTTTCCCTCAAAGGACATTCACACATGTCCTGAGCATAAAGTCTGAAAAACAAAACATCTGGGAGGCACTGGGCATAAAATGAAGAGAATAGAAAGGAGGGAAAGAGGAAGAAGGGAAAAGAAGAAAATAGGGATGTGAACAAAAGGACACATAGGAATAACAGGACATTTTGTTATCAGAAATTAAACCCATTTCCGTTCTGGCTCCCTAAGATATGTTCATCCAAGTACACTGTGTTCCTGGTAGCAAAAGCTTGCTAGACTCTTGAGGGACTTTCTTCAAGCCTGACCATAAAGATTGTGCTGATCTGGGGATCTGCAGATGTTGGAAGGCAGGGTGTATGTAACAGAAAAATTCTCCCCAGGGGTAGAGGGTTTTGCCTTTCTGAGAGAAGCTGCCCATGGAGATTCTTTCTTTGAAGGGTTGCATCATGAATAAGTATTATGAGGATTAAAGGAGTGACCTTATGACTCATCAGGTTTGGTTGTCCATAACCAAAGAAAAGAGAAAACAGTACAAGATTTTTGTTTTTTAAAAGAGCTTAATAAAAACAAAATGATAAGATTATAGCCAAGGTCAACCATCTAAATAGAGGGAGCCTAAAATAGAGACCAGAAGCATAATGATCATAATGACTCCTCTGCTGAAGGATCTCTGCTGCACAGTTAGAGGTGGGAGAGCAAGAGTATAGCCAAAGAAGAAATCTCAGGGCTGGTGGATCTCTCTCCACAAAAAAACAATAGATAAAGGTTCATTTATAACCAGCCAATTGCTACTGGTAACATTTGGTCTAGCCAACATTCAGATGGTTACATTTAAAAAAGTTCTGACCTTTGCACCAATTTTCCCAAAGAGAAGTAAAGTTTAGATACTTTCCCCATATTTTGACTTTTTTATAATTATCCTATTATTCTTCATCTCTTCCTGATTATCTTGCTTTATAAAATAAAATTTGTTTCTTTTTAAATTACACAAGAAATGTTTATACATTGACATGTTGAGATTCAAATTTTCTTGACATACATAATATTGTATTATGTCCACATCATGCATCCCTACATTTCCACTCCCTTCTGCAGAGTAAATCCCTATTAATTGTTTTGTATCTATTCTTTCAGTTTTATATATATATGTAAAATATATTTATATATGTATATATATGTTTATACACATGCATATTCACATCAACATATATACAAACATATACATACACATACATGTACACACACATTTAAATTTACTTAGCCAGAATCATTACATCATCATTAGTATCAAAATTTTCAAAGGGTAGATGAAAAGGTGGGTAAGGTATCATTACTTTAAAATTCCTATGTCTAGTAATACTTGGAAACTCATATGTAAAATATCTAATTAAATATATTTTTTCAAGTATTCATGAGCTTTATCTTCATGTAATAGTAAAAGTAGATCAGGGCTAAGTTCTGTTAGCAAATCATGGTTATTTCTCTTCATTTAGTTGTTATATGTACCAATGGGAGAGGTAATGGGCTTTTGAAAGATTTATTTTCTAAAATTTTTGAAATCATTAATTCAGTAAGAGAATTCCACAGGCATGAGTTCTTACATCAACTTGGAAGAAAGAGTCATGACCTAATAATTTCAGTTTTAGTTTCAAGTCTAAATATAGAAAGAGACTCAGCCATAATTAATGAAATAATGTTGACTTAAATAGGCTGGTAGTCCTTTTGTCATAGAGAAAATAATTATATCAGCTTTACAAACGAAGTTCAGGTCTTACCTATTCAAGAAAACTTAGTTTACTATATCCAAACTTACCAAAGAAAATATCAGAGAATGATATTTTAGCAATAAGATTCTTTTTTTAAAATATTTTTTTATTGATTTTTTACAGAGAGGAAGGGAGAGGGATAGAAAGTTAGAAACATCGATGAGAGAGAGACATTGATCAGCTGCCTCCTGCACGCCCCCTACTGGGGATGCACCCCCAACCAATGTACATGCTCTTGACCGGAATCAAACCTGGGACCTTTCAGTCCGCAAGCTGACGCTCTATCCACTGAGCCACACCGGTTTTGGCAGCAATAAGATTCTTAATTTATAAATAGTTTCCCCATAATAACTGACTTCACTCACATACTTACAAAGTAATTATTTCAAGTGGTTTATTTTCTAAGAGTTAAGAAATGCTACAACTTTGTAATGTAAATCCTTTTCAGAAAAGTTGACAATTCATCTTTCAAAAGATGCAATATAATCAGTCATTCAAGTTGCCCTAGCAAGGCTTTCAAAATTTAAAGTTAGAAGCCACCCTTTTTACATCACAAACTAGGGGCCCAGTGCATGAATTTATGCACTGGGATCCCTTAGCCTTGCTTGCAGGATTGAGCTCAAACTGGCTCTATGACATCCCCCAAGTGGTCCTGGATTTCGAGAGGGTGCAGGCTAGTCTGAGGGACCTTACCCATGCACAATAGGGGTTGGGGAGGGACACAGTAGTTTGGCCAGCCAGAGAAGAACTGCAGGAGGGATTCAGGTCATGTCCAGCCCATCTCACTCAGTTCTCATCAGCAGGACCCCAGCAGCAAGCTAACATACTGGTTGGAGCGTCTGTCCCCTGGTGATCAGTGCACATCATTGTGAATGGTTGAGTGGCTTTACTATATCATTAGCATATTACACTTTGATTGGTTGAACAGCTGACTGGTCCACTGGACACTTAGCATATTAGGCTTTCATTATATAGGCTATGGGATAAGTGGTGGTGGTGGTGGTGGTGGTGGTGGTAAGAATTTTATGAGCTTTTTAAAATGCATGAAAAGGCAAAGAAAAATATTTTTAACCTTATTTTTTTATATGCTATCTATGTATTGATGATTGCCATATAAACATTTTTGGCCAGTCATTTTTTATTTTTTTTAAGTTCAGACTTCTATTTACAAAAGTTAACTTTCATTTTTCTCCATTTGGATGTCTCGCAAGAATTGCAAATGTGATATTTAAAATTATTAAATTTTTATTTCTGCCCACTCCCTTGATTTACAAACCTACTCTTTTCCAAAGATATCTTCTCAATTAAAAAACCCAACATCTGCTCATTTACTCAACTAAAAAATGTAGGATAATTCTTAATTATTTTAATGGAAAATGCATTGAATCTATAGATTGCTTTGAGTAGCATGGACATTGTGATGATATTGATTCTACGAATCCATGAACATGGTATGTTCTTCCATCTGTTTATGTCTTCCTCTATCTCTTTTTTCAGTGTCCTGTAGTTTTCCACATTTAGGTCTTTTGCTTCTTTAGTTAAGTTTATTCCTAGGTATCTTAATTTTTTTCATGTGATGGTAATGGGATTGCTTTTTTAGTTTCTCTTTCTGTAAACTCATTATTGGTGTATAGAAATGCCACAGCTTTCTTAGCATTAATTTTGTATCCTGCTACATTGCCGAATTCATTTATTAAGTCCAATAATTTTTTGATGGAGACTTTAGGGTTTTCTATATACAGTAACATGCCATCTGCAAATAAGGACAGTTTTACTTATTCTTTTCAAATTTAGATGCCTTTATTTCTTCTTCTCTGATTGCAAAGGATAGTACTTCCAGCACCATGTTGAACATGAGTGGTGCAAGTGTGCATCCCTGTCTTGTTCCTGTTCTTAGGGGAAATGGTTTTAGTTTTTGCCCATTGAGTATGATGTTAGCTGTGGGTTTTTCGTATATGGTTTTATGATGCTGAGGTATGATCCTTCTATTCTCACCTTGCTGAGAGTTTTTATCAAGAAAGGGTGTTGGATTTTGTCAAATGCTTTTGCTGCATCAATTGATATGACTGTGGTTTTTATCTTTCAATTTGTTTATGTGATGTGTCACTTTTATTGATTTGAAGATATTTTACCATCCTTGCATTCCTGGGATGAATTCTACTTGGTCATGGTATATGATCTTTCTGATGTGCTGCTGGATCCGATTTGCTAGAGTTTTGTTGAGGATTTTGGCATTTATGTTCATGAAGGATAGGTTTGTAATTCTCTTTCATTGTGTTATTTTTATCTGGTTTTGGTATTAGGGTGATGCTGGCTTCATAGAATGAGCTTGGAAGTGTTCCTTCCTCTTGAATTGTTTGGGATAGTCTAAGGAGGATAGGTTTTAGTTCTTCCTTGAATGTTTGATAAAACTCCTTTGTGAAGCCATCTGCCTCCAGGGCTTTTGCTCTCTGGAAGCTTTTTGATGACTGCTTCAATTTCTTCCATAGTTATTGGTCTATTGAGATTTTTAGAATCTTCCTGAGTAAACTTTAAAAGGTCATATATTTCTAGAAATGTGTCTGTTTCCTTCAGGTTTTCTAATTTGTTAGGATAGAGTTGTTCATAGTATTTTTTAATAATCCTTTGTATTTCTGTGGGGTCTGTTGTTATTTCTCCTTTTTCATTTCTGACTTTTTTTATATGGGTCCTCTCTCTTTGCTTCTTGGTAAGCCTGGCTAGAGGTTCATCAATCTTTTTTTCATTTCAAAGAACCAGCTATTGGTTTCATTGATCTTTGGTATTGTTTCTTTGGTCTCTATGTCATTCATTTCTGCTCTGATCTTTATTATTTCCTTCCTTCTGGTCAATATGGGCTTTTCTTGTTGCTCTTTCTAATTCTTTGAGTTGTTGAATTAGATGATTTATTACCTTTTTTTTTTTTTTGAGGTAGGCCTGTAGAACTATGAACTTCTATCTCAGGACTGCTTTCATTGTGTCCCATACCATTTGCACTGTTGTGTTTTTATTGTCATTAGTCTCCAGAATATTTTTCATGTCTTCTTTGATCTCACTGATAACCCAATCATTGTTTAATAGCATGTTTTTCATATTGCAAGTGTTTGAATGTTTTGGAATGTTTTTTATTGTAGTTTATTTCTAATATTATGCCATTGTGGTCTGAGAAAATGCTGATTGCAATATTTTTTAATTTGGGGAGATTTTGCTTGTGACCCAATATGTGGCCTATTTTTGAAAATGCCCCATGTGCACTTGAGAAGAATGTATATTCCATGCTTTTGGGGGTGAAATTCTCTGAAGATGTCAATTAGGTCCATCTGATCTAGTGAGTCATTTAGAATTATTGTTTCTTTGCTGATTTTTTTGTCTAGAGGATTTATCCAGTGATGTCAATGGTGTATTAAAATCCCATATTATGATTGTATTATTGTCAGTCTCTCCCTTGATATCCTCCAAAAAGTTTTTGTTTTTTTTTTTATGTATTTGGGTGCTCCTGCATTGGGTGCATATATGTTTATCAGTGTTATGTCCTTTTGTTGTATCAATCTTTTTATTTTTATGAAGTGGCCTTCCTTATCTCTTGTTATGGCCTTTACTTTGAGGTCTATTTTGTCAGATATATGTAGTGCTACCCCAGCTTTTTTTTGTTTTCATTTCCATTTGCCTGAAAGATGTTTTTCCATCTCTTCACTTTCAGTCTGTATGAGACCCTTTTTCTGAGTTGGGTCTCTTGTCGACAGCATATACATGGGTTGTGGTTTTTTTTTTTTTTATCCATTTAGCCATTTGATGTCTTTTGTTTGGAGCATTTAGTCCATTTATGTTTAAAGTTATTATTGAAAAGTATTTATTTGTAACCATTTTTATTTTTTGTGTCTGTGTTCCTGCTTACCTTTTTATTTCTTCTTTTTACACAGTCCATTTAGCATTTCTTGCATTGCTGGCTTGATAGTGATAAACTCCCTTAGCATTTTTTTTGTTTGTGGAGCTCCTTCAATTTTGAATGATAATTTTGCTGGATTGAGTATTTTTGGATTCAGTCCCTTGGTTTGCATCACTTTGTAAATTTCCTTCCATTCTTTTCAGGCCTGATGTGTTTCTGTTGAAAAATAATTTGATAATCTAATGGAAGCTCCCTTGTATGTAGCTTTCTGTCTCTTTCTTGCAGCCTTTAAGATTCTTTCTTTGTCCAGAATATGCCATCATAATTATGATGTGTCTTGATGTGGGTCTTTTCAAGTTTATCCTGTTTGGGACTCTCTGTGCTTGTGTGACTTTTTTCTTCACCACATCATGGAACTTTTCTGACATTATTTCTTCAAATATGTCTTCTAACTCTTGTTCCTCTTCTTGTTCAGGCATTTCTATTATTCTTATGTTGCTTTGTTTCATGTTGTCCCATAGCTCCCTAGGCTCTCCTCCTGTCTTTTAATTTTTTTCTCCAGTTGCAATTCAGTTTGGCTGTGTTTTGCTTCCCTGTTTTCTAATTTGCTAATTCAGTCCTCCGCTTCTCCTAGTCTACTGTTGAAACTTTCCATTGTGTTTAATATGATTCTTCATTTCTTCGGTGTTGATTTTTTCTTCCATCCGGTTTATGAACTCCATGACCCTTATTCTGAATTCTTTTTCTGACATATTGCATGTCTCTGTTTTACTTAGCTGCTTTTCTGGAGATTCCTCCTTTTCTTTCCTTTGGGGGTATGTTTGTCTACCCATTTTTGGTCTCACCAAGTGATCTACATGTAGAGCTGTGAAGGAACTGCTCCTTGGGTGGCATTGACTTCTCTAGCTGTGATTGCTCCTCAGGCAGTCACAATAGCAGCTGCTTCTCAGTTGGCAGCAGCTCCTCTGATGGGTGTTGTTCACAGCAGTGGTGCCTCCTCTGGCGGTGGAGGAGGTTGCTGGTATAGCTGCTGTTCCTTGGATGGGGGTGGGATGATTATGAGGTTGCTGCTCCTCAGATGGCATTGGGTTGCTTGTATCCACTGCTCCTTGGAAAGGGGCCAGCTGTTCACGTGGCTGCTGCTCCTCAGAAAGGGTGGACTGCTCGTGTGGCTGCTGTTCTTTAAATGTGGGCTGGGTGTGTGCTGCTGCTGTTCTTCAGATGGAATGGGCCACTCATGATGCTGCTGCTGCTCCTTGGACAGAGACAGGTTGTTTGCAAGGCTGTTTCTCCTCTTACAGGTGTGGGTTGCTCATGCAGCTGCTTCTCCTCAGACAGGGGATGGTCTGCTTGTGCAGCTGCTGCTCCTTGCGTGGGAGTGAGCTGCTCGTACTGTTGATACTCTTTGGACAGGGATGGGGCATTCACCCAGATCCTACTTGTTAGGCAGGTGCAGGATGCATGTGGATGCTGCTCCTCGAACCAGTGTGGACTGCACAAAGCTGCTGCTCCTCAGATGTGGACGGACTGTTCACACAGCTGCTTCTCCTTGGATATGGGCAGGCAGTTCATGCATCTGTTGCTTCTCAGAAGGGGGTGGACTGCTCACATAGGTGCTACTCCTCAGACGGGGGTAGACTTCTTGCACAGCTGCTGCTCTTTGGCAGGAAGCTGGCTGCTCATGTGGCATAGCTGCTGCTCTTCAGACAGATGCAGGTGTGGGCTGCATGCAGCTGCTGCTCCTCACAGGGGTGCCAGCTATGTGAGGCTGCCGCTCCTTAGTAGTGGGTGGGCTGTTCAAATGGCTGCTTTTCCTTGGATGGGACGAGCTGCTTGCGTGGTTGCTGGTCCTCAGATGGAGGAACTGGCTGCTCACAGAGCTGCTGTTCCTTGGACAGGGGCAAGTGACATGAAGCTGCTTCTCTTAGGCCTGTGGCTGGTTGCTCAAGGGGCTGCTGCTCCTTGGACAGGAGTGGGCTGCTCACATGCCTGCTGTTCACGTGGTTGCAGTGCCCAACCTCCCACACAGGAGATGGCCGGAGAAAGCCAGCTACCCTTTGGCCCCATCGGAGATCCTCAGAGAGAAGCCGGCGCTACCTTGGGGATGAGATCAGTATTCCCAGTTCCCGCAGCAATGGGAGGCTGGGTGCATGGGTGCATCCTTAAAGTTCTTGAATATCTTCCAATTTCATTTGAAATAAAATATTGTCACCTTAACATGTTTATAAGTAAGGTGACCATCTGTTTTGATTTGCCAAAGATAGTACTGTTTATGTGACTAAGTTCTTATTCTGACCATGCCCTTTCATTCACTAAATGTTCCAGTTTAGGTGATAAGTTATGATGACTTGACATAAAATCCTGCATGTTTTGGCATCTTCAATATTAAGTCAGGCTCTTCTGCCCCTTGTTCATGCTACGTCAGTAATATCAGTTATCTTTTTGATCCTCAGATATGACAAATGTACCTCTAGGCCTTCACACTTCCTGTTCTTTTATCTAATCCACATCTGGCTATTTCTTTCCACCTTTTCAGTTTCATCTTAAATATCATCCTCTGAGGGAATCATTCTCTGGTAGCCTGAACTATTAGAGTAAAATATGTCCCCTCCTGAGCCTTTCTAATAGCACCATATATCCCATGTTTTTTTTTTTGTTTGTTTGTTTGTTTTTTGTTTCTAGCAACACATATGGCTATTTATAGGTATACATTTATTTCTGTATTTATTGGTGCATTGGTGAGTTTTATTTATGGACAATTTGCCCCAAATGGAAACAGAAAGTGTGTGTTTTGTCTCACTATTCAAAACTCTGTGTCTAACTAAGGCCTGAGACACAGTAAGCACTCAGTATTTGTTTAATAAATGCATCAGTGGATTAGTATATAAAATGGAAGATTCATGATTATGAATTAGGATAATTTGAAACTGTTCCAACTTTGGATGCAATGGGAAGAAAACCAGCCACAAATACTGAAACTTTTTTGAAAATTAACCATAGACCTGTGAACAGTCAGTTATTGATTATCTTGCAGTACTGAGCAAGGGTCTGAGAATAAAAAGGCTAATAAAATACAGTATCTTCTTTAAGAATTGACAAGTGTTAGGAAGAGATATACAGAAATAAGCTATTTCAGCACAATTAGATCAGAGAAAAAGAATAACCTAGTCTAGACTAGAGTTTTAGGAATGCTTTATCAAGGATGTGACCCTATAATTAATTGGGTCAGAGTTAGATCAGGTGTAACATAATTTTATAAATGAATCCTAAGAAAGAAAATACATTAAACAGGTGAGTGAACACCTGCATGTTAAAGAGCTTTCATAGTTACCTTTAAATAAGAAGTTTACAAAATTTTTGAATTCACTGTTAAAAATGAGGATCCCAAAGACCTTTTGATTGTAAAAGATTGATCTATCTATACTTACTGTTAGAAATAAACATTTATTTATTAATTATAAAAACATTTATTAATTCATTTATTTTAAAATAATAAATGTATTATATGTTACCATAAATAACTTTTTTTTATGAAAAGCAATTTCATTTTTCCAAAACAAGAATTAAAGTTAATGAGAAGAGTGGCATTGTTTTACTTTTTTTTTTTTTTCAAATCTCTTTAATGTCTGGGTTAAGAGAAGACAGCTGGGTTCTCATATCTGTTTCTGCATTGAATCTGCTGTATTTTGTTGATTAAGAAAATCCAGTTTATGGAGATAAGTAGAAAAAGTGAAGAATTTACAGAACACCTGATTGTTAATTGCTACTGTAGACAATAGCTTCCTATTAGATTTTGACTAGTAGGCATTGAACAGAGCAATGATTTGACCTGATTTGTGTTTTAGGTAGATTAGTTTATCAGCTGTGTGGTCAATAAACTTAAATGAGTGAGACCATGAGTTCAAAGACTATTCAGTATGTTAATATGATAAGATTGAAAGGACCAAGTTATTCTTAAATGTTGCAAGTGAGGGAGAGATAAGAGAAGAAGCTGACTGCATGAAGGTAGAACAGAGGTTTCTTTTGTGGATGAGAAAGACTGTAATGTTACCACTAATGATAGTAAGAATTACATTTGAAAGAGTAAATTGTTCTGAGGTAGGAGGAAGGGGTGAAAAGTTCTATTGTGAATATCTTGAGTATGAGTTTGCATGGAGTACCTAGATAAAGGTGTCTGGGAAACATTTGCTTATGTGAATCTGAAACATAGGGAGGTGCTCCTAGTGGAGAGAGACAATTACAAGTCATCACCAAACAAGTGGAGATTAAATATCTGAGAATGAATATATTATTCAGAAATAATAAATAGAATGAGAAGAGTAAGCAAGAACAGGCATCAGGGAACACCAAGGTTAGGATTGGATGGACATAGAGAATCTTGCAAAGTAAATAAGAATGAGAATAACCAAGCAGGTATGTTGTAACTAAAACTATGAGAGTAGAAATTCATTTAGGTTCTGGTTAATGAGTCAGCCTCACCAGAAAGATCAAGCAAGATGATAACAGGTTATTCTTAGAACCATATTAGTAGAGTGGATTGGAGAAGAATCTACAAACTAAATGTAGAAAGCTGAAGAGTAAATTGGAGGTGTAAGCACAGTGAGTAAAATTAACTTTATCCTAGAAATTTGCTGAGAATAAAATGAAGAATTATGCAAAGATCAAGATAGTTAAGAGAATTGGATTAGTATGAAGGAGACTTGAACATATTTATGGGGTAATAGAATGAAACCAGCTAAGGACAGAAGTTGAAGAAATGGGCTATTTCTCATTACCGAATCTTCTGGGGCATAAAGAAAAATATATTATTAACAGAGCAGTTAGTCTATCTCTCTTTCTCACTTTCTCCAAATTTCATAGAATGTTAATTTTTTTAGAAGAATTCAGACAAGTTGTAAGACTAAGAAATTCAGCAATAAGCAACAAGGAATTACTGTGGTTACTAAAATAAATATTAAAAAATTTTCTACATTTAGTAACATAGGGCAAAATGAAACAAACAAACAAACAAACAAATAAACCCACAAAAAAACAGAAATAAATACTCTAGCTCCAAAAAAGGATGGGCAAAACCAGAAAATGGGAGAGAGAAGGCAAAAATACAAAGATTTAGATAGAATAGAAACTATTCTTTTACCCACTGGTTTCAATTTATTACCTGCTCTTTAGGATACCTAGGACTCTGCAGAGTCAACTACATGTGGTTCCTATTACAGAAAGCAGGTGTGCTTTTTCTCAAGGAATCATTTTATTGTCTCCAAAGAGAACTGAATTAAAGAATACATTCTGTAGAAAACTTTTTCTAATTATGCTCCTTGGAACACCATGACCTTTGAAATGTTAATAAATTGTTAAGAAAAAAGGGGCAGTGGTGGTGGTCTACAAGCAACTTAGTTTGAGAAACACTGGGTTCAATAAAGCTAAGTAGATTTCTTAAAAGAAGGGCTTCTCAGAATCATTACTATGATACATGCATTGGGAATTTTTGAAAGCAATACAGTCAGCACCATTTCCAAAACTTAGTTCATTGTTTTCACTGAATTAGTGTATTTTTTTATTGAAGACTTACTGACTGTTTACCAGAAACTGGTATACCAAGGAGCACAGTTTGGGAAATACTGCTCTAATGTATTTTTAAATTTGGTAGTGCCAACCTAATCATTTAGGGTTATGATTATTGCATCTAGAATAATTAAATTAGTAAACTACTCCCATTAAAGAAGTCAGTCTTAAAGTTATGTTCAAACTAGTGTCCTGGTGCATGGATTCGTGAACATTGAAAGGAAATTAATTAGAAAATATTTTAATATCACTACTCATGTCTTGCTAATGAAAAGAAAATAGGATTTTACCAAATCTACTGTCTACCTATTCCAGGACTTCTGTGAAGATCAAATGAGATGAGGCATGGGAAAATGCTTTACAAACATTTGTTTAAACTGTTTGCACTTGGCTATAAAGCAAGTTGGGTTCCTGGGCTGAAGAAACTCCAAGGAGGCTAGTCACCAGGGAGAGGAAGCTGGGTGTTACTATATGACATCATTACCCGGCGCCCACAGCCACTGTTTCAGAGCTGGGTTGGGCTGTAGGCTGCAAATTGCACCATGGGGGTCTCGGCAGCATTGGCTGTGATTGGTGGGCTGTCATTCCGGGGCGGGAGGTGTGGAGTGGAGCCAGTGTCCCACTTGGGGGAAGCTGAGTATTGGTTTGTCAGCACCAGGTCCCTGGTGTCATTTATTTTTAAATGGCCAGAGGGTGTCATGGCAGCTTCTGCATTGAGCATCTGCCCCCTGGTGGTCAGTGGCCATCATAGCTACTGGTCGATTGGATGGACTTAGCCTGTTACATACATATACTGTATAAATAAGTACACTGTAAGTCATTTTTAACACACCACAGTTATTTCCAGTTTGGATGTTAGGATGTTCTGTTATTGATTTTATAATACCTACCTACTTTTGAAAAGTAGTCCATGGACATAATAGACTCTCAATAACAATATTTTGATTGATTGCTTTATATTTTAGATGAACTTTTAAAGTAATTTTGTTTATGACGCTATCCAATGTGAAGGGAAAACCGGAGGAAGTCACCACCAGGAAGAACAATGCTATAAGGACCACATGCAGACCAACAATTGCAGAGACCATCCAACACCATCCAACAAGTTCTTATCATTTGGTTCCAGTAAGAACAAGATGACTTTGTGGGAAATGCTGCTGCTGCTGCTGCTGCTGCTGCTGCT
>JAAGEH010000392.1:12850181-12876981 GCA_011751065.1 Lasiurus cinereus
TCCTCCTCCTCCTCCTCCTCCTCCTTCTTCTTCTTCTTCTTCTTCTTTCTTCTTCTTCTTCTTCTTCTTTTTCTTCTCCCCCTCTCTCTCTCTCTGTCTCCCTCCCCCCCTCTTTTTCTTTCTCTCTCTCTTTGTTTATGGTATTTCTTTATAAGAAGAATAGCACATGTTCTCATTAATTTGAAATTCATAATGTTTTGTAATTCCAATTCAATCTAAATTCTGTGGGGGTCACAAAAGAGGAAAAAAGCATTTTCCTTGCTCTCAATGAACTTGCAGCTGACTTAGGTAGATAAGTGGATAAATAAAAATCAAATAATATAAAAGTTTGTGTTACACAATAAATATGAAGCATCACAAGGCAATACATGATTAATAGTAATGAAAAGATAGACAAGGTAGTGTGAGTCAGATTTAAGTGCATATATTGGTATGAATTGAATTACCACCCACCTGTATGCGTATTCCAGAAATGTGCTATTCCAAGTTGAAGTCCTACCAAGACAGGCAGGGATGCTTCTTTGTTTTGGGGGATACAAAGAAAAGAATTGAGGCAAATCTGCTCCTTCCACAAGTAATAGCTGAGAACACAACATTATCCATGCACCCCTGGAACACTCTAATCTCCATTTTCACATTGACTTAAATTTCAACAATTTTCAGGTCTGGTCTGAAGGAGAGATGTTCTCCCTCAATCTGGATCTCAAAAAATACAGTCGGAAAACCAGTCCAGACATCTGGTAATAACTAGGCATTCCTGACATGATTGCTTGGTGAGTCATTTTCAGAACTCTCAAATTTGTGAAGAGCACTGATTTACTTCCATTCTTTTTTTATAGCTAGAGAAGCATCCTGGTGTTCTTCCTGTAAAAACATGATTACTATTCAGTCTTTGATTACATCCAAACTTCTTTAGAGAGTGATAAACAGGTTGTTTTGTTCTTTCTCTCCAGCTGGGAATGTCACTTTTTTTTTTAACCTCAAGGAGATCCTTGATGACTTTGTCCATGGAGTTATAGACTTCACATGAATCTGCCCTGTGCTTTTAATGCAAATTTACAATCTAAATCATTTTAAAATGTGCCAATAAGAATATACATCAAAGAGATGGTGTGCTCCAGAGAGTTGTTGGATTGTATTTCCCACTGAGCAGCTCAATTTAATAGCTCTTTACCTTATAAAAGTTACTAACATTTATTAAAATGTATAAAAATTGTGGGCTGGAGGGCTTTCTAATTGGACTAGAAATCCTAGATTTTTGTGAACTACCATAGCATCAAGATATATTTAGGACATAATAGGTCTAGACAAAGTAAGTAACAAAAAGGAATTAACATATGAAAGACATATGAGTTAACATATGTATATTCCAGGCACCCAAAATATTATCAATTGTGATTTTAGTAGCATAAACCTTATTCTGAACATCATCAATCTCCTAATTATATGATATAAATATGCTTTTCAGACTATTTTATGATTCATACTTTATTTATTGGACTAAACATCACATCCAAATATATTTGTGATGTGATGTTTGCTTAACAAATGACACTGTACAGTGAAGTTCAGCAGTTAGTACCTTAACTAAATGTTCAAGGTTAATATCACCAATGATAATATGTAATAGCATATTATTATAAGTTCACTCTGATATGATCATGCACAAGGAAGACAATAATTTCAGTGGTATTTTTTCCAAAATGTTCAACTATGTCCAGCCAGCATGGCTCAGTGGTTGAGCGTCAACCTATGAACTAGGAGGTCACAGTTAGATTCCCAGTCAGGGCACATGCCCAGTTGGGGGCTTCAGTATCCTGTGTAGAATGTGCAGGAGGCAGCAAATAAATGATTCTCTCTCATAATTGATATTTCTACTTCTCTATCCTTCTCCCCTCTCTTCTGAAATCAATAAAAAAAATTTTTTTAATGTACAACCTTAAAAAAAATTATGAGAAAACATGAGACAAACACAAACTGAGTAACATTTTACAAAAGTAGCTGACAATTATTCTTTAAAATATCAAGGTAATGAAAGAAAAAAGGGGAGGAGAACCAAGGTGGTAGCATAAGGTATACACCTATACGTGCTGCCTCTCACAACCATACCAAAACTACAACTAAAAGACAAAATGACTATCCCCCAGAACCATGGGAAAGCTGGCAAAGTGGAAGTTATACAACTAGAAGGAAAGAAAAAAGTGCTTTGAGACATTGTAGGGCGTGCAGAGGCTCAAAAAGGCAGAGGTACCGAGATGCTCACAATTCGGGCTGGAATGCACAGTTTTTTTTAATTGGGAGGGAGTTACAAGTTCCCAACTCTCTGAACTCCAGTTTCTGGCGAGATTCTGGGGAGCCAGACTCATATAAGGAGAAACTGGACTGTCTGCCTTCAGATTGGAAAGGGTGGGTGGCTCTCTCCCAGACGTGCACGCAGGAATCATTGTTTACTGAGCTGGGACATGGAACAGAACGTGGCAGAGAGGGCTGATTGGCAGCCATCGCTGTTTGCCACACCCTAGCCTAGTGATTCCCTGAGACTCTATCCCGCCCAGTTTACAGCTTTTGCACATGAATGGCCTGCCCTCTAGCAGCTTAACCTGACAAATTGCAACTGGGTCAGACAACTCCAAAACCTCCAAACTGCAAGCAAAGAGGAGAAGTCTGCAGATCTCCCTGTAGTTCCTGCTAGGTAGTCTCAGGCACTAGCTGACTTGCACCTCCTTGGAGATCCAGGAACCAGTGTACCTAGAGGTCAGTATGAGACAACACCAGATTTTAACTCCTTTCATACATAAGTGACACACTCAAGAGGCAGATAGGGCAAGCACCAAAGCCCCACTGAAGCAAGTCCTGCCCCATAGAGGTGTCTCCAGCACAGCAGTTCTTCCATTATAGACATAGCTAATCCTCACAGTCAATTGGCCTGGAAGTCAATTCCTCCCAGTGTACCAATAGCAATCAAGGCTTAACTACAACAAGACTGTATATCCAGCCCACAAAGGAGTACACCAAGAATGTCCACCTCAGGTGATTGGGGAGGCAGAGCTACTGGGCCATAAAGGACAACTAGCACACAAAGCCATTCCATCAACACAGGGAAGCAGCCAAAAGGCAGATACAAAGAAACATGTCACAAATGAAAGAAATGGAGGAAAGCAAACTATTGGACATAGAGTTTAAAACCACATTTGTAAGGTTACTCAAGAATTTTCTACAAACCACCAAGAAACTTAGTGAGACCTTCAAGGATCTTAATGAGAATGCAAAAAAAAAAAAAAAAAGGAAAAGGGCCAGTCAGAAATTAAGCATACACTACCTGAAATAAAGAATAATATGACATGTACACATAAGGAACTGTTTGACATTAAAACTGGGACTCAAACATTTTCCTTTTGCTCTTGTGGGTTTATTTCTAGCCTACAGGGGCAAGATGTTTTTAAAGACAAGAATCAGGGGGTGGGGAGAAGCAGATGCAGAGGCAAAGAAGCAATGAACAGACTGTTGTGCTACAGTGGGAAGGCAGGGAAGGTTGTGGGGGAGGGGCTTGTAGGAGATCAACCGAAGGACTTGTATGCATGTGTGTAGGCATAGCTAATGGATACAGGGCAATGTGTAGGGGGCAGGGGAGGAGTTGGGTGAGGGCATGTACTGGGGAGTGGAAAGGGCAATAGGAAAAAAATAAAAATAAAATAAATTTAAAAAAAGAATAATATACAGAAATCCAACAGTAGACTAGAGGACCCCAAGAATCAAACCAAAGATCTAAAATATGAGGAAGCAAAAAACACCCAACCAGAAAAACAAAAAGAAAAAAGAGTCCAAAAATGTGAAGATAGTGTAAGGAGTCTCTGGGACAACTTCAAGCATACCAACATCAGAATTATGGGGGTTCCAAAAGAAGAGAGAAAGCAAGATATTGAAAACCTATTTGAAGAAATAATGACTCAAAACTTTCCCTACATGGTGAAAGAAATGCATTTACAAGTTCAGAAAGCTCAGAGAACCACAAACAAAAGGAATCCAAAGAGAACTACACCAAGACACATCATCATTAAAATGCCAAGGGCAAAAGACAAAGAGAGAATCTTCAAAGCAGCAAGAGAGAAACAAGTAGTTACCTACAAGGGAGTACCCATATGACTGTCTGCTGATTTCTCAACAGAAACTATGCAGGCTAGAATGGAGTGGCAATAAATATTCAAAGTGATGGATAGCAAGAACCTACAACCAAGATTACTCTACCCAACAAAGCTATCATTCAGAATTGAAGGTCAGATAAAGAGCTTCACAGACAAGAAAAAGCTAAAGGAGTTCATCACCATCAAACCAGTATTATATGAAATGCTAAAAGGTATTCTTTAAGAAGAGGAAGAAGAAGAAAAAGGTAAAGATAAAAATTATGGACAACAAAGTGATAACAAATAAATTCCTATCAACAAGTGACTAAAAATCAAGCAAATAAAAAATTCGATGAACAGAATAAACTGGTGAATATAATAGAGTCTGGGGCATAGAAAGGGAATGGACTGACAACTCTCAGGGGTAAGAGGGTGTGAGGGGTGTGGGAAGAGATTGGACAAAAATCTTACACCTATGAATGAGGACAGTGGCGGGGGTTAAGGGCATGGGGTGCAGGGTGGGGAATTGGGTGGAGGAGGGCTGGTGGGGGGAAGAGGAACATCTGTAATAAACAGAACAATAAAAATTTATTTATTTTAAAAATAAAATAAAAATAAAATAGTTATGAATAATTAGAAAAAGAATATAAATGTAGTAAATGACATTACTAAAAAGAAAGAAAGAAGAAAGAAAGAAAGAGAGAGAGAGAGAGAGAGAAAGAAAGAAAAGAAAGAAAGACAAGGGAAGACTAAGGAACTGTCACAAATTGAGGGAGACTAAGGAGACATGATGACCCAATGCAAACATGGGGTCCAGAAAGAAAAAATGAATAATTTTGAAAAAAATGGTAAAATCTTAGTTTCAAAAATTTCTTAGTTTTGATCATTGTTATGTGGTTATGTAAGATATTATCACTGGAGGAAGCTAGGTGAAGTATATTTGGCAACTTTCTAGTAGTTTCCAACTAGAAAGTTGCCAAATAATCTAGATCCATCTACCTCTGTAAAATTATCTCCAACTACTCTGTCTTTTACACTCCAGGACAATAAGTGTACCCCTTACTTTATACTTTTTATGCTTGCTTTCCTTTTGGCTGGGAAGTTCTTTCTGAGACCAGCGATCTCAGCATGACTGGTTTTTAAATTCAACTTTCAGAGTTTTTCTCAAGTATCTTAGACTGGCAATTCCTAACTTCCTTGCTAAATAGCAGCCCCATCCTGTCAATTATTATTCATTTTTTCTATTCTTTATAGAAACTAAAATTTTCTTAAATGTTATTACTTTTCTACTTTTTTATTTTATGTATTTCCCTATTAGAATTTAGGCTTCATAAGAGCAATTTTCTTATTTATAGATAAGTCCCAGAATATATTAGGCCCTTTAAAATATTCAGAAATGAATGAACAATTTCTATTCTTTTCCTTAAGAGCCAGACATACTTGCTTTCAGATGCTTTATTTCCACTGAGAATCTAATCTTTGAAGAGGGGATTAGTATTGTAATATATACAAAGGACATGTTCTTAACTATGGAAAAATTCTGATTTCTAAATTTTATTATAACAATATAATGTGAATACTGGAAAGAAGCTTAGTGAGACAGTATGTATAGCACAGTAGTAAAGCATTTGCGACTATCATGGAATGAATCCTAGCTTAATTCTACAATAAGCAAATTACTACCATTTACTTAATTAGTATGCTTCAGTTTTTCATCAATAACTTAGCAATAATATTAATAATGATAAATTGTGCATTAGGATTTTATGAGAATTAAATAAGAAAAGATTTAAATAGAATAGACATAGATTTAAAATGTTAGTCTATTTAGCCTTTATATTTGACTCTTTAATCTTCTAGAATTTATGAATTCTTAGACTTAAAAGAGTTAATTACCTTTACTATAGGTAATCAAGTTATGACAGATACCTGGATAAAAATATCTTCATATATTACTCTTTCTGGGAGTGTTTTATTACATAATAAATTAAAGTGTTAAGGTAATGGATTAGATTATTTATGATAAGATTCAGTCTTTGATCATTGGGAAATAGAATTTGGAGGACAAGGCTTATTTCCAAATGTCTTGGATTGGATTTAAGTTTCTTTGCATCAAACTATAAACACAAAGTTGGGTAGTGAACTTACATATGTGTCAGAGTGTGGTTATGAATTCTTTTGAGAGTTTTTCCTCCCCTTTCTTCCTTTTGTTCAATGGCAAGTTCAAGACAGGCACACATTCATTATAGTTTACTCAATATCTCCTATATGTTGTGGATTTCCAGTTCATCTTGACATTTCAGGTTCTACTACTTGTTAACTGATTAGTAGCTATCCCATTCATGCACAGAAGTCATCTTTTTCTTCAGTGTTGAGAGTGCACTCCAGTGTCAGAGATAATTATTTTATTGTTAGTGGCAAGCTCCTTGACAATTAAGAGTACAATACCTTTGAAAACTGATCTGAGGCATGTGTAGATCAGGAAGGCATTAGCTTTGCTGGACAACATTTAGTCACATCTTTCCCCATGGTAATGACCTTCTTTTTCTTCATTGGATGTTTTATGAAACCTAAAACAACCAGCTTGCAAGGACAGTTCTAGAGAGCATTGTTATTAGTTTGAGCTATCATTATTGAAACAGCTTCCAACTACTAACATCTCTGAGGTGAGACATGTGAGGAAGAGTGGGCCAAGCTTTCCTTTTTTCCTGCTGGTGTTTGTTTTTGCCTCTGATGATATTCCCTGCTTGGTAATATATGCCTTGACTTTGTGACCTGTCTTCCTGCAATAATTCTTTTGTGGAAAAATCCAGTAGTACAGCCAAGAGTTAGTTCTTCCTCTGGCCCCACATGCCTGGCCCAGAGATCACAGCTTTTGGGGTTAGCAAACACATCTAGCCAGGTTACTGTGTTAGTCATTCAGAACTCTTTCACCAGTGCTTAGCTAATGGGCCATCATTCTGTTTCCAAGTTCAACTTTTAAGTTAATTTATGAATAGTGGAGGATGAATGCAACCTGCATGAATAACAACCAATAAGCTGGTATACCAATCTTATATATTTTTGGAGTATAAGGCAGTACAGTGGGGCTAGAGAGAGCAATAGTAGAATTGAGGAACAAGGGGAAGATTTATTCTCTCAAAGGGTAGAAAAATCCATTGGCTAAAATTATTGCTGAGATTCTAATGGAGGTAATTAATGATGACAAAAAATAGTATTTGAATTGTTTGCTTTATTTGGGATTTTGATTCAGTAAATAGAATGGTAGAAAGCAATAGATTATGTCATAAATGTCTGTGGGCCTATTCCTGTTCTACCTTGTATTATGGTAGGGGCTGCAACATATGTCTTGGTTTCTGCATATATAACACTATCAAATTTTAAGAGTATTTAAGAATTAATTTCTCCCCCAGTGCACTGTTGATGGGAACATAAAATGGTGTGACTACTCTGAAAAATAGTATGATGTTTTGTTTTTTTTCAAAAACTAAAAGTAGAATTACCATATGGTCCAGTAATCCCACTTCTGAATAAATGTTCAAAATAATTGAAAACAGGGTCTTGGAGAGATATTTTTTTCTTTTTATTAATTTTTATTAATGTTTTATACATATCTCCCTATTGCCCCCTCCCTCCCAGGCATACCCCAACACCCCAGTGTCTGTGATCATTGGTTATGCTTATATGCATGCATACAAGTCTTTTGATTGATCACTTATCTACCTCACCTAACTTTAATTTTTCTGCTGTAATTTCACAGTCTGTTTGATGCTTTATGATTTTTGTCCCACTGAGAATTATCAGTCTACTCCCTTTCTGTGCTCCTGATTATATTATATTCACCAGTTTATTCTGTTGATCAAATTTTTAATTCACTTAATTTTTAGATTCGCTTGTTGATAGATATGTATTTGTTGTTCATAATTTTTTGGCTTTTACCTTTTTCTTCTTCCTCTTCTAAAAGAGTATCTTTCAGCATTTCATATAATACTGGTTTGGAGTTGATGAACTCCTTTAGCTTTTTCTTCTCTGTGAAGCTCTTTATCTGCCCTTCAATTCTGAATGATAGCTTTGCTGGATAGATTATTCTTGGTTGTAGGTTCTTGCTATTCATCAGGTTGAATATTTCTTGCCACTCCCTTCTGGCCTGCATCATTTCTGTTGAGAAATCAGCTGACAGTCGTATGGGTGCTCCCTTGTAGGTAATGAACTGTTTTTCTCTTACTGCTTTTAATATTCTCTCTTTGTCTTTTGCTCTTGGTATTTTAATTATGATGTGTCTTGGTGTGGTCCTCTTTGGATTCCTTTTATTTGGGGTTCTGTGTGCTTCCTGAACTTGTAAGTCTATTTCTTTTACCAGATGTGGGAATTTTTCAGTCATTATTTCTTTAAATAGGTTTTCAGTATGTTGCTCTCTCTCTTCTTCTGGCACCCCCACAATTCTGATGTTGGTACGCTTGAAGCTGTCCCAGAGGCTCGTTACATTATCTTCACATTTTTGGATTCTTTTCTCTTCTTGCTTTTCCAGTTGAATGTTTTCCACTTCTTTATATTTCAAATTTTTGACTTGATTCTTGCCATCCTCTAGTCTGCTGTTAGGACTCTGTATAACATTTTTTATTTCAGTCATTGTCTCTAGTATGTCCTTTTTCATCTCCTCTTGGGTCTCACTAAATTTATCCAACTTTTCTAGCATATTCTTGAAAAACCTTATAAGCATGGTTTTGAACTCTATATCCAGTTGTTTTTTCCCCTCCATTTCTTTTGTTTGTGATCCCTTCCCTTGTCTCGGCATTTTCACTATGCCGGGAGAACTTCTGTGTTGGATTCAGCCTTATGATACCATACTTGCAAAACCGAAGAAGCCTCTGTTGAGCTTGGGAGGGGTGGAGTCTCAGGGCTTAAGGGACCACCTTGCCTTCCAGTCGGCCCCACCCTCCATGGCCCCTGAGTCTCACGTGACTGGGTAATCGCTGGAGTGGTCCTTGTGCCAGAGCGCCTGCAGTGCCTCTAGACCGCTGCCCCTCTGGCTCCCCTGCGCACCAGGACCACACGAGACTAGGTTCCCAGGGTTTCGCCCAAAACAGGGGCTTAGTGGAGTCAGAAGTTGCACAGTTGGGAGGGTCTGTCTCCTGCCCACTTGCGAAAGCCAGCACTGCAATCAGCAATCTCTCTTTTGTGCAGTGCCGTGCGCGCCACCAGGCTTTTGATCTTTTGCGACTCCCCTAAATTTCCGTGCACTTCTCCCTTTTCACAGTCCAAACTCCCCCCTTATGAGTTTCGGCTGGATCTAGGGTTTAGTGTCGTAAGATAAGGGGTTCAATGCCTTTGAGAGTCTCCGTTTCCCTCCCGCCAGAGAAAGCCAGCCAGGTACTCTGGCACCCGCTCTCTCAGCCTGCGCGTTTCTCCGTACCTCAGCTTTTTGCATCTCCTCTGGGTCTCTGTGAGCCCCTCTCTTTCCCTCTAGTTGTAGAACTTCCACTCAGCCAGCTTTCCTGTGTTTCTGGATGATGTCAATTCTGTCTTTTAGTTGTAGTTTTGAAATTGTTGTGCGAGGCAGCAGTGTAGGTGTTTACCTATGCCGCCATCTTGGATTCTCCCTCTCTTGGAGAGATATTTGCACACCTATGTTTAGAGCAGAGTTATTTATAATAGTCAAAAGGTAGAAGCAATATATGAGTCCATCAACATATTAATGGATAAACAAAATGTATATACATGCAATGAAATATTATTCAGCCTTATAAAGGAATAAAATTCTGATGCATTATAGTACAATATGGATGAACTGGAAAGACACTATGCTAATTGAAATAAATTAGTCACAAAAAGAAAAATACTGTATTATTCCACTTACATAAAATATCTAAAGTAGTCAAATCATAGACATAGAATAGTAACTACCAGTGGTTGGGAATAAGGGCAAAAAGGGAGCTTATTGTTTAATGAGTACTGTTTCAGTCTGCAGATAAGAAGTTCTGGCAATCTATTTCATAACAATGCATATCTACTTAACAGTACTGAATTGCACACTTAAAAATAATTAGTATCATACATTTTTATGTGGTTTTTTTTTTTGTGTGTGTGTGTGTTTACCACATACACTGAAAGAAACACTTTGTAAGATAAGGGAAAGGTCCTTTTCCTGTCTCTCTTATGGGACTGATGTGAGGATCAAATAAAGGTAGAATGTATACATATACTAGTAAAACAATACATGGCCAGGCACAATGACTGCAGCCTTACATGCAATAGCAAACAATTGAAAACCATCCAAGGTTCATAAGAAAATCTACACAAATGGTGGCATCCACTTAATAGAAGGCAATGTAAACTATGAAAACAAAGGATGAGAAAGTACTCTATATGGAACAGTTTCCAAGGTTAAAACAAATAAAGCAAACTGCAAAACAGAATAGATAACATGATAATGTTTTGTGCAAAAAATAGAAAAATATATATTTATACTCTTATATTTTCACAAGGAAATACTAGAAAAGTACCAAAGAAATTCATAAAATTCATTGAGGAGGAAATGGAGTGGGTGAAGCAAGGTGGCACTGAGACTTGTTTTCTTTTTCAGATTGTTTTGATTTTTGAAACATCAGAATGTATTGACAATTTTTGGAAAAAGTAGTATATGAAAAATATTTTAAACATTGTAAAGCATTCTATGTATAAAAATTGCTAGTTTCATGGTTGCTAATAATATATCTATAATGTGTACTTTATAGACATTTTATTGATCAATATGTCATCAATCAAATCCTTTTTTTGCTATATGTTATACCTAAAAAGAAAAGATTCAATTTAGCCATTCTTTGACAAGGTCATGTAAAATTGGGTAGTTGTGATTTGGCATAATCTGATTCACCTCCTTTCCCTCTTCCAAGATCATTCCTATACTGAAATGGTTTGATCCCTAAATTTCAGTCGGAGAGGACATATATCACCCCATTGTCAGCCACAGCTGGTATAGTCAATAAAAGTTGGCAGGCAGTTGTCATCCTGCTTCCTCAGTGGTCTGTCACTCCTCACTTAACTGCATGGTGGGTAAGTCAGTACCCCCAGAGAAAAGATTGCTGTTCTTTGATCAGAATCATAGCTGATCTCAGCCTCGGGTATAATATCTCCTAGGATAGTGGGTCTCAGTGGGGGTGGAGGGGCAATTTTGCCTCCCAGGGGGAATTTGGCAATGTCTGAAGATTTATTTTTTTCTCTGTGTGGAGATATTTTGATTGTCATCACTAAGGGGTGAGCTGCTACTGGTATTTATGGGGTAGATGTCAGAAATGCTGCTAATCTTTCTATAAAGCACAAGACAACCCTCCAAAGCAAGAAATATATCTGCCCTCAAATGCCAATAGTGCTGGGAGGCTTAGAAAAAAATGGCATTTTACTGGAGGACTTTTAAAAACCAGAAAATTTTTAAGATATGTAGTTATGGTTTCTTCACAGTGAAATGTCAGGACCATGGCAATCAGTGGAAGAATATCTCTGGCCAAACATTCTCTGTCTCCTTTTCAAAACATTTCACTGTGTGTCAGCTAGTCCTCTGATTCATCATGGTTCCCTTGCTCACAGGAGGATGTTGATAAATGGATTAGTTTCTTTATTTCACCTGTTATGGTACAAGGCATACTAATTCTTAACAGTGTGATTTCTGTTTTCCTTTAGTGTTTCTGCCACCCTCAGTATGTGTTCTGCCACCTTGAATATGATAACCTAGGCATCTCCACCTACCTGAAAAATTTATTCTTTGTTTCCCCAGCAGGTGTCCTATTTATGGGTTATGTGTCTGTCCTTCCTACTGTGGAGTAAGCTCCTTAAGAAGGTATTATACATATAATAAATACTCAGCCAATACATACTGAATCAATGAATGAAATCAGCTTTAAAATATGGGGGGGAAAATCCTAGTTCAAAGAGAATGACCATGCCATACATTATTACATTGTTAATAAAACCGTATTTTCTTGTGTTCACATTTTTTCTCAATAGAACATTGTCAATCTAAAAGCAGTCCAGCTTTATGACAAAGAAGGTATTTTAAGTTGGCTAAAAGGAATCAATCTACTCTGTTGACATTAGTTATTAGCGGCACAGGTGTTTTTTTTTTAGTTTTTTTTTTAAGCATTTTGGTGCTCAAAATAATAGAATGTCTTTTTTATACACAGCACTATGTCACATGCTTTAGAGATGCTAGGGAGCATTAGAAATAGTTTGTAGAATTTTACCTGTGATTAAAAAATATGAGGAATTTCAGTCTTGAAAAGTTGATAAATAATAAAAGAACACATAAATACCAACTTACTGATATAAATGCAAAAATTTTGTGACAGTTAAAAAGAAATTTTCCATAAGAAAAGGCTGTTTTTATGATTGTTGTTGAAGGATGGTTAGGGTCCAACAGGTAAGAGTACCTTCTGCTCTGAATGGCAAACAAGATCTGACAAGTAAGAAAGAAATCTGTAAGTTTGTTTGGGATATACAATGGATAAATCAACACTGATAAACTGCATTAAGGAACAATATGACAAATATACTGAATGAGAAATGTGTGACTATTACTTCTCCACATTGGTCCTCCCACTATGGGCTGGACTCACAGAGAAAATGTGCCTGGACTCTTCCACAGATCCGTGGAACTGATCAGGTGCAGTTACTGCATTGTCATCAGTCTATCTGGAGGGATGTTTTAAGAAATGAACTGGAGAAATTTGGTCTAGTGCCTACAGCAGTAGTTATTCCAGTGTGGTTCCTGAGCCAACAGCATCAGTATTAGTTGAGAGCATATTAAAAATAAAAATACTTGGGCCCTACCCCAGCTATGCTGCACCAGAAACATTGTCCATTCTTACTTGCATGTGGCTTATGGTAGTCTAAACTTACTGTGTTTTAACAAGTCTTACAGCTGATTCTGATGCATCCTAAAGTTTGAGAACCACTAGAGTAGAGTAACTATATCATTAGAGATGTTATTTTTTTCTTACCCAGTGCCTCTTTATGGGGACTTAAGTGACAAATATCTTTCTGGTATACTTTCATGAGTATGTTTTAAAAATCTTAGGAAGATAGTAAATTATGTAACTATTTCGTTTCCTGTTTTTCATTGACTGCTGGAAAGGTTGGAGTCACATCAATGTCTTCCATAAGAAAACACATTATAGCATATCTTGTTGAATAAATTGCTCTTTACATTTTTATATTCCCATCTTTTTTTTCTCATGTGTATTCCATTTATCTATCTTATTATATTTTATATTCCCCTGAGTTATTATATTTTTTTAAAAATATAGACTTATGTAAATATTTCATTGTCAAAGTGTTAGTGTCTGTCATGTGTCAATTAAGGCTGGTTAGGGCGAGGGCATTTGACATAACAGGAGCAGTTACACTGTTTTCCCCTATTCCAATTCATTCTTCATCTCTGGATTTAACTGTCAGTGAAGCAAGATATTTTAAGTTGGATAGTTCTGAGATTTTCCCTGACCAGCAGAACTTGAAAGAGTTTACATGTTTTAAAGGTCTTTGGGAACACTAGTTCCTAACACCTTGAATCCCTTCTCCTGAATCCCATACCAGTTGGCTGCTTGACCTATCCCATGATCATTTCAGAAATGTTACCTCTCTTGCACAATAGATGTGTTCCCAAAATGTTGCATGTAATTTGAACTACATTTACACTGTTGATCAATATTTAAAGAAATCTTATGGTGAATCCTTCCGTTCTAAAAAGAATTGGCCTTGGCTGCAATGTGTGTGTTTTGAAATCAGATTCTCTGGTATAAAAATTTATACACAGTGAGATTTACTTGCATGTGGCTTATGGTAGTCTAAACTTACTCTAGCTATAAACCAACATAGAAGACTTGCCTCAGTTTTGAAAGTGGGAAAATTTCTTATATAGAGTAAAGGAAAAGCCTAACAGTCAAATCACCAAAAATTTAATAAGGGGATGCTTTTTCATTGGTGAAAGTTTGAGTCTGGTGATAAGAATGGAGTTTTTGTGAAGGGCTCATTTAGCCAAACATTTTTTATGAAAACAGAATTAAGCCAAACCACACCATTACATACTAGGAATTTTTGAAAACACAGTGGAGAATTCCAAGATAAAATATTAGGTCATTTTAGTGCTTGAAGTGGTGTAAAGTGAGCTAAATTTGTCCTCAGATTTTTTTTTAAAGAGCTAATATGTGTTCTTGAGTGGGAAAACACAAGAAGGGATATCAGGAATCATAGATCATTCATCCATCTAATAAATATTTATTGCATGCCTACAATCTGTCTTCTTTCCTTCTCCTTTTCTTTGCCTCTTCCTCTTAGTCTGATAGGGGACACTACAATTTGTGGAGTTGAACTAGCAGAGTCAGAGTTAGTACAGGGCAGGAGAAAATGAACTCATCCAATTCTATTTTGAGGACTTGAATGGGAATAAAAGAGGGGTGTGCTCCAACTTCAGAGTCAATTAGGATAGAGAGATGAAAAGCCAACACAACCTAAGTCTGTGTTATCCTGAGAACTCTCTGGGTCCAGGATGAGAGCAGAGGCCTAGGGAAATTTCAATTAAGGCCTGAATTTTCCTCTCCTGATGTCCATAGAAACATCAAGTTACATAATTATCTAAACCTGGATGCCATATATGTTTGTAGTCTTAATAGCGTGCAAGTCATCCTAGTTGGATGGGAACTCCTCTGCTTTTTTAAAGATCTCAGAAAAGTACTAAGAAGGGTTATTATAGCATCTTTATCTGTATAATCTGGTACTGAACAATTTTCCCATATTGCAAATCTCATCCTTTTGGTTGACCCGAATCTCCCATTCTACAATCCCCTCCTATTTTCTGCCCTTGGCTTTACTGACTAAAGAAAAGGGAACCGACTATATACTTTCTTTCCAGTTAAACACTGAACATTCTAAATGCATATATAGAAAAACACTATGGCTGTGCATTGATAGCTAGAGACAGCATGAAGTTCATTATAAACTCCAAACAATTGTCTCATACCATGTTATATTCTGTATGTGCACATTGCCTGGAACACATCCTTAAAATCTTCACTAAGTTTCTCCCCCACACTGAAAAAAGTCATTTGAAATTTTAATTTTCTTTGGGTCAGTCTGAGGTCATCTATTAACATAATAAGCACAAATATATTCCGTGTGCCATTACTGAGTCATTGCTGAAAATATGAAATCCCTAGAGACCTAGAACCTACCCAACAGATATCACCCCCCTGCATTATCACATTTCCTTCTTGGACTCATTTGCACTTTATAGCTCTCTTGCTCAAGCATTGCATTGCTATTCTCTAAGGCTCTGGACATCTGTGTGTTTTTTTAACATTATTTTCATGTTCCTTTTTATATCCCCCAGCTTTTTCTTGCAAAGATACTCCTTGACACCAGGGAACAGGGAACACAGTTCTTTAGACAGAGGCAATGGTTCAAAAAAATGCTTATTTTCAATTCTTTCAAAGTTCTGTGCAAACCTCTTTAAATCTGTACAAATATCACTGATTTGCAGAGATTCACCTGGGACTTGTTGCATAGGTTGCAAACAGCTTCTGCATAGGAAAAGCACATTGTGTTGTATTTGTGTCTCTTATAATCCAATAAGATGAATCAACTTTACATAATATTAAATAAAAAGAGGAATTCATTAGAGAGCTGTTACTTCTTAGGCAAGAATGTCTGAGAGATCATTTTGCTTTTTGCCAGATGGAACAGAATGATTTGTTTTAGATAGTAGCTCCCTTTTGTCAGAACTTAGCAAGCTGACAAGTTTGAGACAGGGACAAAAGCCAATAGTAACTTATGAAGTGGTTCCCAGTGAGGTAGATGGTGCTTTGTACTGCTTTGATGGGCTCCTGAACCCATGGATAACTGCTGCCATGCTGCCATTTTGATAGCAACTGAAAGATTTCTGAAACATTCTTCACAATTTCACACCAGGTTTAGAACTCAAAGAAAAATCTATGCTTACTTCAACTGGAGCAAAATTTGGGGTTGCTCAAAACCAGTTCACAGTAAAGTTGCCTGTGTACTAAAAAACATGGGAATTAAGGCACAAAGGAACCATATACAATGAGCTATCAGGCAACCTAGAAAGTGAATTCAAGATTCTTAGTTCCTAAACCATAGATCACTGAAAGATGCTGTATTAAAAAGCAGTACATCTTGGGTCCTGGGTAGGTAATGTGACCTTAGATAAACCATTTCTCTGAGCTTCTGTTCCTTATCAATAAAAATATAATAAAGCCTCTCTTAAACAGTTTTTGTGAAGATCAATAAATAATATAACATTAGCTCAATAAATGGAAACCATTTGCTAAACACATATGTTTCTACTTACTTTCCTTAATGATTCCCACTTTAAAATAAATACATAAATAAAGAAACCACAAACATTATTTAATTAGCTTCCAGGTGTCTAATATTACATGCACTAAAGAGGCCATGGCTATTGTGTAGGGCACTGTAATCTGAATAGGGGACCTTGACCCTGGACAAAAGTTCAAAATATAAGAAAGCAGCCTTCTGGATCTATCTCTCTCTCTCTTACCATTTTTTCATACCCTAAGTTCCTAGTCACTACTTGTTGTTTATATTATGTTATACTTCTTAATTTTTTCTCTTATATATTTCATATATTCTTTTCATATCTTAGCTCTTCTTCAAGTTTTCTTGTTCACTCTTTATAAATATATCAAGCCATAAAACTGGTATTTATTTGATAAATTCATGATTTGGGAATTCTATATCCTAGATAATTGTGTTTCACACAATTTCCTGATATAAAGAATTGTCTTATTAACAATCCATTTTCTTGGACTCCAACCCATATTTAATGAATCAACCTGAAGTGAAGGGTGGGTGGATGAGGATGCTAGGAATTTATATTTTTAATAAATGCTCCAAGTAATCCTTCTGATCTGAATTTGTGAAACACTTCCCCTGTGGCCAGGTAGTTTTACCTCATTTCCTGGTCTCAGACAGCCATTTTTATCATAAATTATCTGAGAGAGATGGGTGAGAAAATGCCCTTTCTGAGAAAGTGTGTTCTCTAATGCATATCCTATGGGCCTTGGGTGGGAAGCATCTTCTTATCAAACATATGTTATAGAAGCTTTAGAATTTATACACAACTAGAGGCCCAATGCACAAAATCCGTGCAAGAGTAGGCCTTCCTTCCCCTAGCTGCCAGCACTGGCTTCCCTTCTGGGAGGTTGTCTGGAAGGACATCTAGTCTTATTAGCATATTATGCTTTTATTAATATAGACTAAAGACCTGGTGCTCAAAATTAATGCCGGGGGTGTGTGTCCCTCAGCCCAGTAATCTGGGACCCCTTAGGGATGTCTGACTTCCTGTTTAGGTCTGATCCTTCCCGTTTAGGCCTGCTCACCTGCCTGCCTTCCTGATTTCCCCTAACTGCTTCTGCCTGCCAGCCTGATCACCCCCTAAACCCTCCACAGACAGCCTGATTGATGCCTAACTGCTCCCCTGCCAGCCTGATTGCCCCTAATTGCCCTCCCCTGAAGGTCTGGTCACTCCTAACTGCCCTCCTCTGAGGCCAGTCACCCTTAACTGCCCTCCCCTACAGGCCTGGATCCCTCCCAACTGCCCTTCCCTGCAGGCCTGGTTGCTCCCAACTTCCCTCCTCTGCAGGCCTGGTCACTCCTAACTGCCCTTCCCTGCAGGTTTGATCACCCCCAACTGCTCTCCTTTTCAGGCCTGGTCCCTCCCAACTGCCCTCCCCTGCTGGCCATTTGTGGTGGCCATCTTGTGTCTACATGGGGGCAGCCATCTTGACCATGTGGGGGCAGTCATCTTGTGTAGTGGAGTGATGATCAGTTTGCATATTACTTTTTTATTAGATAGGATAATATTAAAATGATTTTATTTTTTACATTTGATATATATGTAATTATTATTATTAATGCAAATAATTAAACAATAAAAATCAACAAAGTACTTTTCTAAAATTTGAATAAGTACCTGATTTTTTGCTGAGATTGTTCAATTTAAGATGGTTTATATCATTCTTTCCAATTGCTGGGTTCCATCTCTTCTATGGGAAAAAGCCAGTGAAAATATGGTGGATACAAGTAAAATTTATAACTTCGATATTGTATAGTTTTGTGCCTAAAAATCTATCATGATGATGATGATAGTGATTTGCAGCCTGTTTTACCCACATTCAATCCTTATGATATAATATCTTGTCAGGGGTGTATCCAAAGATCTTTTGCAAAGCTATCCATCACAATATTTTCAGGCACATAAATATCCTAAGTATTTTGTAAAATTATTCTTCTTACTTCACATCAGAGCCAAACATTATAATACTCAGCTTTAAGAAAAAAATTAACTACCCTTTAAATAGGTCAAAGTAGATTTTGAGAAATATCCTGCCTCCTGTGAAACATACTTTCACACTGGTTCACGAAAGTCTGTCTTGCCAATGAGGAATACCAAACCTTAAAACAAAGTTCACCACCCAGCTGCCTTTGATGATGAATAATGAAAAGGGGTTTCAAAGGCCATTGTCAGTACATTGTTAAGGGTCAGCGCAGAGCAGCAACCACATATAAAAGCAAGCCAATTTCTTTAGCCAACACAAGCTATGCTGACTTAATCTTGTTCTGCTAGAAGAGTGGGGACAATAGAAAAAGTCAATAGGGTCAGCCCACAAACACCTGGCATGCTGTGTGTGCAACTCAGGGAGAGCCTCCACATGTGTCTCAAAAGAGTGATCTTTAAATGTGAACATTTCTAGAAATCAACTTAACGCCATTTACTCTAGTGGGATGGCAGTCAGCCATACTGGAGAATATTAAACAGTTCTATCCAGTCTCAACAGAGGCTTATTGTCTCAGTATAAAAACATTTGTTAAATATTAAACAGTGAAATCTCGCCTGGTCATTAAAACCCATAAAGAAAGAACAGGAAGGAAATTGGTTAATAATCTTAGACATTGGCCAACTGAGTGGCTGGAATGCCATTTGTCTTGGTGGCATGTCATCCCCCTCGCCCACCCCAGGAAGCCTTGTACATCAGTCTCAGCTTTGTTGTCACACAATATTTACAGCAGGCTCATGGTACGTGCTTGTCTTCTCATAGAACGTGCAAATGCTGAGTTTTCTTAAAGGCTGTTTTGAATAAGATGAAAGTCTGGATTATTAGTTTCTATATATTTTGATCTAGGAAAGATATACTGAATAAAATACTTATTAGCCGAGACCAGTTTGGCTCAGTGGATAGAGCGTGGGCTTGCGGACTGAAAGGTCCCAGGTTCGATTCCAGTCGGGGGCATGTACCTTGCTTGCGGGCACATCTCCACTGTGGGGCGTGCAGGAGGCAGCTGATCGATGTCTCTCTCTCGTCGATGTTTCTGACTTTCTATCTCTCTCCCTTCCTCTCTGTAAAAAATCAATAAAATATATTTTTAAAAAACTTATTAAATAAATGTAAGTCAGCTAAAATTTACCAGGACATTTCCCCCTTTACTCCCCCCTTCCCAATTTCATTCCATTCCAATGTATGACTGGACACCCGCAACAAGCATATCTGCTGTCACTTCAAGGAGTGGGAAGGTGGGGAAGAAGGTTTCCCTAACACACATGCCATATGACCTGACAGAACAGACAACACCTAGCTAATGTGTCACCTAATGCTGATGATTTTTTTTTTATGAAAGTACTTTACTATTATAGTTACTCGCCACTGATGTAATCCCAAGGGTCTTACAATTTATTGTAAAATGCAGTGTTAAGCAAAGAGAGATGCCATGCTGTGCTTTTCAATCAGTGACCTACTCTACCCAGATTTGTTACCTTTTCTTGAAAATGGATGATATTCTCAGTACAATGAAATACTGTCATTGCTTTATCAGTAAAAATTTTGGCTTTTTTTATTTTTGTTTAATCCCTTCACCTAAAACCTATATAATTTTATTAGCCAATGTAACCCCAATAAATTTAGTTAAAAATAAGTAAGTAAATAAATAAATATTGTAGGTAAGAAAAAAAATTTATAATTTCTATAAATACTTTACAGGAAGTGAATAAATAATATATTGAGAGTGACTGAGCCGCCGCCGAGGACTCAGCAACCTCCCCCTCGAGCGCCCCTCGCTTCCCGAGGCTCCGTCCCCGCTGCCGGCCTTCTCCCGCCCGCCGCAGCCTCCCGCGGGCCGTTTCCACCGAGGAAAAGGAATCGTATCGTATGTCCGCTATCCAGAACCTCCACTCTTTCGACCCCTTTGCTGATGCAAGTAAGGGTGATGATCTGCTTCCCGCTGGCACTGAGGATTATATCCATATAAGAATTCAACAGAGAAACGGCAGGAAGACCCTTACTACCGTCCAAGGGATCGCTGATGATTACGATAAAAAGAAACTAGTGAAGGCCTTTAAGAAGAAATTTGCCTGCAATGGTACTGTAATTGAACATCCAGAATATGGAGAAGTGATTCAGCTGCAGGGTGACCAGCGCAAGAACATATGCCAGTTCCTCGTCGAGATTGGACTGGCTAAGGACGACCAGCTGAAGGTTCACGGGTTTTAAGTGCTTTTGGCTCACTGAAGCTTAAGTGAGGATTTCTTTGCAATGAGTAGAATTTCCCTTCTGTCCCTTGTCACAAGTTTAAAAACCTCACAGCTTGTATAATGTAACCATTTGGGGTCTGCTTTGAACTTGGACTAGTGTAACTCCTTCATGCAATAAACTGAAAAGAGCCATGCAGTCTAGTCTTGAAGTCCCTCATTTAAACAGAGGTCAAGCAGTAGGCGCCTGGCAGTGCCCAGCCTGAAACAGCAGTACCGTGAGGTCTCAGCCAAGCCCATGTCTGGCCCAAGCTCCTCACCACAGTTCCCTGCCCTCAGAGAACGTCACCGCCTGAACAGCCAGCCATCTTGAAGCTGAGAGGAGAGGGGTCAGGCGGCAGCGGCATGTGTACCACGAGAGGGAGCCTTCCGTAGTCAAAAGACCTACACCTGACCAGGTGGATGGAGCTTAGAGCAGCCTGCCACCTTCCCTCCAGCGATGGGTAAGGACTTCCGGCTTGCCACCAAGGTCTTTTTGACCCGACATCTCCTAGCTCATTGTCCAAGCACCATAATTTGAGGCCAATCTTCTATCTGAGTTAAACTTTTGACAAGGGAACAAATTCCAAACTGAAGTGTCACTCATGTAGCTAGCTGTAGAGCTTGCAACTTAATAGCAGCAGCTGCCCAATGTCATGTGAAGTAAAAGGAAAAAAGATTTTTGGGGTGTTTTTTTTTTTCTTCCCTCCTTCAGTTTTAATGTTATGTTATGTATTTAAACCCTTATTTAAATAAAACTTGTTTTCAGAAACACCATAAAAATAATAATAATATATTGAAGAGGAATGGGTATTTTGTTAAAAGTACTTGATTTTACTATGTTGAAATTTAATCATTTGATTTTAGTACAAACATATTTTCCTAACAAACATTCAAATAACATTAATAGTGCCCTGTTAGCAGTGGTGTGGATCTATTCTATGATGCAGACAAGGTTAGATATCCCTGTTTCCTTTATTTAAACAGTTATTTACTAAGCACCTATCATATGCTAGGCACAGTTTGAGGCATAAACTATGACAAAATCAAAGATCCCAAGAACATGTAGGATCCTGGAGTCAAGGTAAGAAGGTATAGCAGGAAGAATAGAGCAAGCAAAATACTCTGGTAATAGCTCATGTGGCATGAAGTTAAGCAACAAGGTCATTGCTGACCAGTGGAGTCCTTAGAGTGGAAGTGAGAGGACTGACCAGAAAAAATTTAAAAGGGAAAAGAGAAGAAGACTTGAAGAAAGTTCTGAAGGAGTTTTTACTTTAAGGAGATGTTAAGAAACAGGGCCTTGGAGAAAAAATTTAAATTTGATCCATAGAAAGCTTCTCTCTCTTTTTCTCTCTCTCTCTCTCCCTCTCTCTCTCTCTCTCTCTCTCTCTCTCTCTCTCTCTCTCTCTCTCTCTTTCAGATGAGAAAATGAAAGCATGTTTGTAAGCTAATGGAAATACATCAGTAGAAAAAGAAAAAGAGATGGTATAGAAAAAAAAAGAGGAGCCATTGCCTTTTACTTTTAGATACGAGTGCCCTAACATACGAGATTTTTGAGATACAAGCCCTCGAGCAAGTGATTTTTGCTTTGAAATACGAGCAACATTTGAGATAGGAGTGATCACGCAGATCAGCCTGCTGCACACGACGCACCAGTTTACCACGACTCGAGCATCTCATAGTTTCTCACGCATCAAGGTTACGGAATGAATTAAACTCGTAGCTCATATATCAAATTGCTCGTTTCTCAAAGCGAATTTCCTCATTGAAATCAATTGAAATGCCGTTAATCCGTTCCAGCCCCCAAAATGCCACCCCAGTTGTTCTTGTTACGTGTTTTTGAATAAGAAAAATGTATTTATAAATGACAAATATTGTATAAAAACATAATAAAAGAGAATGTAAAGGAATAAACTGGTTTTATAAAGTGTATTTACCTACTCGTTACACTCTTAATGCAATACTTTATCCCTAAACTGAATGTAACTTAACTAACTAATCTTCACTGAACTTAATTGCTACTGGTCTTTGCATTTTTGGCCGATTTCAAAAAAAAAAACGTGTCCAACGAGGTTTGCCTCTTCCTCCCTTTCAGAATGTTTCTGAAATGGGTGAGGCAAGTTTCATTGAACAGCTCCGATGCACGACCAGTAGCAACTTTTTCGGAGTGTTTTTTTTCCGAGAAGTGTGACACCCTCTCCCACATTCCTAAGATCTCCTTTATCTCACTTGTAGAGATCTCCACCTCTGGCTCCTCCTCGAAACCAATTTCTTGGAGAACCTCCGCATGTTGCTGAGACTGCAACTCTTGTAACTCCTCCATGGTGAGTTCCAGAGAGTGCTCCTCGAGGAGCTCATTCACATCTTTCTCATCCACCTCCAGGCCCATGGATTTTCCCAGAGACACTATCTCCTCCTCCACTGGCACCTCGGGGTTCGAATCCTTCGAAGGTCCTTTCGGCTACAGCTTCAGGCCACAGCTTCTTCCATGCAGAGGTCAAAGTCCTCGTTGTAACACCCAGCCAGGCCTGATCAATAATTCTGAGGCATATCACAATGTTAAAGTGGTTCTTCCAGAACTCTTGAAGGGTGAAGTTTGTGTTCTCCATCACCTTAAAGCAGCGCCGGAACAGGTGCTTGATGTACAGCTTTTTAAAATTAGAAAACACCTCCTGATCCATGGGCTGCAGGATAGGAGTGGTGTTGGGAGGTAGGTAGACAACCTTTATAAACTTTAACTCTTTGAAGAGTTCATGTTCGAGGTTCAGTGGGTGAGCAGGAGCATTGTTGAGGACGAGGAGGGCTTGCATGGTTAGGTTGTTTTCCTGTAGATATTTCTTAACAGAAGGGCTGAAAACCAGGTTTACCCACTCCACAAAGAACTGCCTGGTGACCATGCCTTCGGGTTTGCCCTCCACATAACTTGCAGTTTATCTTTTAAAATCTTATGTGACTTAAAGACTCTGGGGTTTTCCGAATATTATATGAGCAGAGGCTTGATCTTGCAGTCGCCACTCGCATTGGCGCACAGTGCGAGAGTTAGCCTATCCTTCATGGGTTTGTGGCCTGGCATTGCCTTCTCCTCTGCCGTTATATAAGTCCTATTTGGCATCTTCTTCCAGAAAAGCCCTGTCTCGTCACAGTTGAAGACTTGCTGGGGGATATATCCTTTGGCTTCTATCAGTTAGGAAAAAGTTTTGAGATAATCCTCAGCTGCCCTCACATCCGAACTTGCTGCCTCACCATGCCTGAAGAGGAAGTGAATGCCAGACCTTTTCCTGAAGTGATCAAACCAGCCTCTACTGACTTTAAATGAGTCTTTCGATGCTTTGTCCCTGGAAGTGTGTGGGGTCTGCTCCAGCAAATCACCGTAAATCACTCGCGCCTTCTCGCATATGATGCCCTGTGTTAATGTATCTTCTTTAAGCTGCATCTCCGTCACTCACACCATCAGTAGATTCTCCAGCTACGGAGAGAGAGCTACGGAGCCTAGAAATTACTGTAACACCCTTAGCTGGCGTTATACCCTTTATCGACTCCTTCTGTTTAAGCACAGTGCATATCATTGAAGTACTATGCCCTTATCGCCTCGCCAAGTCAGCCACTCGCACACCTTGCTCATATTTTTCTATGATATCACGCTTTAATTCAATAGACATCATCCTCTTCTGAGCACTGACCTTTCCATTCGCTTTCTTCGGACCCATGGTTATAAAAAGAAATGCGATAAAGTATGTAAATGCACAAAAGATGCTTCCACAAAGAGGTAAACAAGCTCACTGACTGAGGCGTGGGAAACTATGAGACGCTGGAGTAGGGGTAAACTGTTGGGTCGTGTGCAGCCGGCTGATCCACGCAATTATGTGTATCTCAAATGTTGCTTGTATTTCAAAGCAAAAAATCGCTTGCTCGAAGGCTCGTATCTCAAAAATCTCGTATTTTAGGGCACTCATATCTCGAGGTACCACTGTATAGTTATTTGAAGATTCAACTGTAGAAGCATGCAAGAACTAGCTCACAAGCTAAGGAGGAGAGATATATTGCTTATCATAAAAGCACTGAAATCAGCAGAAATAAAAGTGTACAAGTGGAGGATTGTATGACAAAATTAAAACCTAAACCATGTTTTAATTAACAGTGGTTCTCAACCTTTCTAATGTCCTACCCTTTAATACAGTTCGTCATGTTGTGGTGACCCCCAACCATAAAATTATTTTCTTTGCTACTTCATAACTGTAATTTTGCTACTGTTATGAATCATAATGTAAATATCTGTGTTTTCTGATGTCTTAGGCTCTACCGCTAGCAGGGTTGCCTAAGATCATCAGAAAACAGATATATTTACATTACATTTCATAACAGTAGCAAAATTACAGTTATGAAGTAGCAACGGAAATAATTTTATGGTTGGGGGTCACCACAACATGGTGAACTGTATTTAAAGAACTGCGGCATTAGAAAGGTTGAGAACCACTATTTAAATATGAATAAATTGTTGAGTCCACAATAAGTATGTAGCATTTAACTATATAGCAATTTGAGCTTTACACTAGAGATTTTAGAGTATTTTCACATTAAGATTTTATTGCTCCAGGATGTTTGGGGAATAGGATGTGCGGCTAAGAGAATTGTACTGTTTATCTAAGGTGGATTTTTTTTTAATCCTCACCCAAGGATATGTTTTACTGATTTTAGGAAGAGAAGAGGGAAGGAGAAAGAGATAGAAACATTGATGTATGAAAGAAACATTGATCTCGTGCCTCCATTGTACACCCCTGTACCATGGAATGCAATCTAGGAAACTGCCCTGACTGGGAATTGAACCAGTAACCTTTTGGTGCATGGAACTATGTTCCAACCAACTGAGCTACACAAACATGGGCCCTAAAGTGGATTTAAATGGTATAAAATATACTTAACCCTATAGTTGTATCAAGTAGACTTGTGTCCTCTTTTAACTTTATTTTTATTGTTGACACTATTACATATATCCTAATTCCCATCTCCCCCTTTTATAATTTAAGAAGCTGCAAGGAGTCTCAGGGTTATATTATGAACACTGTAAAATACAGAGTGAGTATCATAGCAAATAGATAATTTCAGCTTTGCAAGACACATGGTCTCTGTTAAAGCTATTCTATTCTTCCATTGTAGTTTGAGCATAAAGGAATGAGCATATTCTAATGCAATTTTAAGTACAAACATAGAAAGTCAGTTGAATTTGGACCATAAGCTGTAGTTTTCCAACCTATGCCCTAGAAGATTTACTGAAGGAAATCCCTTAATATTAGATAATAATATATCATAGTTAAGGCTCTATTGTCTTAGGTAGCCTTTGGTGTCACCCCCTTTTGAAAATTGTGTATCCAATATGGAAATCCCAAGATGGAAAAAGTTTTGCAATATTAAATTCTCAGGCTTTGGAGCCAGTAAAAGGTGATTTAGGATGACCTTATACAAGTCACTAATCTCTTTAACATTAGTTTTCTTATTTGTAAAATGGGGTTAACATCTATTTCATGAGATGGTGAAGAGAATCATGAGGTTTTTTTTGTTGAGTGCTTATATTTACTTATTTCACTTTGTCTCCCTAGATTTTGACTCTTTGTCATAAATGCTGAGTATAAATTTTTTTACTGAGAGTTTTTATAGTGTGTTATATTTGGATGCCATATTTGTTGTAAATCTTTTTGATAAGAAACATCAATACTAATTCCCTCCACCAAACCTCTTCATTCTATCTTGATCTTCTGGTCAAATAAAAAATATTTAGTGTTACTGCAGAAGTTTCTCATAGCTAGTGATGATGTCTTTCAAATAATTGCTTTGGTTCATTAATATGGCAAACAATTAAAAATCCTTGTTGGGGATTTTCCCTTGTGTGATGTATTTTGTTGAGATGTGGCAACTTGAGACAGAACCATAAAACACCAGATCATTTTTGTAAAAGCATCACTGGCTTTTGTTAATGTGTGAATTACAACTGCCTTCTTTGCTCTTAGGTCTGTCTGGACTAAAACACTAGACAAATGAGCCTTTGAGACCATTCCACTGTACTGTCCATCAGGATGGGTCATTGCTTCCTCTTGAC
>JAAGEH010000392.1:12876991-12954797 GCA_011751065.1 Lasiurus cinereus
CTCTGTTGGAAATACTATTTTTGCCCTCATGTTACAGATGAGGCAACTGAAGAAGAGAGAGGTTATGGATCTTACTAGGTTAAGGATCCTTAGGTTACTTAGTGCTCAAGAGCATCCCTTTGAGATCATTCCACTGTACTGTCCATCAGGATGGGTCATTGCTTCCTCTTGACTCTCACAGTACTTACAGATTTCATTGCAATCATTTTTTTCCCCACAATTTATCACAATAAACTTTTTGATGAATACATACAAGTGTAAATGAAAAAGGGGTCACATATGAAACCTGACCAGATCAGGGGAAGACTGCATAGTGGTCTTTCAAACTTGGAGACCTAAAGTACACAGTAGGATGGTCTGAAATTAAAATTTTTTAAAAGTGAGTCATGGCAGGTACTTATGGCCTAGGCTGGTATCTTTCCTGACAAAGATCAGTCTTTACCTTAACTGAGCCTATTGCCTTTTTGCATCTATGATGACATACCTTTGGAATGTCAGGCTAGTTTCCTTTTCTCCAGACACATCTCTGCACCAGAGCAGAAGTTACAAAACCCTTCATTGTTATTGTGTTGTTAACTGCTAACTGTCCTATCCCCATAAATGTAAAATAGGTATATGTCTATTTCTTTCATTTTTTTATCCAATCACAGGAACTCCCCTTCCCCCTTTGCTTTAACCCACTTCCCAGTCTACCACCAATGGATTTCACGTAACCTCCCTTACATTTCTTCCTTTGATTGTAATGTATAAAATAAGGTGCAAAACTGTCATTCTCTGAAGTATTTTCTCAATTCATTGATATTTTGCTTTTCTGCAATTATAGTCAGTTTGGCTCAAATAAACTCATCAAAACTCTCTACATGTTTAAATGTTACATTGACACAAGAAAAATATCAACGTTATTAAATAAAAGTACACATGCAAGAAAAAAAATGGCTAAAAACAATTTCTAAAATAAAGAGGAATACTTATTTCAAACTCATTTAGATGTAAACAGCTCTTTTTGTATATCAATCATACCTCAATAAATAAAATAAAGGGGATCATTGTTTTGATAGTGTCATTGGTAAATATTGCATTTTATTTCAATTGTATCCAGCAGTCCCCAGCCTCACCCATAACATAACTCCATTATAAAAAATAAAATAAATGAACTCAGTAAGATGTCAAAAAAAGAATAAAAGTAGGGGCCAATAATGTTTTTGTATTGTTCATTCTTCCTTCATTCACTCCTTTTCCCAAGTCACTTCCCCTTCTAAGGAAATGAACAAAGATGCTCACCATACTTCCTTCTGTTGTTGCTTATCTAGATGGGTGGTAATTTCATTGGACAAAGGTCATGTCTACAGTCTACAAGCCTTTCAAAAATATTTACATTATAAGTTGGGGCCATTCTTGTTCACAAAGTTGACCCACCCAAGAAAAGAACGAAGTGTCTGGAGAAACTGACCAGCCTCCACTTGTGCTCCAGTTAAACTTTCCACCCTTACCAGACCACAGACACTTCCTGGCAATTGGACAGCTCTGTGATGACCTTAACCCCTGTTGCCTTGGAGACTGTTTTAATGTATTGGAATCAGCTTTGGGGCTGCGTGTCTGCTGCTACTGACCTCACCAAAGGGAAGGGCAAGGTCAGGAGGCTTCCAAAAAACCAATTTTGACTTGGGCAAATATGTTCATACATTAAACCTTTTTTTTGGTGTTTTCATTTTCCAAATAAATGACCTCATCTTCTAAATTATAGCACAGTCACTACTGTTTTCAGAGAAGACTTGTACTTTGTCCAATGTGAAGGATTAAAAATTCTGGATGTTGGACAGACCTAACTCTCTATAACTGCAAGTTAGGCTTAGAGAGGTGATCAAATGTCAACAAGAGAACCTGGATTGTCTTCTTTTTATGCCAAGTCAAGACTTGTGTCCCCCTTTCCTTCCATACCATTAAGAGAAGATTGGCTCACCCAGCCACTATTGCTCAATGGTTGGGTGTTGACATATAAACCAGGAGGTTATGGTTTGATTCCCAATCAGGGTACTGCCCAGGTTTTGGGTTAGATCTCCAGTAGGGGACATGTAGGAGGCAGCTGATTGATGATTCTCTCTCATCATTGATGTTTAAAGCTCTCTCTCTCTCTCCCTCTTTTTTTCTTTTCTGAAATTAATTATATATATATATGTGTGTATATATATATGTATATGTATATGTATATGTATATGTATATATATATATATATATATATATATATGTATATTAAAAGAAAACTGGTTATTAGCACATAGGTACTGCTCTTGAATCTAAATTTCTTCTTCTATTGCTCCTACCTCAAATAAAACCTTGGAAATCTCAGCCTAACTGGCTGTAAGGTGGACCTTTATATTCTAATTATTTATTCTTAAAGAATAAAGAACTTTCCATTTACCAAGTAGTAAAGAACAGGCTCCTTAAATTTCATTTTACTATAAGGGAAACACTTGTCAGCTTCCCAGTCATCTCAGATATGATTCCTGAAAAGGACATTCTTTCACTCTTTTCTCCATACAGGCATAAACATTCTGCATTTCAAACTTGAATCATACAATGTTATCTGCTTCTGGTGTCTTATGTAATCTTTCAGGAATGCTGCAAGACTTTCCGGGGGCTCTGTGAGGTCTGGAATGGGGAAAGGCATGAAGGGAGCTGGAGGTTGGGGGGGAGCAAGGAGAGAAGAAAAAAATCAAGCATTTCTATACATCACTGTATTGTCTATTTGAGACAAGAAATTATTGCATTTACAATACAAGCCGGATGTGTGGGCTAAACAATCTCAGCTGATATCACAGGCATTTATTGATAATGAAAACTTGGAGGAGGGAAAAAGTTTTGTCTTTAGTGGTTTCCTAGGCAAGAGGAAAAACCTTATGGATTAATCAAAAACTTTATCTTATCTCCGATAAGACAAAACTGTTTCTTTTACTGCACAAGGAATGTTTCTGTCAAGTTTTAAGTGTTAGTTTATTAGGTTAAGGTTTTATGTTATACATTCCACTGCATAGGCAGATCTTCTTGCTTTAAACAATCATTTTAGACTTGCTAACTGGCCCAGATATAAGAATAAATGATACACTTTCAGAGAAGATCACACTTATATGGTGACCTTGTTTATGTGGTCTACTTTAACCCAATTTGCATATTGAAGTAAAAGGAATTTCATTTGAAATCATGGTATTGTCAGGCAAGATATTATCAGAAAGTAGGTTTTAAAATGTTCTGGAATGTTCTTTAGAAATAAAGTGTGAAGTTAATGGCAATACTTGATGAAAACAAGAAACCCTGAGAGACTAGTTTAAAAGTAAAATACAAAATAGATTACTTTAGGTACACTCTAAGCAGAGAGCAAAACATCTGGAAATATTAATACTATGCACAGGGAAATGCAATGTCAGAGTAGAGAAAGGGCATAAAATTTTCCTGAAGGTTAAATTTTAAAATCATTTTTTTAAATATATTTTATTGTTGATAGTATTGCAGATATCTCCCATTTAACACCCCTCTTTTCTCAGGGGTTCACTACCCACCCATCCCCAGGGGTTCACTACCCTATTACCTGTGTCCATGGGCTATGCATATAAGTATATAAGTTCTTTGGTTTATCTCTTTTTGTCCCTCAATCCCACATCAAGTTTTGTCAGTCTGTTTCATGCCTCCCTGATTCGGGTCTTATTTTGTTAGTCATTTCATTTTGTTCATTAGATTCCACAAATAAGTGAGATCATGTAATATTTGTCTTCTTCAGTTTGTCTTATTTCATTTAACATCAAAATATTTACTAAATAACTAAATGCATATGAAACAAGCATTCATCATTAGACACTGATTACATTGTCTTGCCTTCCTGAAGAAGGAGCTATGGAAATTACCACATTTCACATTTTCTTGGACAAGCACGTCAGCATGTTCATAAATCACCCTCTATAACATAAATAAGAAGTCATGTTACTTATCATCAATAAAACAAAAATTGGATAAAGATGTTTTCTTGAAGGGTATTTGTTTATAAGAAAAAGATCAGCCAATTGGATTATTGAATCAATAAGCATAACGAAAAATTATATAAATGAATAATATCTCAGGATTTTTATCAAACTCAAAACAGTTCCAATCTACTCTGCATCATTTCACCTATCTCTAGAAATCACTTTGGTAAGTTGTTGAGTTGGAAAAAAACTGAAATTACAATAAGAATTTAAGTTGCTTCTGGAAGACCTTTCAACAATATCCAAGGGCCAAGAAGTTCAGACAAGTGGTCCCAGCTTTAAAGATTTAGATAATTTTAATGTTAATTCTAGTTGAAAAGCAGCCCATGCTGAATTTACCTGAGTCATTGAAAAGTATAATGTCTTCATAGAAGGTGGAATGCTTACTTATTAGAAACAAATATTTAAGCTCCCTTGGCATCTGGAGAGCTCCTTCTAGGAAGGCTCTGAGCAGAGTGGACTTGTTAGTATCACCTGTTTTTTGGAAGGATGTGAATGGTCCATTCTCTAGCTTTGCTTCTCTTCTTTCTATCAACAAGCTCTAATCATATAACCATACATAGTATTCTGTCTGGACCCCGCTGACAAATATGTTTGTGCAACAGATCATATGAAGAACTTAACATTTGTAGATATAAAGAGATCCAAAGACCCAGTAACTTGGTCATGATACTTAATACAGTTGTATTCTGATGAGGTCCTCTGTTTCCCTGACAACAGCAGCTGTGTAGATGCAAACCCTAAATTCCCTTTAGTATTATAGAGAAGACCACATAATTGACAATTGTAGGGATTTTATCTGGGTATGTTTACAAAATCTTCCTAGAGCTTCCCTCTTACTGGGGGAGAAAGAGATTTATAATATATTTCAGACATAGGACAAATAATTGCAGTTTAGAAGCTCTTATCTCAAGTATTTTTTTTATTTCTAGAATATTTTTAAAGGGTTTAGTTTCCAAAAACAAAATAACTATTAAATGGGTCAACTCATTAGTGTGACCCATGCTACTAGTCATTTGCCATACTCTCAACAATAGATTTTTTTTTTAATCTGGATTTTTGATGTAGAGGTACAATCATGAACTGAAAAGCCAAAAGTATATGAATGAGCACACTTCTTAAAGTAAACCTGAAAAACAAAAACCTTAGATAGATAGCCAAGATTGGGATAATAATGATTCTACTCCATTTTTGGGTGGTTGGGGCCTAAATCTAAACCCAAACAATTATAATCTCAGAAAATCTCACCCTGAAAGATTGAATTTTCTTCTGGAAGGTTACACATCTAAAAAGGCATGTGAGGATTGGTGGGTCACTTTAATACTGGATCTCATCGGTTTGGTAATCACACCTCTTTAGACAATAGTGTCTTTGCAATTCTCATGACAAAATGGAAAGTATATTGTTAAAAAAAAGCTTCTGGAAATCACTTTGAATATGCAGGCTCTGCAACATCCTATGGGGAAGATTAACCTTCATTGCATTTGGATCTTTACCTGAGCAGAGAAGCCCCAGTGGAGCACCTATGTGAAGGCGGATACTCACAGAACACCACACATTTCTATTCATGTTTGAAACAGAAAACAGCACATAGGGCAAAACAGGGTGTGCTGGAAGACTCTATTTTTTTGGTTTTGAAGATACATATTTGTTTCTGATTACATATTTATTTTTATTTGTATTTAATGTTGTTTCATCTCTAATTATAATCTATGAGAAATAAAATATTTTTTCATTTAAGCATTTGCTTTGCAGAATTGTTCTTAACCAAAAACAGAAGTAAGGGGAGGGGGAAGCATTTATTTTAAGAAATCTTTATGATGATCCTGGGCTAAGAGTTACTAGAGGATATTTTTGTTGGTTTTAAGAATAAGCATAACCACCTATCTTAGCTTGGTTTGTAAGTGTAGCAGACCCACTTGTCCAAACCATGATACTGAGAAAGAACCTAGAAGAAAACCTAGGCAATTATTCTTACTTTGAGAAATTTTGGTTATTTGTTGAGTAGTTAACATTAGTTTTATAATCTTCCCATACCACCCCTCCATAATAAATGTACATGTATTTCCTGGCAATAGATCTTCCTCTCTTTACCCCTCCTTCCACTTTGTTTTCTTTCTTTCATTTCTTAAAAGTGACTTTTCAGGGTAATATATATAAATAAGATACTGCTCCATCTAGAAGAGCCTGAGTTTCATAGAGAGGGATCAACGTATAACCAGAAAAATATAGAATCATGTGTTGAGATGTGGGAGTAACATGCTCTTGGACTAAAAGAGGCACTGAAAGTTCCAAAGTGTCATGGAGCAAGTGTGTGAGTGTGTGTGTGTGTGTAAGAGAGGAGAGAGAGAGAGAGAGAGAGAGAGAGAGAGAGAGAGAGAGAGAGGTTTGAGTTGAGCTTTGACTTGTGAGTAAGAGTCTGTTTAAAATAGTGGGGGTATGGAAAAGCTAGAGAAAGAAGGGAGTCCTCCAGATTAACATATCCCTGCAGATAAAGTTGAAAAATAGCGGAGTAGAGAGAGGTGGTAATGTGAAGGAGGAAAAGGTCAGAATGTTCTCACAATGCCTTTCCAAAAGAGGAGAGGCCAAAGCAGCTGGAGGCCACTGAGACTCGGCAGGTTACCCTCTGGTATCCTCTGTACATTGAGGTATGTATTTGTCCTTATGTGAGGGTCACGCTCTCCAGCTTTGCTAAGGCAATTCTTGCTTTCTATAATGGCAAAGCCTTAGTCCCTACTCAGAATTAGAAGTAAGGCACCACTTTCTGGAAATCAAAACTAAGAAGGAGCATATCCCTGATTCTTCAGTTTAAATAACCAGATCAATTATTTAGATGCCTGGACCAGCGGCAGCAGCAGCAGTAGAAACTTGTTGGAAAGACAAGTTTCTAGGTCCCACCTCAGATCTTTTGAACCATAGCAGACTGTGGAGGTGGGGGCCAGTAATCTATTTTTAAAAAAACTTTTCCAGGGAGTTCTGATGCCTGCTACACTTTTGGAACCACTGTCTTAAAGAGTTGCAGTTTCAATGAAAGATAGACTAAAATATGAATCAAGGTCTTGTTTCTATCATTAATTAATCAGATTATAACTTTAAAAATCCACAAAACACACACAATTCTAAGAATGAGACAACTTGGCAATTTGAGTGCAAGTGACACTGAGTAATATAGTTACTCTAATCTAATCTATTTCTCTTGAGATAAAGCAAGTCTTCTGGGCCTATGCAAGAGTATAAAAAGCATAAGGAAGGCCACTGAACTATAAAATTTACAGAGCTTTATTTATCCTTGTTGACAGTTCAGTTGTAAATGTTTATAGCACCTAATAGACCATAAGAGAAAACACATCAACCCACGTGAAAGGCATAACAGTAAGTATGGCTCGAGGAATGCTGGGGAGGGTTGAGAGCTCACCACAGAGAAAGGGAACTAAGGGGCAAGTTGTATTGATAAATATTTACAAGCATATCACTGAAGAATGAGAGAGGTCCTATTATGGTCGAAAGGTAACAGGTCATTTTTGAATAGTGGCATCTGAAACTGGAAACAAATTTGTTGCTGAAATACAAATTGGAGGAAATTGCTTTTGTGGGAAAACATTTCCTCTCCTCAGCGGGTTTCTCTTTTGTGTTCTGCCTGTTCTGATCATGGAATTTCAGAGGCAACTGGGATCTCCTGATAGGGGACTGGCTTCTGTCCCAAGCTCTCCTTGGTGGCCTGAGGCAAAGTGCCTTGTTCCTATGTCTGCTTTTTCTCACTGAAGAGATGCACTTTACATCCTAACTTTCTGTCAAATGCTATTAGATCTTCAGGTGATTGTTTCTAAATACAGAGCATTAAAAAATGAGCATTCACTATAAGCATCCCAGTTTCCCCCTTCCCACTTTACTGTGAGTTCATAATTCTGAAGATTTTAAATTGTGGTCTTGAGCTTGGTGTTGTTAGGAATTTTTAAACATGGAAAGAAATTTGTGTCTCTGAAAAATATGAACAACAGGAAACAAAGACAGCTGTATTTTTCTTCATATAATAATAGCTACCACACATTTGTTACATGCACAGAAGACTTTTTTTAAGTGTTGAGTCCACCTCCTTGGAAGTTACCTTTGAGAGGCAATTCAAGTACAATAGCACAACCACCTTGGAAAAAGAACTAACATTTTCTTACAAGATTAAATATAAACCTGCTCTGACCTAGCAACTACACTTCTAACATTTTCCCCAAGAAATATAGAAAACCATGTCCACAAAAAAGTCAGTACAAAAATGTTTGTGGCATCTTTAGTCATAAGAGCCCCAAATTATAAATAGCACAGGTGTCTATCAGTAAGATAATGAAAAAACAAATGATAGTATATTCATATAATGGGTGAATTCCTATCATTCACATATTGTTGAGCAAAATGAAAGGACAAACTATTAATACACACAACATTGGCTGTTGCAACATTTCAAAAACATGCTGAGTTAAAGGAGCCTACGGGAGAGTGTAGGAGAATGTAGATAATAAGTAAGTCCCTTATGTGAAGTTCTGACACAGGCAAACAAATCTATATTGGAAAACTATCCTAACAGTGGTTACCTCTGGGAGGCTGGCATGTCTCTTTACTAGAAATGGCATGTGGACACTGCCTGGAATGATGGTAATATTCTTAGTTCAGGCCGCTATAACAAAAATAGCAGAGAAAAGATGACTTAAAAACAAATGTTTCTCTTTTAAGTGCAAGATCAAGCATGGGTTGACCAGGTGTCCAGTGAGGACCAGAGTCCTGGTTTATGGAGAGCCATCTTCTTGGTGTGCCCTGTCATGCCTGAGAGATATTGTTTCTCTCGTGGGAACTATTCACATTGCTGAGGGCTCTGCCCTAAAACCAAAGGTCCACTTCCAAATTCTATCACAGTGGGAATTAGGCTTCAAAATATGAGTTTTTGAAAAACACAAGCATTCAATCCATGGCATATGTTATTTGGGCTTTTGATCACAAAGGCCTATGAATCTGTTGAGGTGGTGAGTGTGAACCAAGTGGTCCATTCTTTGTATGTGAATTTACCTCAGAAAAAGATAAAAGCAGAAGAAAATGTTGAGAAATGAATGTGTGTGAATAACTCACCTGGGAGGCTGACAGAGACCATATGCTCCTCGATCTTGTCTGCAGGCATTGTGAGGGTGGAGCACAGGAACCAGTGTTTCCTGTGTACCTCAGCAAAACCATAAGCAGCTGCTCTGAGGTGTATGCTGAGAACCAATTTTCATACAGCATAGTTCAGGTGGGTATAGGTTAAACTTGGGAAATTATTGCCAGTTCCTCCACTTTATAACCCAATCAAAAAAGGTTAGCGACTAATTAAGGGTTAAGGACTAAAAGGGTTAAAGACTGAGTAATCTTCAAAATATTCTAAGCATTACAAAAATAGTCCATTAAATGTTGTACTGTGTACTTTCAAGAAATAGATATTTACCTTCCCCCAAAATATAGTACTATGCTAATAAGCTTTAGTTACTTTTTTTTTCTTTTTGAATGAGACCAACTATGCCCATTTTGCAGGCCTGATGTTTTTTCTTTTATAACTTTTTTATTTAATTTTTTTTTTCTTTTCATATATCACCTAAACCCTGGGCTATTGCTTCTTTAAGGCTTATTATAACTTGGTGATGAAAGTTTCATTATGCCCCCCTGAGGATCCCTATATTTAGAATTGATGCTCTTTGGTCTCCTCCTGACATTTTAATTGTTTTATTATTGAATTTTTATAGTGAAGTTCAAGGGCACAATGGAGCCTCAGGGGTAGGAGGCTTCATTTAGAAGTGATTTGCCTTGCATCAACTATCATATACCATTGGCCTCTTCCTCTTCGAACCCTGTGATTGCTTTTACACTATGACCAGAGCAGTGACCACCTGCAGGTAGAGACCCCTGTTACACTGTTTTTCTAAGCTTCCTGGGTAGCCTGGACACACACACACACACAGAGTTTGGGGTCTCACAATGCTATGTCACATTTGGTAGATGTTTTGGTTTGGTTCGGTTTTGACTTTTTTTCTAGAAAACTGTGTTTATTTGGGAGCAACAAAAAACTGCAATTCAGTACATATGGTTTAAAGGCAAACCATGCATAAGGCAAGAAAAACATAGGAGGAGACTCCTCTTTGATGGATTTAGAAGAGGCTGTTGTAAACAAAGTCCTTTGGAGGAGACAGAAATATGTAAATTGTCATACACAGTGTGAGAAATGTAGTGATGAGAATAAGCAGGGTACTGTGGATGAATAGGTGTGAGTTTTCTAACCTAATTTTGAAGGTCAGAGAAAGCTTCCTATTGTTGGCTTCTTAGCTAATCTAACTGATGAAGTGGATAAAAATAATGAAGACTGTAAAGAATAACAGGTAACAAGGACTGGTTGAGATAGAGCAGTGGTCAGCAAACTCATTAGTCAACAGAGTGGCAAACCATTGAGATAGAGTGTGTTTGAGGAACACAAGTATGTTCCCAGCTTGGAAATGAGAGCTGAGCTTTTGGGAAAGGGTGATAAGGAATGAAGCTGGACACGTGGCAGCCATCAGATGGTGAAGGGTTTTGTGAAACAGAGGTGGAAGTTGGACAATCACCAAGACATTTTAGGGGGTAAATGATACGTTAATATGTACATCTGGAGGAAACGGTACTGTTGACCAGGATAGTGAACTGAATTCAACTTATCTGCCAGTCTCCAAGCCCATTAAACAGCAAAAAAGATGAAAGAAGGAGAATAAATGAAGAATAACATTAGAAAATAAGAATTAGTATCATTGATGAACCTGAGATTTTGAGGGATTGTTAGAGAATAGAAAGCATAAAAGAAAATGTATTTAGACTCTCCTGTGTCTACACTTCAAGGAGAAAAATGTCTCTATAGTAGTTGGAGCAGTTTTGGGGAACTCCAAAGGACCCAGAGAGGAAGCATGATGGAGCTCACTTGCAGATTGTGGTTGAAACAGCTGGAATCACCCCCCCACCCCAATTTCTTCCTTCCTCATTTAGGCTATGCATGAGCAGTCATGGTGTGTACCCAGCACGGAACCAGTGAGGGTAGGCACTGCAGCCAGGAAGATGGAGAAGCATTCCAGGAAGATGCTGGCCTCTCAGAATGACAGGAATCTCTTCTTGGCTTATTTCACTTCTCATAATGCTATCCATATGTGACCACATTGTCACAAATGGCCAGATTTTCTATGGTTAAATTATATCTGTAGAAATCACATTGGCTTTATCCATTGACCTGTCAAAGCATATGTTGTTTTCATATCTTGGCTATTATAAATAATGCTGCAATTAACATACGGGTGCAAGTATTTTTTTTTTAATTTTAACTAGACTCCTGGTGCACAAAATTCATGCATGGGGTGTATGTCCCTCAGCCCAGGATACACCCTCTCCAATAGGGGACCCCTTGAGGGATGTCTGATTGCATATTTAGGCCTGATCCTACTAGGACAGTCGGACATCCCTCTCACAATCCAGGACTGATGACTCCCAACTATTCGCCTGCCTGCCTTCCTGATTGCCCCTAACCACTTCTACCTGCCAGCCTGATCACCCCTAACCACTCTCCTGTCAGCCTGATTGATGTCTTACTGCTCCCCTGCCAGCCTGTTTGCCGCTAACTATCCTCCCTATGGGCGTGGTCACCCCTAACTGCCCTCACCTGCAAGCCTGGTCACCCCTAACTTTCCTCCCCTGCAGGCTTAGTCCCCCACAACTGCTCTCTCCTGCAGGCCTAGTCCCCCACAATTGTTCTCCCCTGCAAGGCCAGGTTCTCCTGCAACTGCCCTTCCCTGCAGGCCCAGTTGCCCCCAACTTCTCTCCTCTGCTGGCCTGATCACCCTTAACTGCCCTTGTTTGCAGGTTTGATTGTCCCCAACTGTCCTCCCTTGCAGGCCTCGTCCCTCCCAACTGCCCTCCCCTGTGAGCCATCTTGTGGTGGCCATCTTGTGTCCAATTGGGGGCAGCCATCTTTGACCACATGGGGGCAGCCATCTTGTGTATTATAGTGATAGTCAATTTGCATATTACTCTTTTATTAGACAGGGTTTCAATTCTATTTGTTTTAAGAAATATTTTTTTTATTAATTTTATACATATCACCCCATTGCCCCCCTCCCTCCAAGGCATAACTCAACCCCCCCAGTGTCTGTGTTCATTGGTTATGCTTATATGCATGCATACAAGTCCTTTGATTGTTCTCTTATCTACCTCACCTAACTTTAATCTTCCTGCTGTAATTTCACAGTCTGTTTGAAGCTTTACTGCCTCTGTATCTATCCTTTTGTTCATCACTTTATAGTGTTCTATATTATTTACAAATGAGTGAGATCATGTGATGCTTCTCCTTCATTGACTGACTTATTTCATTAAGCATAAGGCTCTCCAGTTCCAAGCAGGTTGCTGCAAATGCTAAGAATTCCTTCTTTGCTGGAATAGATTATTCTTGGTTGTAGGTTCTTGCTATTCATCACGTTGAATATTTCTTGCCACTCCCGTCTGGCCTGCATCGTTTCTGTTGAGAAATCAGCTGATAGTGGTATGGGTGCTCCCTTGTAGGTAAGAAGGGCAGATAAAGAGCTTCACAGATAAGAAAAAGCTAAAGGAGTTCATCAACTCCAAACCAGTATTATATGAAATGCTGAAAGGTACTCTTTTAGAAGAGGAAGAAGAAAAAGGTAAAAGCCAAAAAATTATGAACAACAAATACATATCTATCAACAAGTGAATCTAAAAATTAAGTGAATTAAAAATTTGATAAACAGAATAAACTGGTGAATATAATAGAATCAGGAGCACAGAAAGGGAGTGGACTGATAATTCTCAGGGGGGAAGGGGTGAGGGGTGTACAGGGAGAGACTGGACAAAAATCATACACCTATGGATGAGATCAATGGGAGGGAGCTAAGGGCAGAGGGAGGGGAGGGAGCTGGGTGGAGGGGTGCTATGGAGGGGAAAAAAAGAGAAACAAATGTAATAATCTGAATAATAAAGATTTAATTTAAAAAAAAGAATTCCTTCTTTTTTATGGCAGCATAGAATTCCATTGTGTGGATGTACCACAGTTTTCTGATCCACTCATCTGCTGACGGGCACCTAGGCTGTTTCCAAATTGTAGCTATTGTAAATTGTGCTGCTATGAACATAGTGGTGCATAAATCCTTTTTCATTGGTGTTTGTGATTTCTTAGGATAAATTCCTAAGAGTGGGATTACAGGGTCAAATGGGAGATCCATTTTTAGTTTTTTTGAGGAAATTCCATACTGTTCTCCACAGTGGCTGCACCAGTCTGCATTCCCACCAACAGTGCACAAGGGTTCCTTTTTCTCCGCATCCTGGCCAACACTTGTCGTTTGTTGATTTATTGATGATTAACATTCTGACCAGTGTAAGATGATATCGCATTGTCGTTTTGATTTGCATCTCTCAGATGATTAGTGACTTTGAACATGTTTTCATGTGTCTCTTGGCCTTCCTTCTGTCGTCTTTCAAAACGGTTCTATTTAGATCTGTTGCCCATTTTTTTTATTGGATCGTTTATCTTCCTTTTATTAAGTTGTATAAGTTGGCTGTAGATGTTGGAGATTAAACCTTTATCAGTGATAACACTTGAAAATATATTCTCCCATACAGTGGCTTTTCTTCTTATTTTGTTGATGGTTTCTTTTGCTGTGCAAAAGCTTTTTATTTTGATGTAGTCCCATTTGTTTATTTTTTCTTTAGCTTCAATTGCCTTTGGAGCAGTATCAGTGAAGAAGTTCTTTTAGCATACATGTGAGATTGTGCTGCCTGTGGATTCCTCTAGTATTTTTATGGTTTCCCTTCTAATGTTTAAGTCCTGTATCCATTTTGAGTTTATTTTTGTATTTGGTGAAAGTTGGTGGTCCAGTTTCATTTTTTTTTTTTTGCATGTATCTGTCCAATTTTCCCAACAGCATTTATTAAAGAGGCTATCTTGGCTCCATTGAATGTTCATGCCTCCTTTGTCAAATATTAGTTGAGCCGAGTGGTTTGGGTGGATATCTGGGTTCTCTATTCTATGCCATTGGTCCATACATCCATTCTTGTGCCAGTACCAGGCTGTTTTGAGAACAGTTGCTTTGTAATATAGCTTGAAATCTGGTATTGAGATCCCACCTACTTTATTCTTCTTTCTCAGAATTGCTGTATCTATTCGTGGTCTTTTTTTGTTCCAGATGAATCTATGAAGAATTCTTTCTAGATCTGTGAAATATGTCGTTGGTATTTTAATGGGTAGTGCATTGAATCTATAGATTGCTTTGGGTAGTATGGACATTCTACCAATCCATGAGCATGGCATGCTCTTCCATCCGTTAACATCTTCCTCTATCTCTTTTTTCAGTGTCCTGTAGTTTTCTACATAAGGGTCTTTTACCTCTTTAGTTAGGTTTATTCCTAGGTATCTTAATTTTTTTGGTGCGATGGTAAATGGGATTGCTTTTTTAGTCTCTCTTTCTGTAATTTCACAATTAGTGTATAGAAATGCCACAGACTTCTTAGCATTAATTTGTATCCTGCTACATTGCCAAATTCATTAATTAAGTCAATTAGTTTTGGAATGCAGTCCTTTGGGTTTTTTCTGTACAATATCATGTCTTCTGCAAATAAGGACAGCTTTACTTCTTCTTTTCCAATTTGGATGCCTTTTATTTCTTCTTCTTGTCTAATTGCAATGGTTAATACCTCCAGTACTATGTCAAACAGGAGAGGTGAGAGTGGGCATCCCTGTCTTGTTCCTGTTCTTAGGGGAAATGGTTTTAGGTTTTGCCCATTGAGTATGATGTTAGCTGTGGGTTTATCATATATGGCTTTTATGATGTTGAGGTATGCTCCTTCTATTCCCACTTTGCTGAGAGTTTTTATCAAGAAAGTGTGTTGGATTTTGTCAAATGCTTTTTCTGCATCAATTGATATGACATGTGATTTTTATCTCTCAATTTGTTTATGTAATGTATCCCATTTATTGATTTGCAGATATTGTACCATCCCTGCATTTCTGTGATGAATCCTACTTGGTCATGGTGTATGATCTTTCTAATGTACTTCTGGATCCGATTTGCTAGAATTTTGTTGAGGATTTTGGCATCTATGTTCATGAGAGATATTGGCCTATAATTCTCTTTCATTGTGTTGTCTTTATCTGGTTTTGGTATTAGGGTGATGCTGGCTTCATAGAAGGTGTTTGGAAGTGTTCCTTCTTGAATATTTTTGAATAGTCTGAGGAGGATAGGTTTTAATTCTTCCTTGAATGTTTGGTAAAAGTCTCCTGTGTAGCCATCTGGTCCCGAGCTTTTATTTGCTGGAATCTTTTTGATGACTGCTTCAATCTCTTCCATAGTTATTGGACTGTTGAGATGTTTAGATTCCTCCTCATTGAGTTTTGGAAGGTTATACTTTTCTAGGAAAATGTCCATTTCCTGCAGGTTGTCCAGTTTGTTGGAATAGAGTTGTTCACAGTAATTTTTAACAATCCTTTGTTTTGCCTCAGGGTCTGTTGTTATTTCTCCTCTTTCATTTCTGATTTTGTTTATTTGGGTCTTCTCTCTTTGCTTCTTGGTGAGCCTGGCTAGCGGTCCATCAATCTTGTTTATCCCTTCAAAGAACCAGCTCTTGGTTTTGTTGATCTTTTGAATTGTTTCTTTGGTCTCCAAGTTGTTTATCTCCGCTCTGATCTTCACTATTTCCTTCCTTCTGCTTACACTGGGCTTTTCTTGTTGCTCTCATTCTAGCTCTTTGAGTTGTAGGTTTAGGTAATTTATTACCATTGTTTCCTGTTTTTTGCAGTAGGCTTGTAGGGCTATGAACTTCCCTCTCAAGACAGCTTTCACTGTGTCCCATGAATTTTGTATTGTTCTGTTGTCATTGTCATTTGTTGCCATGATGTTTTTTATTTCTTCCTTGATCTCTCTGGTTACCCAGTCATTGTTAATAGCATTCTGTTTAATCTCCATGCCTTTGATTTCTTTCTATTGTTTTTTATTATAGTTGATTTCCAGTTTTATGCCACTGTGGTCTGAGAAAATGCTTGATATGATTTCTATCTTCTTGAATTTGAAGAGACATTTCTTATGACCCAACATATGATCTATCTTTGAAAATGACCCATGTGCACTGGAGAAGAATATATTCTGTGGCTTTGGGGTAAAATGTTCTGAAGATGTCAATTAATTCCAACTGGTCTAGTGTGTCATTTAAGATTGATGTTTCTTTGCTGATTTTTTGTTTAGAGGATTTGTCCAATGGTGACAATAGGGTATTAAAGTCTCCTACTATGATTGTATTGCTGTCAATCTCTCCCTTAATATGCTCCAAGAGTTTTTTTTTTATGTATTTAGGTGCTCCTATATTGGCTGCATATATGTTTACCAGAGTTATTTCTCTTTGTTGGATTGTTCCCTTTAGTATTATGAAGTGGCCTTCTTTATCTCTTGTTATGTCCTTCACTTTGAGATCTAATTTGTCACATATAAGTATTGCAACCCCATCTTTTTTTTCATTTCCATTTGCCTGAAATACCATCTTCCATGTCTTCACCCTCAATCTGTGTGCATCTCTTTTCCTGAGGTGGGTTTCTTGCAGACAGCAGATATATGGATCATGTTTTCTTATCCAATCGGTTACCCTATGTCTGTTGATTGGAGCATTTAGGCCATTTACATTTAAAGTTATTATTGATAAGTACTTATCTGTTGTCATTTTTAGTCCTTACCCCCGAGTTCCTTCTTTGCTTCCTCTTTCTTTTTATTACAGCAGACGCTTTAACATTTCTTGCATTGCTGGCTTGGTGGTAATATATTCCCTTAGTCCTTTTTTTGTCTGTGACGCTTTTGATTTCACCTTCAATTTTGATTGAGAGTCTTGCAGGGTACAGTATTCTTGGATTCAGACCCTTCCTTTGCATGACTTTGTATATTTCATTCCATTCCCTTCTGGCCTGATGAGTCTCTGTTGAGAAGTCAGTAGCTAGTCTTATGGGGGTTCCTTTGTAGGTAACTTTTTGTTTCTCTCTGGCTGCTTTTAAGATTCTTACTTTGTTATCGGTGTTTGCCCATTTAATTATAATGTGCCTTGGTGTGAGTTTGTTGGGGTTAATTTTGCTTGGGACTCTGTGAGCTTCTTGGATTTGTGTGGGTTTTTTCTTTCCTATATTGGGGAAATTTTCTGTCATTATTTCTTCAAACAGGTTCTCTAAACCTTGTTCAGTTTCCATTCTTTCTGGAACCCCAGTTATGCAGATGTTGTTTTGTTTCATGTTATCCCAAAGTTCCCTTAGGCTCTCCTCTTGCTTTTTAACTATTTTTTCTAGAAGCTGCTGTACTTGGTGTTTTTTTTTTCTTACCGTGTCTTCTAGCTCACTGATGCAGTCCTTTGCTTCTTCTAGTCTACTTTTGATGCTTTCTATTGAGTTCTTTTTTTTTTCTTTTTATTAATTTTTATACATATCTCCCCATTGCCCCCCCTCCCTCCAGGGCATACCCCAAGCCCCCAGTGTCTGTGATCATTGGTTATGCTTATATGCATGCATACAAGTCCTGTGATTGATCACTTATTTACCTCACCTAACTTTAATCTTTCTGCTGTAATTTCACAGTCTGTTTGATGCTTTATGATTTTTGTCCCCCTGAGAATTATCAGTCTACTCCCTTTCTGTGCTCCTGATTCTATTATATTCACCAGTCTATTCTGTTGATCAAATTTTTAATTCACTTAATTTTTAGATTCACTTGTTGATATGTATTTGTTGTTCATAATTTTTTGGCTTTTACCTTTTTCTTCTTCCTCTTCTAAAAGAGTACCTTTCACCATTTCATATAACTATGGTTTGGAGTTGATGAACTCCTTTAGCGTTTTCTTCTCTGTGAAGGTCTTTATCTGCCCTTCAATTCTGAATGACAGCTTTGCTGGATAGATTATTCTTGGTTGTAGGTTCTTGCTATTCATCAGGTTGAATATTTCTTGCCACTCCCGTCTGGCCTGCATCCTTTCTGTTGAGAAATTAGCTGATAGTTGTATGGGTGCTCCCTTGTAGGTAATGAACAGTTTTTCTCTTGCTGCTTTTAATATTCACTCTTTGTCTTTTGCTCTTGGTATTTTAATTATGATGTGTCTTGGTGTGGTCCTCTTTGGATTCCTTTTATTTGGGGTTCTCTGTGCTTCCTGGACGTGTAAGTCTATTTCTTTTACCAGATGTGGGAAGTTTTCAGTCATTATTTCTTTAAATAGGTTTTTAGTATCTTGTTCTCTCTCTTCTTCTGGCACCCCCACAATTCTGATGTTGGTATGCTTGAAGCTGTCCCAGAGGCTCCTTACATTATCTTCACATTTTTGGATTACTTTCTCTTCTTGCTTTTCCAGTTGAATGTTTTCTGCTTCTTTATATTTCAAATTTTTGACTTGATTCTTGCCATCCTCTAGTCTGCTGTTAGGACTCTGTATAATATTTTTCCTTTCAGTCAGTGTCTCTAGTATGTCCTTTTTCATCTCCTCTTGGGTCTCACTAAATTTATCCAACTTTTCTAGCATATTCTTGAAAAACCTTATAAGCGTGGTTTTGAACTCTATATCCAGTTGTTTTTTCCCCTCCATTTCTTTTTTGGTGATCCCTTCCGTTGTCTCGGCATTTTCACTATGTTGGGGAAACTTCTGTGTTGAATTCAGCTTTATGATACCAGACTTCCAAAACCAAAGAAGCCTCTGTTGAGCTTGGGAGAGGTGGAGTCTCAGGGCTTAAGACCACCTTGCCTTCCAGTCGGCCCCGCCCTCCATGGCCCCTGAGTCTCATGTGACTGAATAATTGCTGGAGAGGTCCTTGTGCCCGAGTGCCTGCAGTGCCTCTAGACCGTTGCCCCTCCGGCTTCCCTGCACACCAGGACCCCACGAGACTAGGTACCCAGGTTTTTGCCTAAAACAGGGGCTTAGTGGCGTCAGAAGTGGCACAGTTGGGAAGGTCTGTCTCCCTCTCAGTCGGGAAAGCCAGCGGCACAATCAGCACTCTCTCTTGTGCGCAGTGCCGTGCGCGCCACTAGGCCTTTGATCTTTTGCGACTCCCCTAAATTTCCGTGCACTTCTTCCTTTTCTCAGTGCAAACTCCCCCCTTATGAGTTTCGGCTGGATCTGGGGTTTAGTGTCATAGGATAAGGGGTTCAATGCCTTTGAGAGTCTCCGTCTCCCTCCCGCCAGAGAAAGCCAGCCAGGTACTCTGGCACCCGCTCTCTCAGCGCGCGCACGTCTCCGTACCTCAGGTTTTTGCAGCTCCTCTGGGTCTCTGTGAGCTCCTCTCTTTCCCTCTAGTTGTAGAACTTCCACTCAGCCAGCTTTCCTATGGTTCTGGATGATGTCCATTCTGTCTTTTAGTTGTAGTTTTGAAATTGTTGTGCGAGGCAGCAGTGTAGGTGTTTACCTATGCCACCATCCAGGATTCTCCTGTCTATTGAGTTCTCTATAGCAGTGATGTCATTTTTCATTTCTTCTTGATTATTCTGCTTCTTTTAGGTTCTTCCACATTTCTTCCTGCTTCTTTTGCATTTCTTCTTGGTGCTTCTGCATTTCTTCTTGCTTGTTCTTCATTTCCTCTTGGCTCTTACAATGTCAAACTTGTCTTACATTCTTTTCATCCACCTTATGATCATTTCTCTGAATTCTTTCTCTGGCAGGCTTATTTCTGCTTCTATTTCGTTTACTTCCTTTTCTGGTGAAACCTGCCTATCTGTCGTATGCAGGCTGTTTCTTGTTCTGCCCATGGTTTTTCTTCTCTGGGTGTCCGGTTAGGTAGTCCTCTCTCCTACATTTATTCAAAGGCACAAACTACAACACGACCCGGTACAGCACACAAGGCACTGAACAGAAATGTATTCACAATGTTAATAATCACCTATAAGGTGACCACCAATGAAAGACAAATTAGGGGTAAGGTGAGAAAGAGGAAGAGGAAATTGAGGGAAAAAAAGGAAAGAAGTGCCAAAATCAAATTGGGAGAGGGAGAAATAAATAAATAAATAAATGAACTAAAATTAAAATAAAATAAAATTTAAAAAAAGAAGAAGAAGAAAAAGAAAAGAGAAAGAGAAACAAAGTCAGAGAGAAAAGAAAGCGGATAAGAGAGAAAACGGGAACAAAATATAGATGTCAGGAGGAAATCTCCAATAGAACAGTCACTACTCCCAATAAAGGCCAGCAACCAGTACCTAGAGATTAATACCAACTGCAGATAACAACTGGTATTGAGGGAGGCGAGGGAAAAGAGAGGTAAAAAACAAACCAAGCAAAAAGCAAAATAAAACAAGTAGAATACGCTAAAACAATCTCACGAAAAAGTTCAAAAAATCAATATAATCACTGTTCAGGCAAATAGTAATAAAAGGACATAGAGAAAAAACTTTTTGGCTAGTGAAAACAAGAGGAGAGAGGTTTGTATGGACTTGTAGTAGTGGATTTGAAATTAGATATATAAGTGGGGTGAAATTTTAACCAGGTAAAGAGAAAGAATAGGGGGAAACTAACGTTGGAAAAGGGAAAGAGAAACAAGACAACAAAATGGGGAAAGTTAGGAGGAAAGTGTTGGCATAAAGGTAGAGTTGAGTTGGAGTAAAATTATGCTAAAGGAAAGATGAAAATAGAATGTCTAAAAAGGTAAAATACTAGTAGTAATTAATAATACTAGTTGAAAACAAATATGTATTAATCAAAAAGGTAAAATCAATTGAGGCGGAAAGAAAAAAATAGTCTTTTAATTAAAATATGTAAAAATGAAAAAAAAATTAGAAAAAAAGAAAAAGAAAAAAAAATAGAGTGGTCATTCACTTCCACTGTTATTCTACTTGGCACTCTGGTTTCCCAGTAGGGACGGTATTGCGGTTCCCTGTGTTGCACTGTTGATGTTTTAATCTCTTTATTCTTTTGTGGTTATGTGAGAGTCAATTTGTGCATCATCCACTGGGTGGCAGTGTTTCGGAATTGATCTCTGAGACAAAGCACAGGACCACCCTAGGCTGTGCTCAGATCCTGCTACTCTGTGGTTCTCAAAGCCGGTTTGTGGGGATTTTGCAGCCAGGACACTGTAATAACTCCCAGGCTGTCCCTCTGCTTCAGATAAAAAACGAGTCATTTTCTAGAGCTCCCCTCTGTCAACAGCTCGGAGGGTTTGCCTCCACACTTAGGGATCATGCCCTGCCCACCTCCGCAGACCTCTCCAGAGGTAGCTTTCCCGCAGCCCGGTTCCCACAGTGTGCGCGTCTCTGTTCTGAGGGGCAGGAGACCTCACCTTATCCCAGGCGAAATCTGACCTTTCCGTGTGCCATCTGGATCTCTGTATCCGTCGTGTGTCTGTGCCTATTGGAGAGCGGTGTTCTGGGTCTTTGGCTGTTAGGTGGGTGTTTCAGCCAGTCGCAGATTTCAGACCGCTGCAGACATCCACCTCCCTCTGCAAGATAGAGCGGTCTCCGCGTTTGCGCTGGTGGCTCCGGCCAACAAAAACCCTGTGGCAGTGGGGCTGCCTGGCCAGGAGAGCCCCGTCCAGCAGTTCCCCGCCTTCTCCTGGAGAATAACTGACTCTTAACTTGCCAACAAACACTCCCCATGCGACTCTCAGCTGTTCTCTCTCCCTCTGCCCAGCGACAAAGCTCCAGATGCGTCTGTCTATTCTGCCGCCATTTTCCAAAATGGGTTTCTATTATTTTGAATACATACACAGTGGGATTGGTGAATCTTACAGTGATTCAATTTTTAATATTTTTGATGAATCACCATACTGTTTTTCATAATGACTGTAGTTATTAGTAGGGTATTAATTTGTTGAACGTTGTTGAGAATAGGTCTTCAACATTATCAACACACACACACACACACACACACACACACGCACACACACACACATCCACATGAGTTACCTCTGCTAATTATGGTGGTCTTGGAAGTGTTAATTATCTTGATTTTTGTAATCATTTACATTTTTATGTATATGAAATCATCACATTATACACTATAAATATATTCAATTGTTTTTGTCAATTATTTCTCATGAAAATTAAACAAAAGGACAGGATCCTTTAACAACTAGTGGTGCACTTTGCTATCCTCCTACCCTCACCACTCTGGGTGATGATAACCCAAAAAGAACCAAGCCAGGGCTCTCAGATATAAAGCATACAATGCAAGAAGTTAGGAAAGCAATACAAAGTTCTAAAATTAAAAAGTAGACTAAAAATTAAATCATTAAAAATTTTCCCAACTAACAAAAACAACTAAGTAAGAAATTATTGTGATAAAAAGTATTTTATTTGCAACTGCAAAAATGAAAACAGAAGACCTAATAATAAATCTAAGAAGTGTATAAGAAACTATATAAAACAAAACTATAAAAATATAGTGGAGGATATTTTAAAAGACCTTAATAATTATTCATGTTCTTGGATAAGAAGATTTAATGATACAAAATTGTTTTCTCCTCAAATTATTCCATAAAATTAATACAACCTCAATTAAAATATCAATAAGATGTTTCATGATACTTGACAAACTCTCACTTTCATATGACAAATAAAATTTGCAAAAATAACCAAGATAATTTTAATACAAAAGTGTGAATTTGCTTTACTAGCTATAGAAACATGTCATTAAGGTATAATAATTAAAACATAAAATCATTAATAAATAGACCTTAATTACTTAATTATAAATTATCTAATGGTGACTAAGATTTTTATATGTAAACTAGAGGTCCAATGCACAAAATTCATGCAAGAATAGGCCTTCCTCCCCTTGGCTGCCGATACTGGGTTCCCTCTGTCAATTGGGACCTGGGCTTCCTTTGTAGCCCCGGCTTCTTAGGGAAGGTCATCCGGAAGGACATCTGGAAGGATGTCCAGTCTAATTAGCAGATTATGCTTTTATTATTGTATACTAGAAGCCCAGTGCACAAAATTCATGCATAGAGTGTGTGTGTCCCTCGGTCCAGCCTGCACCCTCTCCAATTTGGGACCCCTCAAGGGATGTCCAACTGCCCATTTAGGCCCGATCCCAATAGAATCGGGCCTAAATGGGAAGTCGGATATCCCTCTCACAATCCAGGACTGCTGGCTCCAACTGTTTGCCTGCCTGCCTTCCTGATTTCTCCTAACTGCTTCTGCCTGCTAGCCTGATCACCCCCTAATCATTCCCCTACCAACCTGGTTGATGCATAACTGTTCCCCTGACAGCCATTTTGCTCCTAACTGCCTTCCCCTGCAGGTCTGGTCACCCATAAGTGCCCTCATCTGCAGGCTTGATTGCCCCCAACTGCCCTCCCTTGCAGGCCTGGTACCTTTCAACTGCCCTACCTTGGCTAATCACCAACAACTGCTCTCACTTGCAGGCCTGGTCCCTTCCCTGCTGGCCATCTTGTGGTGGCCATCTTATGTCCACATGAGGGCAGCCATCTTGTGTGTTTTAGTGATGGTCACTTTGCATATTACTCTTTTATTAGATAGGATAAAGGCCTGGTTCATGGGTGGGGACTGGCTGGTTTGCCCTGAAGGGTGTTGGATCAGGGTGGAGGTTCCCTGGTGGCATGGGGTGGCCTGGGTAAGGGGCCTGTGGTGATTTGTAGGCTGGCCATGCCTCCCAGCGACCCAAGCAATGATCCTGGTATCTGGGATTTATTTATCTTCTATAATTGAAACTTTGTAACCTTGAGCAGAGGCTAGGGCAGGCCAGGGTGGGTAGAGGGCTTGGCTTTCTCCTTTGCTGGGGAAACCCAATCCTTCTGCTCTCTCCAGCTCCATAGATGTCTCCATTTTGTTGGGATTTATTTATCTTCTATAATTGAAACTTTGTAGCATTGAGTGGAATCCTGGGCCAACTAGGGCAGGTGGAAAGCTTAACTTCCTCCCTTGCCAGGGAAACCCAAGCCTCCTGCTCTCTCTGTGGCCGCAGCTCTCTTGGTTGGGGTTAATTTGCATACTTGCTCCTGATTGGATGGTGGGCGTGGCTTGTGGGTGTGACGAAGGTATGGTCAATTTGTGTATTACTCTTTTATTAGATAGGATATTTAAATTAAGTTAAGTCACATAGAATAAATAGCCAAAGGTTAAAGAATTATCAAACACATATTCTAATGCTTTTGTTGCTTTAGCCTTCAAACACCTTTTAGTAGCTCATATGTGTGCATGACATTTACTGTTGCTGACCTCATTCCTACTGATTGTGTACAACTAACTACTTGTGAAGCTAGTGGACTCTTTCAATTAAAAGAATTCCCTTTTTTCTTTCTTTCTTTCTTTCTTTCTTTCTTTTTGGTTTATGACAGATATTTCTTTCTTTATTTCTTTCTTTTTAAATTTATTTATCTTTATTATTGTGGATGTTACAGATGTCCTCCATTGGCCCCCTACACCCAGTTCCTGCTCCCACTCCAGGCCTTTACCACACTATTTATTGTCTGTGTCCATGGGTTATACATATAAAGTTTTTGTTTACTCTGTGTATGTCTCCTCCTCCCTTTCCTTTGAAATCTTCAGCCTGTGCCATACTTACATGGCTCTGGGATTATTTTGTTAGTTGGTTTATTTTGTTCATTAGATTCCACATGTAAGTGCTATTATGTGATACTTGTCTTTCTCTGACTGGCTTATTTTTCTTAGCATAATACTCTCCAGGTCCCTCCATGCTATCTCAAATGGTAAGAGATCCTTTCTTTTTATAGCTGCAGAGTATTCCAGAGTGTAAATATACCATATCCTTTTAATCTACTCAGTTACTGATGGGTACTTGGGTTGTTTTCAGATCTCAGCTATTGTAAATTAAAGAGCTATGAACATAGGGATGCATACATTCATTCTGATAGGTGTTTCAGTTTTTTTTTAAGATATATTCCCAGAAGAGGAATCACTGGGTCAAACACCAGTTTGATTTTTACATTTTTGAGGAAATTCAATACTTTTTCCCATAGTGGCTGCATCAGTCTGCATTCCCACCAGCAGCGCACTAGTGTTCCCTTTTTTCCACATCCTTACCAGCACTTGAAGAAAACATAGGCAGAAAAATCTTAGATATCTCATATAGCAGAATTTTCACAGATACATCTCCCAGGACAAGAAAAACAAAAGAAAAAAATAAACAAATGGGACTACATTAAACTGAAAAGCTTCTGCACAGCAAAAGAAACAAATAATCCTCAAAATCCAAAGGGAATCCACTATATCAGAAAATATATTTTCCAGTGACACATCGGATAAGGGGTTAATTTCCAAAATATATAAAGAACTAGTTTCACTCAACAAAAGAAAGACAAACAATCCAATTTAAAAAATGGACAAAGGACTTAAATAGACATTTCTCCAAGAAGGATGAACAGATGGCCAAGGGACATATGAAAAAAAAAGAGCTCAAAGTCACTAATTATCAGAAATGCAAATTAAAACAACAATGAGGTATCACCTCACCTCTGCCAGATTGGCTGCCATCAATAAATCAACAAACAATTAAAAGCATTTTCTTTCTATTTTCTCTGTATGTATCCCTGCATATGAGCTGTATATGTTTACAAAGATTTGGGGAGGGTTAGCACAGGAGGTACTAAAAACAATGCAAGTATGTCAAGGCAGGAGTACTTTCCATGACAATTGTAGAGAGAAAATTCTTATGCATGAAAGAAGAGGAAAACTAAGTGGTAAAATAAATGGCACTGGCAATCAGCAAAATAGAATTTCAAATAAGAGAATTGTTGCGGGCACATCTCCAGTAGAGGGTGTGCAAGAGGCAGTTGATTGATGTCTCTCTCTCATTGATGTTTCTAACTCCCTCTCCCTCTCCCTTCCTCTCTGTAAAAAATCAATAAAATATATTTAAAAAAATAGGAGGTAGTACTTGATTGAGATCTTGAGCCATTGATAAGATTTGGACAGGATTATTGGCAGGGAAATATGCATAAGTAAAGTTAAAGATATACCATATATTTACATATCCTATATAATAAAAGGCTAATATGCAGAGACTTATCCATGGAACAGCCTGTCACTATGACATGTGCTGACCACCAGGGGGTATGTGCAGAACATGGTGGGCATCGGCAGCAGGCAGCAGAGCACAGAATATGGCAGGCGTCGACCATGGCAGAATAGTGGAGCAGGTGAGCGGGAATGCCAGATCAAGGCAGGATGCCTGTCACTGTCAAGGTGAACTTCTGGTGGTTACTGAAAATATTTTGCTCCCATGCATCTTCTCTTCGTGCTGGCTCCACTTGCACCCACTGCTGGCACCTGCCTTAATAGCTAGCTGCATGCCATCAATACATGGGAGTGGTGGTGGTGGGAGTGGTGCTGCCAGCAGACAAGGCACAGGGGGCCATGGTGGGAGGAACTAGGTGGGAGCAAGGAGGATGGGCCAAGTGTTGTCCCCATGCTCACTGCAGCCTTGCAGCACACAGTTCCTTTCAAGTTGTACAAATTTGTGCATGGGGCAGAGGGCCTTTGGCTTGGCTGAGGGATTCCCTCCCCATTCATGAATCTTGTGCACTGGGCTTCTGGTATATATTATAAAATGTTGCATGAGAGATGGAGGGAAAAAGAGTGAGACACCTGGAGTAGTGGAATTCACATTTTAATATGTAGCATAAGACTACATTCTGAAACCCTGAGAAGCTCAACTTTATGTATTATGCAAAGGCTGAAGAATAAAATATGATGATTTTGAGTGCAGAAACCCTACGATTTCTTCTTTCTCCTTATATGTCAGATCCCTTTAAAACATCCTCTTGCCAATAGAATATGAATGTTAAAATTTCTTGCTATTAAGTATTATATTATTAAAAAATAATACTAATAAAACAAATCTAATGCCTTTGACTATAGTTATAATAAATATATTTACATTCCATTATGAGAAATTTATATATCATCTTTTGATGATTAAGTCCATTAATAACATGTAAGTTGGTTATCATGGTACCAATGAAGACTAAAATCTAGTTGGGGTTGAATGGATTATAGGGGGCATTAATATGAGAATATCTATTATAATCCAAGCACCTAACATTTTATCCAAATTAATCCTCATGACTACCTTGCATCATGAGAATCATTAGCCTCATTTATATATGTATATATAACAAAATTCAGAGAATTAAAATAGCATCCTAGTTGTGAATAGAGTATCTATTTATTTAGTCTTAGGCCCACAGCACTTGAAAATGAGAAACAAAAGTCACCCTTTTTAGCATCCTAGCAAAATTGTTAGAAATGTATGTTATATAATAATATTTTAGCATTGCCCCTGGCCTGTGTGGGTCAGTTGGTTGGAGCCTAGTCCTATAAACCAAAGGTGCAAGTTCAAATACCTGTCAGGGCACATAACCAGATGCAGATTTAATACCCAGTTTGGGTGGGTATGGGAGGCAGCCAATCAATGTTTCTCTCTCACATCGTTGTTTCTCTCTTTCCCTATCCCTTTCTCTCTGAAATCAATAAAAAACATCAGGTGAGGATTAATACACACACACACACACACACACACACACACACACACACACATATATATATATATATAGTATTTTAGCTATTAGGAGAAAATTTCTAAAGTAAATTATAAATCTAAGTCAATTGTAATTAACAAAAAATGTAATTTTTGTTAATAATGTAGAAATAAAGCTTTGGGCTGAGGAGAAGAAATGCAGTTATACAAGCTAGAAATGTTGATTAAGCCAGTATTGTGTGGCCCTTAAAAAAATTTATGAAATTTAGCTGCCTTGATTAATTTAGTTGCTTCATATCACACAATTCCTCCAGAAAAGCATTTCTTAGTACATTTAAGAAACTCAACCTGAACATGGCTGTTAAAGTTGAGGTGCAGAATTCTTCTGCAAGCTTTAAAGGAAGACTGGGTGTGTGACATTCCTTAGTGAAGTGTCCTTCTCCTAGTGCCTAATCCTTTTCAACCACCCCTGCAGTAACATGTAAAATGACTAAAAGTATCTGTGCTCTCAACACCATAAATCTTCATGTAAATAGCACAGAGCTTAACAAAGACAAATAGCAGGGTTATTTCTTGGTTATTTCTTTCATAATGCTACTTTCTCTAAAAAAAATGGCTTTTCACTTTTTTGCTCCAACATCTAACTTAACTGAAATACAGGGTAGTCTAATGAACTTAGTAGAAGTATCTTTAACTGAAAGATTTGGTTTTATAACTAATTTTCTATGTCATATTGGGTGGGAAATAAACAATTCTTTGTAACGCAGTTACAGTGTTCTTGATGTGGTCTCACTTCTTTGCTGTAGGAATCAAGGGTTCTTAAGGGTCCATTGCTATGATTATTTGAATAAATTAATTTCATATATCTGTATGATTCAATATGAATATTTCTGGTAAGCTATAGGCTATTCATGTAGATTTACTCCTAAGAAAGCAAAATTTTACTGTGCTTCAAATTTATCATTTATGTTCTCTTACAATATTCCTTCTTAAAAGGATATGGCCTTAAATAATCACAACCTATATTTCAAAAACTATGTGGTAAACAATTTGGGTTTTAAATATAATTAAGTTCCATTGATGTTTACACTGTGTGTAGTTATAAATGTCCATTTAAGTTTTCAGAGCAAGAAGTTCAGGGTGGAATGGAGGAAAGAAGTTGGATTTTAGAAACTTTCTTTTATTTCCCTAAGTGTGTGTGACTATTTTGTAATATTTCATTATCCTGGCAGGACAGGGTTTGCAATGTGTGTGACACTTCTAAGTGAACTCATTTAACACAGATAAATGCCACAAGTAGCTAGGAAGTGGCAAGCCCCATTGATAAGCTTCCCCCTTTCATCCCTCCCCGCCCCCCCCCCCACCCCCTGTTCACAGAAATTCAGCCATAACATTCCCATTAACTTTGTTTGGAGCAGTGATTAATGATAAAGGGTAGAGACAAATTCAATGTAATATAGATAGGGAACTGTTATTTTCCTCATTCTCCAAAATTTGGCTATCAGTGGATAAACATTTCCTCTTGTGGAAGCCTTTCTTTTCCCCTCACAATGGTATGCCAGCAATGTTGGGGGCACTCTATAGGAGGATGTGGAATCTATTCTTGCCTGACCTTTCAAAGCAAGTATTCCCTCTGCACTATTATCACCTCAATTTCCCTCAAATGCACCTCCAATCCCATAATAGTTTTGTTTGCACAACTTCTGACTTCTAAACTTCACTAGAACAAAAATTAAAAGAGGACTGGAGGAATTTGAAAGAGTTTTCATATGATGACATCTACGAATTGCCTCGAGGTGGGCACACAACACCCTGACAAGGCACGAGGGCTCTGGAGACATTACCACTATGCACCTGTGTCTGGTCTGACTTTCAGCCTGTGACTCTGAAACTGGATTTTGTTAAGGCAATGAGAGCAGGCAGATTTGAGTTAATGCATGTAGAACATCACTTATGTGAATCCAATGTATTAATTTGCAATTAATTAATTTTAAAAATGTCATAAAACTGTAATACTCACTCTGGCATCATTAGTGAAATCTCTCCCTGGAGTCAGACCTACATGGGGGAAAAAAATCAGAAGCAGAATTTGCCTAGACTCAGAATTTGAGGAATTAGACAAACTAAATGCTCTCAATAGAGGGTGTGAGCTTAGCAAGGATTTTAGTATGAACTAATATGCCTATTTGTAGATTCCCTAGAATTTTTGCTGAGGCATGAAACTTGAATTATATTTAACTGAGCAATTGTTTCCCAGGGTGGTATAACACAGAATGTTGCCAACACACAATTTTAACTAAAGCATCATCCCTGGGCAAATAAAGAAAGGTTTCTAGAATGCTCGTGGTCGCATAGAAGAAAAAAATTCAAATATAAACCAATTCTATGATTCACAAACCAGAAGTGAATCCCAAAAGCTAGGTCCTGCCAGTTAACTAAGAGTTGCCCTAGCAACAGCAGAGCATCAAAGGTATAACTGCTGCCTTTGCTAGGGGCTTCAATTGGTTGGAGCATTGACCCTGTAGACCACAAGGTTGTGAGTTTGATCCCTAGTCTGAGTGCTTTCGGGAGGCAACCAATCGATCTGTCACATCAATGTTTCTCCCCACTACCTCTCTCTCTCTCCTTCCTTCCCTCCCTCCCTCCCTCCCTCTCTCCTTCCCTTCCTCCCTCTCTCCTTCCTTCCCTCTCTCTCTCATCAGTGAATTTGTCCTTGGGTGAGGATTAAAAAAAAGAAAGAAAGAGTATGACTGCCTATAATGAAGAGACAATATTGTCCAATCTCCATTCCCCTGTCAACCAGAGCAATCAAGTTCTAGAAATGGCCTGTGCAAATGCCACATAAATATACTAATAAATAATAATCATAGTTTTCATATCTTATGATTTATATTTCTATCTAGTTCTAACAGTGTAGAATTTGATAGATATTCTCAAATAGGCATTTCCATTTGTTAAAAAGAATACCAGAAAAGAGCAAGAACTGTTGGCACTTTCCCCGAAAGGTTAACCACCTCAAAATATAGATTTAGAGCTATACCTTCCTGAAATAAATAAACCTTAGCATCACTCTTGCAATTTGCATCATGCGTAGTTACTTCATATGTGAAAAAAGAAAAGTTTGTACTCTGAAGATGCTGAATAGAACAGGCCATCGCATGCAGCCGAATCACTGCTACTTTTTTCTACGCTGAAATCAGGCCCCAGAAGTGTCAGAAGCTGCAGATGGGGTTTTATGCCCATTATCTCCACATGCTTATTCATAAATAAGGAAAATTCTCCCTGCTCACCACCAAAAAGCTTTCTAAAATATTTTGTAATAAAGGGTTGCTTGGATACATTTTATTTTCAAAATAAATAGTTCTACTTTGTCCAAAATGTGTGCAAGCTGCGCTAAACATAGACGGTGTCCTATAAACCTCTAAGGTTAACATTGCAAGGCCTGCTTCAAATGCATTTTTGAAAGATCTAAATCCTTCCTTAATTTTAAAAGAGTGACATGCTAGAACTGTGCATACTATTATCTCTAAAAGACACCATAAGAGCATAAAATTTCTCTCCCCTGACTCCAGAACTGCTAATCTGAGTGTAAGGATGCATCTAAGAGCTCTACCATAGACACCCATGAATCACCCACCAAGTAGTTGGTCCTATCCTTTCCGTCACTTATAGGACTCTGAAAACTGTGATTAAGGGGCAACATTTCATGTTCTTTCTAGTAATCAGTGTTGGCACTGACAATAACTTGGCATTATTTTGCTACTGTGTCACTGCACAGAAGCATGCCCAAGAAGGCATGCTTAGATCTGACATGCCCATTGTCTTAACAACCAGAAACAAATTATAGTGTAAACTCAGGATATCTCAAGAGAAATACACATGCATCAGTCTGGGCTGGGACAGTTACTTGGGTATAGTTATTATGGATCAGATAAAAGAAAATGATTATTTCTACCCATTCTCATTTCTGTATAGTTATTGAGGGACACCGTGGGACATTAAAATGACACAGTGTTGAAAAATAAACTGAGTTAGATGGACATATGATCCAATCTTTAAAACATCCCTTCAATTCTTATTTATCTCACATTGCATGCTAGAGGCAAGGCAGATAAACTGTTACCAACTTATCTAAATTGAGATGATAAATCTTGACACTAGATGGTCTAATGTCGTTTGGTCTGTCTTGTCACTTTTGCTTATTTCTATTTGGATATCCTTTTTGGGGATATTAACATAGTTTCCCTATTTACAATAAACTATTTTTTCTTTCCTTTCCAATGAATAAAAATGTCAAGAGCAGCAAAAATGTGAGAATTCTCTGTTCATCCCTGAACCCCCTGACCACATTTTGTCAGATTCTTTAAAACCCTAAAATAGTTACATAATATGAAATCTCTGGCTGATTCAGAAACTAAACAAGCATATCTCCAAAACAGACAAGTCACATCTATTTTTGAGCAAAGCTACCTACTAGCTGGGATTTCTGTCTATAAGCCTTATGCCTGGTTAATTACCAGCACAGATCTATTTTGAAGTTTTTCCTTTCTCATCTAATGTTCTTAAAGTTTCCTGGTTTTCTCTTAGATAATAATAATAACAGTTATAATAATAATAATAATCTACACTAATAAAAGAGAAACATGCAAATTAACTATCCCTCTGCTATGCCCACCAGCTGATTAGGGTGAGTATGCAAATTAACCCAACAAAGATGGTGGTTAATTTGTATACACAGATGTGAAGTGAAGAAGGAAGACAACGTAGAAGGAAGCCAAGTGCTCCAGAAGGGAGCAGGGAGTGAAGCGGTGGAAAAGGGAGCAAGGCAGTGGAGAAGAGAGGGAGTGAGGCAGCAGAGATGGGAGGGAGTGAGGCAATGAAGAAGGGAGCTTCTCTCAGGCCACAGGAAGCCCTATTTTTGCAGGAATCTTCCTGCAATGGACCTCTAGTCTATATATATAAAACCCTAAGTGACCATTATGACTAGAGAACTGGCTAGTAGCTATGATATGAACTGACTACCAGGAGGCAGAGGCTCAATGCAGGAGCCAACCTCTTGCAGCTAGCCAACCTCTCGTCGTCCCTTCCCCAAGCCAGCCTGCCCTAATCAGCCATGATCAGCCCCATTCACCAGCAGTCAGGCTGAGGGACCCCACCCATGCATGAATTGGTGCACTAGGCCTCTAGTAATAATAATAATAATAATAATAATAATAATAATAATAATTTCAAAGTTTATATTTATACCAATGTGTTTCTAATTAACTGATTTTATTTTTATTTTTTGATTAATCCTTACCTGAAGTTATTTTTCCATTGATTTTTAGAGAGTGAAAGGGATAGGGAGAGACAGAGAGAGAGAGACACATTGATGTGAGAAAGACACAATGACAGACTGCCTTCCAAACATACTGGGACCAGGGCTGGGGATCAAGCCTGCAACCAAAGTATGCACATCTTTGACTGGGATCATATCTAGGTTCTTTCAGTCTTCTGGCTGATGCCCTATCCACTGAGCCAAACCAGCTAGGTCTAATTTCTCTTTTTAATCTTTGTAAGTTAATTATGTCATTTTGATGCCTTACTATTATTTGCTTGTCTACAATGGATGAATGTCAGAAGGAAGGGAATTATCAGTAGTATTAAGCAATGCAAAGCATTTAGAGTTCATGTAGCATATTTTTTTGTTCACAAAATGCAATCTTATCTCAAATCAATTTTCCAGATGAGTTGGAATTTTCAACAATTCTAGAAGTGAGGCTGTGTTATTGTCTTGTCACCTTCATGTGCAATAATCATAACCAACTTAAGCGAGAGGTGCTACATGGACTGAGTTGGTGATAAGATCTACCTCCTGATTGTAGAACTGCCTTCTAAAACTGTTTGAAAGTGAAAGGACCATGACATAGAATTAATTCTTTATCCAAAGCATAGATATTTATTGGGAATATAAATTTTAAAACTATTGTGAAAATAAACTTCAAATATAAGACATTTTATGGTATTTTGGGAGGGGGGTAGATTTTCTCTATACCATTTATTATTATTTTTTTCATTATTGATTAAGGTATTACATATGTGTCCTGATCCCTCCATCATCCCCCAAAACCCCCACTCATAGCCTTACCCCCTGGTGTCTGTATCCATTGATTAGGCTTATATGAATGCATGCAAGTCCTTTGGTTGGTCTTTCAACCCTCCACTACCCTCCACTACCTTCCCTCTGAGGTTTAAAGATCTGATTGCTGCTTCTGTGTCTCTAGATCTCTTTTTGTACATTGGTTTATGTTGTTCATTATATTCCACAAATGAGTGAGGCCATGTGATATTTATCTTTCTCTGACTGGCTTATTTTGCTTAGCAGAATGCTCTCCAGTTCTATTCTTGCTGTTGCAAATGGTAAGAATTTCTTCTTTTTTACATCAGTGTAGTATTCCATTGTGTAGATGTACCACAGTTTTTTAGTCCACTCATCAACTGATGGGCACTTAGGCTGTTCCCAAATCTTAGCTATGGTAAATTGTGCTGCTATGAACATAGGAGTGCATATATCCTTTCTGATTGGTGTCTCTAGTTCCTTGGTATATATTCCTAGAAGTTGAATCACTGGGTCAAATGGAAGTTCCATTTTTAGTTTTTTGAGGAAACTCCATACTGTTCTTCACAGTGGCTGTACCAATCTGCATTCCCACTGGAAGCACATGAGGGTTCCTTTTTCTCTGCATCTCACCAGCACTTGTCATTCATTAATTTGTGTTTGTTGTTGTTGTTGTTGTTGTTGTTGTTGTTTTAATTTTTTTATTGTGTTACATGTATATATATCTTCCCATTGCCCCACGCTCCCAGACATACCCCAACCCCTCAGTGTCTTGTGTTCCTTGGTTATGCTTATATGCATGCATGCAAGTCCTTTGGTCGATCTTTTATCTATCCCACTATTCCTTAATCTTCCTGCTATAATTTGACAGTCTGTTTGATGTTTTACTGCCTCTGTATCTATCCTGTTGTTCATCAGTTTATAATGTTCTTTATTATCCACAAGTGAGTGATACCATGTGGTATTTCTCCTTCATTGACTGGCTTATTTCACTTAGCATAAGGCTCTCCAGTTCCATCCAGGTTGCTCAAATGGTAACCTGGTAAAAAGAAGGTAATAATTCCTTCTTTTTTATGGCAGCATAGAATTCCATTATGTAGATATCCCATAGTTTTCTGATCTACTCATTTGCTGATGGGCACCTAGGCTGTTTCCAAATTGTAACTATTGTAAATTGTGCTGCTATGAACATAGGGGTGCATAAATCCTTTTTCATTGGTATTTCTAATTTCTTAGATTATATTTCTAAGAGTGGGATTGCTGGGTCAAATGGGATATCCATTTTTAGTTTTTTGAGGAAAATCCATACTGTTCTCCACAGTGGCTGCACCAGTCTGCATTCCCACCAACAGTGCACAAGGGTTCTTTTTTCTCCGCATCCTCGTCAACACTGGTCGTTTGTTGATTTGTTGATGATTGCCATTCTTACAGGTATGAGATGGTATTGCATTGTTGTTTTGATTTGCATCTCTTGGATAATTAGTGACTTTGAACATGTTTTCATGTGTCTCTTGGCCTTCCTGCTGTCGTCTTTTGAAAAGGTTCTATTTAGGTCTGTTGCCCATTTTTTTTATTGGATCATTTATCTTCCTTTTATTAAGTTGTATAAGTTGCCTGTAGATGTTGGAGATTAAACCTTTATCAGAGATAAAATTTGCAAATATGTTCTCCCATACAGTGGTCTTTCTTGTTGTTTTTTTTGATGGTTTCTTTTGCTGTGCAAAAGCTTTTTATTTTGATGTAGTCCCATTTGTTTATTTTTTCTTTAGCTTCCATTGCCCTTGGAGCAGTATCAGTGAAGATGTTCTTTCAGCATATGCCTGAGATTGTGCTCCCTGTGGATTCCTCTAGTATTTTTATGGTTTCTCATCTAATGTTTAAGTCCTGTATCCATTTTGAGTTTATTTTTGTATTTGGTGTAAGTTGGTGGTCCAGTTTCATTTTTATGCATGTATGTGTCCAATTTTCCCAACACCATTTATTGAAGAGGCTGTCTTGGCTCCACTGTATGTTCATGTCTCCTTTGTCAAATATTAATTGGGCATAGTGGTTTGGGTGGATATCTGGATTCTCTATTCTATTCCATTGGTCTATATGTCTGTTCTTGTGCCAGTACCAGGCTGTTTTGAGAACAGTTGCTTTGTAATATAACTTGAAAGATAACCATCCTGACAGATGTGAGATGGCACCACATTGCTGTTTTGATTTGCATCTCTCAAATGATTAGTAACTTTGAGCATGTTTTCATATGTCTCTTGGCCTTCCTTATATCCTCTTTTGAAAAGTATCTATTTAGGTCCGTTGCCCAGTTTTTGATCGGGTTGTTTATCTTCCTTGTGTTAAGTTGTATGAGTTCCCTGTAAATGTTGGAGATTAAGCCCTTATCTGTGAAAACATTGGCAAATATGTCCTCCCATACAGTGGGCTTTCTTATTGTTTTGTTGATGGCTTCTTTTGCTGTTCAAAAGCTTTTTATTTTGATGTAGTCCCATTTGTTTATTTTATCTTTGTGGTATATTTTTAATGTGATTGCATTTGAGGGTTTATGGTAGGCCAGAGTTATTTTAGGATTTGCTAAAGCTTATAACCTTTAATAAGAAATCATTTATGAAAGTATTTCTAAACTGTTAAGCAGGTGGCCAATATGAGAGATTATTTTTATTCTTAAAAAATTGACTTAAAAATTGTCTGCAAGCTGAAACCCATTTGGCTCAGTAGATAGAGAGTCAGTCTGCGGACTAAAAGGTCCCAGGTTTGATTCTGGTCAAGGGCATGTATCTTGGTTGCTTGCACATCCTCAGTGCGGGGCATGCAGGAGGCAGCTGATCAATGTCTCTCTCTCATCAATGTTTTTGGTTCTCTATACCTCTCCCTTTCTCTCTGTAAAAAATCAATAAAATATATATATTTTTAAAATTGTCTGCAATGTTTCCCCACTTATAAAATTTAAATATATTTTTAAATTCCTAGCATTTGGTAGTTACTTAAAGATGCCTTGCTCCTTCATTTTATCTTAAACAAACAAAAATATTTTAGCAGTTTGTCTTTTACAAAGGTTCTGTCTACCATTGTATAAATTTTCACAGAACCTGACCAACTTAAAGAAACCTAAGTGCATTTTCCTGATTACCTTCATAAACTTCTGTTGGGGTATAAATTGGTACAACATTCTTTTAAGCAAGTTGGAAATATGTATGAAGAGTTAAAAAACAAATTTATATATTTGACCTTGTTATTTCACTCCTAAGATTTTTGAGGTAATCATAAATAATAAGGAAAGAGATATATTTGCAAGGATGTTTTCCATAGAATTTTTTATAATAAGGAACACTGCAAGCAACCTTGATGTGTCAGTTACTATATGGTATTACCATGTAAAATGGATTCATTTATAAAAATGATCTTTTCATAAAATTTATAACATAGGAACTTAAGTATGATATAAAGTTAAATGGAATACATTCAGGGTGAAAATTGTGGATAAATGAGCTCTAGTATAGTCAAAAAATAAAATGCATAGCAAAATATATAAAAATGTTAACAGTGACTAAAGTTGAGTTTGGAGGTTGGATTACGGTGCATTACTTTGCATTTTTTATTTTTTATTTTATTTTATTGATATTTTGTTTACAGAGAGGAAGGGAGAGAGATAGAAAGTCAGAAACATCAATGAGAGAGAGACATCGATCAGCCGCCTCCTGCACGCCCCACAGTGGAGATGTGCCCGCAAGGGGGTACATGCCCCCGACCGGAATCGAACCTGGGACCTTTCAGTCCACAAGCCAATGCTCTATCCACTGAACCAAACCGGTCTCGGCATTACTTTGCATTTTTACAATTGTTTATTGGTGGTGACAATACTACATTCAACAAAGGTGTGATTTCACCCTCTATTACTTGGTCTCAGTAATATTTCACAATTGTTGACATAAACATGTATTAAAAATTATTTTCTCTGTGCTTTGTCAACAATGGATGGCATTAGCGATGTCTTAGCACAGTGGTTGGCAAACTCATTAATCAAAAGAGCCAAATATCAACAGTAAAATAATTGAAATTTCTTATGAGAGCCAATGTTTTTAAACTTAAACTTCTTCTCATGCCACTTCTTTAAAATAGATTTGCCCAGGCCGTGGTATTTTGTGGAAGAGCCACACTGAAGGGACCAAAGAGCTGCATGTGGCTCTCGGCCACAGTTTGCCTACCACTGTCTTAGCAAATAAGGAAATTGATACCCTATCTCATGATTAAAAAGCTGAAAACCATGACCAGAAAAGAACCTTTGCATTATAACCTAAAAAATCCCCCAGTATACATATTTCAATATCAACATATGCTTAAAAGATGTATTTTGAAAGATTTATGTCTTAAATAAGACGCTAATTTAACCTCTCTTTCATGCTCTTTTCAAAGCTACTGAAGAGGATAAACTTTGAAATGAAACACACTTATCTCCCTAATTATGTTTCCTGTTACAACATAACTTAAAGAAAAGTTTGGGGACATCTATACTAATAAAAAGGTAGTATGCTAATTAGACCAGACATATTCTGCAGATGACTATCCAGACGTCCTTCTGGATAAAGCTGCAGTGGCTGCCTGAGACTCAGGCAAGCAGGGGTTGGCGGCTGCCACTGCCCAGGGATGACCCGAGGCTCTGGAAAGCTGGGGATGGCAACTGCAATCTCAGGCAAGCTGGGGATGGTGGCTGCCTAGGCACCCGGGGCTAACCAGAGGCTCAGGGAATCCGGGGATGGCAGCTGCTCAGCAGCCTGAGGCTCAGTTAGGGGGGGATCAGGCTGGCAGGGGAGCAGAGCAGTGTGTGGGCTATCAGGCCAGCAGGGGAGCTGTTAGGGACATGAGGCAGGCAGAGGCAATTAGGGGTGATCAGGCAGGCAGGTAGGCAAGTGGTTAGGACACAGAGGTCCCAGATTAAAGAAGATGCAGGCCAGGTTGAGGGACACCCCTCTGTGCACAAATTTTGTGCACTGGGCCTCTAGTATATTATAATAGTATAGTTAGCTATTGTACTTAGAATTACAAAATATATAATAAGCAAATATGTCCTGAACATCTCCTTCCATTTTTAAAAGAAGACCCCACTTAAGGTCACTGTGTGCTATAATTTATTCTATTGTTAGAAAGAATCTGAACTGCAGTATCTTAGTTGTTCACTGGAAACAATTTTCAACTGCTTAGTAAATTTGCCTTTACTTTGCTTCTAATCCGTTGTCTAGAATGTTGTTGGGATAGAGTGGCTTCACCAAATGAACAAGGCTGGAATGGCCATTCTCTTAAAACAACAGTTTCTCTTTTGCCAACTTGTCATTTTCTACCATTTTTTAGAGTAATGATAAATGTGTCTCCCCCCTCAGAAATAGAAGCTACAATGTAAGTCACCCAGCCAAGACATGAAATAGACAGTAATTTATATGTCTTTAACTGTATTTGCCACATGCCTTAAAAAAAATCTACTATTCAGTTCTTATCTGGCAAAGTACAGAAATAGGAGTTTTGTTTCCTGTTATTGCAGTGCTTGTGGAGTTAGAGAAACGCTCTTGATTTCCTTTCATAAAGTTTTCTTTCTGAAACAATCAGGATTGTAGTAAACACTGACCAAAATGAGAGGGTTCATTTCATAAATTTCCAGTAATGCCTGTGCTCTGAGTATTGTTTTTTTGTTGTTGTAGGAGATATGAAAGTTTAATTATGAATATGTCGATTGCTGATTTCCCATATCCAGGAGACTGTGGTGTTCCAGGAGAAATAAGTGAGCAATGCCACACTTTCTATCCACTATTCATAGGTCTAAATTAATCAATTTACAAGTGACATATGTAAATTTTTCTGCAATGTGAACTAATCCTGAGGTATAATGCTGAGGTGCAGCTTCCTATGATCTGAAAGCACTGAAGATTTCTCAATGGAAACTTTGCAGGCTAGAACGGAGTAGCAAGAAATATTCAAAGTGATACCAGCAAAACTATAATTTAGAATCAAAAGATATATAAAGAGCTTCCAAGACAAGAAAAAGCTAAAGGAATAGTAAATTGGTAATAAATACATATCTATCCACAATTGAATCTAAAATACAAAAAAAAATAAAATAAACAAGCAGAACAGATGTAGACTCATAAATACAGAGAACATTTTGAGAGTTGCCAGGTGGGAGGTGTGTTGGAGGGATTAAGCAACATTGGTTATTATATAATAGTCACAGGAATATAAAGTATAGTATAGCTAATATAGTCAATAATTTTGTGGTAACTGTGTATGTTGCCAAATCAACATGAGATTTATTGGAATGATCACTTAGTAAGTTATATAATCACTAGTTTGTGTACCTGAAATTAATATAATATGTTATATCAATTGTAATTGAAAAATAAAAAAGATTTAAAGTAAAAAATAATAGTATCTTGTCTGATAACAAATAATACACATTTTAATTTATATTAACCATCAATTTCCATGAAATTCTTTGAGTTTGAAGCATAGGGTAGGTCATTTGGCAAAAAATGAGGGATAGAATGTTTATGTCATTACTTAGGTGTGGGACATCAGAGCCATATGTTTTGAGAAATGTAAGTTCTTTGATGGACAGTGGGTAGAAAGGGAAAGAAAATAGGACCATATAAATAATAGATAAAAACCCAATATCCAAGTGTAAGAGTGTTGATCTTACCCAGGATTAGATCAACCAGCAAAGTACAATGAAATTATTTAAAATTGAGTGTGTTACAACACAACCTGCAGCTTCATTCTACAATTCACATTATGACTTGTACAAACCTTCAGAGGAGCAAGGCTGCATATCTTTCCCAGCATACAGCTATCCCACTGCAGTCTTTTTTTAACTTGTAAACTGTGGCAGATAATCCTTTTAACAAACTCTATTTTACCTCCTTCTGCCATGATCTCTTTGTTACCTTCTGCATTTACCCAAGTAGGTGGAGATCTTCAAGGATTTTGAGAGATTACTTCCTTGGCTTCCAAATGATTGGCAAAAAAAGATAGGATTGCACATGCAAAAGTCATAGATTATCTCAGATTCTTCTTCAAGAGCATCCATCAGAAGCATCTTCTGTGGTACTTTTACAACTTTTATAAGATCAGATAAGTTATTCTGTTCCACGTTTAGTTTTTCTTTGCATAATTGAAACACATATCATCTACTTCTGTTAAAAGAAAATACCAGCCATTTAAGGTACTTCCAAGTAAAAAATAGATGCATGATGTTCCAGTACCTATGTCAATTCCTCTTCAGAGAGTAGTACTTTTGTCAGAGTCATGATGACCAATCAGATCGCCTACCCAATGAATATACTTGAATCTCAAGGGAACTGTGGGAATTAGTCTCTCCAAAGGAATATCAATAGAAAGTCCAAAATCTTTCCTTAGGAGATTACAAGTCAGAATTCTGACTGCTTTGTCGTCTTTAAAATTAAGACTCACTCTTCCATTCAGGTTTATATGAACCTGTTCTTAAAATCTGGATATTTGGATGCCAGATATACAAAGTCAGGAGGTTTGTCCTTTTATCTATTTCCTGTATGCATTGTTTTACTCAGAGCCCTCTCTGTGGGCCAAGTTCTAGCCAAACCACCAATTTGGAGTGGGCCTCCAATCCCGGAATCTTAAGCCATATATGGAGAACAATCTTGTTTAGCTTGCTTCCATGTGTGTCTTTTGCATCCTTACATCCTGGAATCCTATCAAGAAAGAGGCTGGGGAGCAGAGTGGAAAAAAACAGATCTCTTCTCCATTGGCTTCTAGTTTAACCAAGAAGGAAAGTCCTGTTAGGCCAGTCATTATCTCAGAGGAGTTGTTAGAAAGTTGACTTTGTATAAAATTCATAACAAAGACTAGAAAGGGACTGTTTTTCTTTTGTTCTCAAGAGTTATTTATTTTTTCATGAGAACGGACAGCACAGCTATTCTCTCCCTGCTAAGTGTCAAATCCTCAACTGGAATGTGCCCAGCTCACTCACTGGAGATTTAACCTCAGAAGGCCAAAAAACTATCATGTGAGAAAAAACCATGTTCTAACAGAATTGAACGTTGAAATAATAGTCCTTTCCCCACTGTAAACAGGTAAGATGGCTCCAGGGTGCAGATGATTTGGTTGCTTATGAGTTGGAAAACATTGTGGCTGCTTGACTGAAACTTTTTGCTGAATCTTAGTGGCTGTTTCATCCCAAGAAAGAATAAATCTTAATCACAGTAGAATTTAGCCTCCATCAAGAATTTTTCAAATGGTTTATCCAAGATAATATTGAATGGGGAAGGGGGAGCCTGAAGGAAAAAGTGAAGCATAGGCCTAACATTAGAATGTTTTTTCTTGATGTGAACCTTTAATATATGATAACTTTCAATCACTGATAGATGGAATGACTCATTAAGAAGAAGGAAAGTTATTTACTCTTGTTAGTAATAGACAGAAATTTGTTTACTGAAATATTTAAAAAAGTATATGAGGGTGTTTTAGCAATAAGAAAGACTTTACTTGGAAAGGAAAACAACTATAATAGTGAAATATGAAGTACAAACACAATAAAAAATTAAACTTTAAAATTAAATGCGTAAATATGTCCCCAAACAAAACTTAGCATGCTACTCATTCATACAAGAAAAACTTGGCTTATATCTGGCATTAATTAGGTACATGCTAACAATATGAAGATCAGAAGAGGGAGAAGTTGGAGAAGAACATGCAGAAAAACTGTAGAATTCTTAATAGTATTTATTAATACAAGAAAATGTATTACCTTGAATTTAAATGTAAGAAAACATAATCCTTAAAATATTATCCTAATTCACTCCAGGGTTAACAATGTCTAAAGAATATTTTATAATAGTAATAAATTAAAAGTAATAATAATGTGTGCACTGCTTTGGAATGGAGTATTCTTTGTTGGGTCTACCTATAACCTGGATTGCTTCCTCAGTAAATAGAACCAATATTGAAACCTAATACCTTGGTCATAAAAATGCAAACCTTCACAATGAAAATCTTACTTTACCATATATACATCCCCCACACACACACCCCATAGGCTTCAACTTAACACTATGCACAATATTTCACATTTATTTTTTTAACAATTTTCTTTTTTCCGAACCAAATATCTTGAAGCTTGCGTATAATGAACAGGTTGCTTTATGATGAAACTTCTAGAAAAGAGAGTGATGATGACAGGGTTGTATCTTCTAATCACCAAATCACCACTTAGAGGAAAACAGTGACTGCAGCCATTGAGGTTCCCTCATCAGAATTCTTCCTGGGTTGTATTTTTTTTTTTAATCTGGAAATCAGTAACCATACCTTTCCCCAACACCCATCCTTCTTAAAATAAAACAAAACTATGATTCAAGCTAAAACAACTTTAGAGGCGAAAATTAGAGAGTGTTATTGAGGATTGAAAAAAAGTATCTCTATTTTTTAAGCTCTCAGAAGAGAGCTGTATGTATGCATGTATGCATCTCCTTGACCATTTTATTACTTTCTCTCATTTGCACAGAATTTGCAGTGTCTGTCCAAGGTCTAAAAATACTTTTCTTCATTCTAAATAATGTAATACTTCTGAATCTTCATATGTTGCTGTCCCATCTGTCTTGAACATATCAATATTATGCCTCTGGCTGTGAGAGTACAATGAAACCAAATCCAAGATAGTGAAGAAGAATAAAAAAGTGAGTGGAGGGATTGAGCAAAAAATGGAGTGGGGAAAGAGAATTCATGAACATGGACAATAGTGAGGTGATTATGGGGGCTGGGTGGGTAGAGATGAAAGAGGGAACAGAGGGATAAATGATCATGGAAAAAATAAAACAAAACAAAACACAACACATAAAAATAAGTCTAAAAGTATGCTGTTTATTCTGGCACTACCAACACATTTTTTTGGGAGAATACATATATGGAGATGTAGTTGTCTTTAACTCTATTATACAGTTTAATGGTTACAACACTGTGGGTAAGAGAATATTAATGTTGCCTTTGATTATATTAGAAATGGAATAAAATTATTTGGCTTAGTTTCATGCAAAGGCATGTCCCTCTGTTAAGCATTTGCAGAGTCTCCATGTTCTTCCTATCTGCATCAAGAAAAATATCATAGGCTCCTTTTGTCCTGAGAAATCTAGAATTTAATGAGGAAGAATGCTGACATAATTATGCCTGTTTGTCAACTTACCAGATTGAATGAAACCCTGAAAGTAGGTGGAAAATTAACTCAGAAGGAACTTAAAAGGATTAGGGTTTTAAGACTTCATTGGCCAACTTGCAGTCACCAAAGTGCACTGAGAACTGCATGCTTTATGAAATATTCTCATAGTTGTGAAAATTGATAATGTATCACTGTCATATCTAATTTTGTTTCCTGTCCTAGAATGAAAGGTCACCCTCTCCTCCTTACTAAATCTGAAAAGTAAGTAACCATGGGAGTATCTCAACAGACTTAGCAAATTTATTTTACACTACAAGAATGTGAAACAAATGGGCAATATATCAAGGTGGGGAAAGACCATGAGAGCAGCTTACTGTTTAATAAACTAACTTTATCCGCTAAAAAGATGGTTATTTACAGTTATATATATATATATATATATATCTTGTTCATGAACATGGACTTAAAATTTTGTTGGGAGGAAATAAAAATACAGTGGTACCTCAAGATACGAGTTTAATTCATTCCGTAACCTTGTTCGTATATCAAGTTGCTCGTATCTCAAAGCAAATTTCCTCATTGAAATCAATTGAAATACCGTTAATCCGTTCCAGCCCCCAAAATGCCACCCCAGTTGTTCTTGTTACGTGTTTTTGAATAAGAAAAATGTATTTATAAATGACAAATATTGTATAAAAACATAATAAAAGAGAATGTAAAGGAATAAACTGGTTTTGTAAAGTGTATTTACCTACTCGTTACACTCTTAATGCTACACTTTATCCCTAAACTGAATGTAACTTAACTAACTAATCTTCACTGAACTTAATTGCTACTGGTCTTTGCATTTTTGGCCGATTTCAAAAAAAAAAACGTGTCCAACGAGGTTTGCCTCTTCCTCCCTTTCAGAATGTTTCTGAAATGGGTGAGGCAAGTTTCATTGAACAGCTCCGATGCACGACCAGTAGCAACTTTTTCGGAGTGTTTTTTTTCCACGAAGTGTGACACCCTCTCCCACATTCCTAAGATCTCCTTTATCTCACTTGTAGAGATCTCCTCCACCTCTGGCTCCTCCTCTAAAGCAATTTCTTGGAGAACCTCCGCATGTTGCTGAGACTGCAACCTTGTAACTCCTCCGTGGTGAGTTCCAGAGAGTGCTCCTCGATGAGCTCATTCACTTCTCTCTCATCCACCTCCAGGCCCATGGATTTTCCCAGAGACACTATCTCCTCCTCCACTGGCACCTCGGGGTTCGAATCCTTCCAAGGTCCTTTCAGCTTCGGCCTCAGGCCACAGCTTCTTCCATGCAGAGGTCAAAGTCCTCGTTGTAACACCCAGCCAGGCCTGATCAATAATTCTGAAGCATATCAGGATGTTAAAGTGGTTCTTCTAGAACTCTCGAAGGGTGAGGTTTGTGTACTCCGTCACCTCAAAGCAGCGCCAGAACGGGTGCTTGATGTACAGCTTTTTAAAATTAGAAATCACCTCCTGATCCATGGGCTGCAGGATAGGAGTGGTGTTGGGAGGTAGGTAGACAACCTTTATAAACTTGAACTCTTCGAGGAGTTCATCTTCGAGGTTCGGTGGGTGAGCAGGAGCATTGTCAAGGACGAGGAGGGCTTGCATGGTTAGGTTATTTTCCTGTAGATATTTCTTAACAGAAGGGCCAAAAACCAGGTTTACCCACTCCACAAAGAACTGCCTGGTGACCCAAGCCTTCGGGTTTGCCCTCCACATAACTTGCAGTTTATCTTTTAAAATCATATGTGACTTAAAGACTCTGGGGTTTTCCGAATGGTATATGAGCAGAGGCTTGATCTTGCAGTCGCCACCCGCATTGGCACACGGTGCGAGAGTTAGCCTATCCTTCATGGGTTTGTGGCCTGGCATCACCTTCTCCTCTGCCATTATATAAATCCTATTCGGCATCTTCTTCCAGAAAAGCTCTGTCTCCTCACAGTTGAAGACTTCCTGGGGGATATATCCTTTGGCTTCTATCAGTTTGAAAATAGTTTTGAGGTAATCCTCAGCTGCCTTTACATCCGAACTTGCTGCCTCACCATGCCTGACCTTTTCCTGAAGTGATCAAACCAGCCTCTACTGGCTTTAAATGTGTCTTTCGATGCTTTGTCCGTGGAAGTGCGCAGGGTCTGCTCCAGCAAATCACCGTAAATCGCTCGCACCTTCTCTCATATGATGCCCTGTGTTAATGTATCTCCTTTAAGCTGCTTCTCCGTCACCCACACCATCAGTAGATTCTCCTTCTTTTCATGGAGAGAGCTACAGAGCTTAGAAATTATTGTAACGCCCTTAGCTGGCGTTATACCCTTTATCGACTCCTTCTGTTTAAGCACAGTGCATATCATTGAAGTACTATGCCCTTATCGCCTCGCCAAGTCATATTTTTCTATGATTTCACGCTTTAATTCAATAGACATCATCCTCTTCTGAGCACTGACCTTTCCACTCGCTTTCTTCGGACCCATGGTTATAAAAAGAAATGCGATAAAGTATGTAAATGCACAAAAGATGCTTCCACAAAGAGGTAAACAAGCTCACTGACTGAGGCGTGGGAAACTATGAGACACTCGAGTATGGGTAAACTGTTGGGTCGTGTGCAGCCGGCTGATCCGTGCAATTACAGGTATCTCAAATGTTGCTCGTATTTCAAAGCAAAAAATCGCTCACTCGAAGGCTCGTATCTCAAAAATCTCGTATGTTAGGGCACTGGTATCTCGAGGTACCACTGTATTCAAAGTTGTAGTGAATGAAACAGCTTTTACTGGCTTAGGGCAATTGCTTCAAAGGAACAGTACAAATGTTTGAACTTCCCATCCATTTGTTATTTGACAGAGGAAGGAGAAAACATTTCACAGAGATAAGCTTCACTGTTGAATATTAAAAGAATTTAAGAGCAAAAATATCAGTATTTATACAATTACAGATTACTTTAGAAAACGTTTATCCATTTCTTTCTTTGTGATTTAAGGAAATCATTACTTTACCAATATCAATCATCCACATGCATTGAATATAAGTTGGAAAATATTCTCTCTGATCTCTTCAAAAGCTAAGAAAGAAAAATTTCCTTAAAATGTAACCTAGAATGGTTGATGCCAGGTTGGAGATTGGGGAGAATGCAGAGATGTTATGTAAGGGGAACTTTGAAATAAATGATCACTAAATCTCTAATGTATAGATGACTCACCTGTGAAGAAAATTAATTACTATTATAAATTATAATTATTAGTTTAAGCGTATGTTGAGGATCTTTCAGAGCTTTCTATTTCTGACAGCACCTGTCAGAGGGAGGTAAGTGGGAGTAACTCATCTCTAACTCACAGTGTTTCTGTGGCTTGTCACAGATTGCAAAGTCTCCCACAGAACTGGGCACCCACCACTTCACTTCAAGAAGCATGCACTTCAGATGTGAATGTAGACTTTGTCACACAAAAGAAGTGAGCATCCCAATAAATTCAAATAAAGAAGAGAGGTAAGCCCAGCTGGTGTGTCTCAGTTGGTTGAGTGTCCTCCCATGCACAAGAAGTGGCTGGTTGGATTACCCATCAGGACAAGTGCCCAGGTTGCAAGCTCTATCCCCAGTAGGGGACTTAAAGGAGGCAACAGATCGGTTTCTTTCTCTTCCTTTCCTCTCTTTCTAAAGTTAATAAAAACATATTCTTTATGAGAGAGAGAGAGAGAGAGAGAAGGTGAGCAAATTGGGCAGAGATAGGATTCCTACAGATATCAGACCTATTATCCAGAATTTGATTGTCTACCAAAACATCAGCTTATAGATTGCTTATATGAATATAGAGTTGCTGTTTATGAGTGACATAAGGCTCAATGACCAAACTGGAAAGTTGAACTACTGCTTTTAGAAAAAGAGCCCAAGAACCCATATGAAGCTCCCTTATTTGAGGAGGAAGATTCTTGATTTTAGTTCAAATCCATAAAATATATCTTAAGCCTAAATATGTTTTCATCCCAGAATGTCATTATTAGACATCATTAAGGTCAGTGAATTAAGTAATAATCAACAGTAGTTCTAACTGCTGTCCTTGTCCACCACTACCCATTGTTATTCTACCTGAACCCCAACAAAATGTTCCTATCAAAAGGCTGCTGTCATTTAAAACATTTTATAGTTTATAAAGTACTTTCACCAAAATAAATATGTTCCTTCCTCAATCTTCCATAAAAATAAAATGACATGAAGTTAGTATAGGGAATAGAGGAAACCAAAGACAAGTCTTAGAAATGAGTACCTCCTACATCAGTGCAAAAAATAGCTAATTTCATAGCCCACGACACAATAAAAGTAACAACAAAATAATAACAGTATTAACTAATGCCATTGATGCTTAAACCATAGAAAGACATGCTTATAAGTCTTGCAAGCAAGCCTCATTTTACAGAGGTGGAAAGTGTTCAGATGTCTGTGTAGCTTTCCTAAGGTCTTAGACCTAAGAAGTTACAAACCTCAAACTGGAAACCATGTATTCTGTCTAATTTGGTCCTCTTCCTCTTTTCACTGCTTAGACTACTAGTTCATTGAACTTTACTCTTTTGAAGAAGAGAAGTTCATAACTCTTATCTGGCTGAAAAAGATGGAGGGGATATATTCCGAAGTTGGTATATTCTTTTTTGAGTATGTATGTACATATGTCTATTACAGTGGCACCTCGAGATACGAGTTTAATTCATCCCGTAATCTTGAGGCGTGGGGAACTATGAGACGCTTGAGTAGCGGTAAACTGGTGGGTCCTGTGCAGCCGGCTGATCCGCGTGATTACTCGTATCTCAACTGTTGCTCATATTTCAAAGCAAAAAGGTTACGGAACGAATTAAACTCGTATCTCAAGGTACCACTGTATTTAAAATAGCTCTTAACTTGGTCCCCTAATCTGGTGGCATGAACTTAATAATGCCCAGCATGTGATGTGCACTCTCATGAATACAAAGGAAGTGCCCAATTTTCCTCCAGTTAAGGTGAGACCTGGTAGAGAGAACTGGATTTTGAAGACCATGAGAAGTGAAGCCATAGCTATTCAGGATGATGTTTCATAACAACTTTTACCTACCTCCATGCTCATTAGCATCTTCTTCAGTAGGTGAGAAGGAAATCAGAAACTTTAGGCTCTGATTAATTTGTGCACGTGTCATAGGTGCACATAAACTTCTGAAATCATTTTAAGACACTAGCAACAACTATGACACTAAGTAATTGTGTTTCTTATCCCTCTCCTTGGAAATTATCCTAAATAACCTTTGAAACAGTCTGTCCTATCTGCAACCCTATCTACACTACATATCTACCAACTTTCAGAAACACATTGGTCGCCTTATTTTACTTTTACCTACATTTTGTTGTTCTATTAGATCTTTATGCCATCTTCTGTATTCTTACGTTCTTCCCCATCACCACTGTTGTGATGAACAACAATTTATAATTAGGTCTCACTGATCCAAATCTCATATCCCCTGCCTTCTTGCTTCTTAACTGAAATGCATTCTGAAGGCAGATACTAAAATAATTTTCATTAAATGTTACTGAGATCTTATTAGATACCTACTCCCAGAGAAACCAATGGGTCTCTATTACCTTTAAGAGTAAAGCCAAGCTCTAGATTATGAACTGGTTTCTTCCTACCCTTCTCTTGATACTTACTTCTCTTTCTGATCCTTATGCCTATTTTTCCTAACAAAGCTTCCTTCCACAGCTATATTCAGTTAGCTCTAGTCCATGTGGGTAATAAGGAGCAATCTGTTATTAGTTAGGAGTTTTATGCTTGCTTGCCCTCTCCACCTTTCATCTGTAAAGATACTAATGGCAATAGACCTGGCATCTTTCACTGAGTGACACCATCTTCATTACATCTATAGTCTATTCCATTATCTTCAAAATCCAAACCTCTACACCAATCCTTACCTCAATTTGAGTAAAAAAAAATTATCAACTGCCAAGATTTTGGAGCCCTTAATGGTTTTAATAGAAAATGTGTACATCACACAGTATCATCATAAATTATTTTAGTGTTATTTCTTTTCTAAAGCAAATTTTGGGCATGGTAAAAGTCAATAAGTTTTTGTTGATTTAATTCATAGAAGACTGAGAGTGCAGTAAAATGTGATCATTTGGATAACTACAATAAAGTTCAATCTGAAGTAAAAGCTTAAATTGTAAAATACAGCCAGTGCCTTCAAAGACATGGAATGGGTTAAATAGGCCTAAGGGCAATGCCAAATGGCAATCCTCTGAATTATTTTTTTGATGGAAAGCTTAGAAAGATTCATAATTAGAATGCTAGTTGGAATGAAACTTGTATCTTAAAGCTCCGGAAACATCCTTTTTGGGATACTGTTTATTCCATTCACTTCTTTGGCAAATATTCTTTCCTTAGGTGGAGCAAAAATAACCATAGTGCACTACCTGTCCAAATAATCCTAAGGGTCAATGGATGGAATAAAATAGTGAGGTTTCATTTTCCAGGTCAAAGAATGAAACATTTGCCTGCTATAATATTCACAATAGCCCTGATTGATTTTAATAGTCAGACAATCTTTTTTTTTTTTTGCCTCCAACAACTAATCAGATTACCTTATCATTTTTTAAGGTGTGGTTCAAAAAGAAATAATTTACAATACTACCACCTAAAGGTGTTTTCTTCAGTATGCAAAGGGTTCCATATTGGCAAGCTATCCCTTTGATTATCTCTATAACATATAATGCATTTTCTACCTCTGCTTTCATTAGGAACATATTTTTTGTCATATTCAGTTTCTACTCAACAGTCAAAGAGAAAAATCAACTTCACTTCCTCATTGAAGCCTTCCATGATCACCCCAGGTTTAAGAGACTCTCTTTCTGGGAGTTTTAGAGCCCTCACTCTTTGGGATACTCAGCATTTACAAATAGATGTAAACTCCTTAAAGAGGGTGGACGCCTTTGATTTCTTTTTCTAGAATTTTTGATCCATTCCTTAGAAAAATATTTTTTTCTCTGAACTAGATTCACATTAAAAAAGATAGAAAATTCCCTGTGATTGCCTTAAGGACCTTATAGCCCTTTTTAGAGATGAGTGAATCAGGTTTCAGAGCTTAAGTTGACCTTGATTGTACAAAATTAAAGTGTGGAGATTTGGTTGTGGAAATGTTACACTGCTCGTGTGTATTAAACTTCCTGCCCTCCTCATGACATGGAAGTTTGAGACACTGTTTTCCAGCCTCTGCATGTCTTCAGTCTTTCATCTATGTATTAGCTACTGAAGCTTCTGTAAGTAATGGTCACAAATTGAGTGACTTAAATAACAAGTTTATTTTCTCAAGGGGACTGCAAGTCTGAGATTAAGGTCCTGGACATATTTGTTTCTTCTGAGGCCTCTCTCATTGGCTTGGAGATGGCTCCTTCTCTCTCTATTTTCCCATCTTCCCTCTTTACACCTCTGTGTCACAACTTCCTCTTCTTTAACATTTTTTCCAGAATATTTAAAAAAATTATCTTTATTGTTGAAAGTACTACAAATGTCCTCCTTTACCACCCCCATTGAACCCCTGCATCCCACATCTGCCCACCTTGCACCTCCAGGCCTTCACCACACTATTGTTTGTGTTCATGAGTTATGAATATATGCATACACGTTCTTTGATTAATCTTTCCCTGCCCACACACCCACCCATCTTCCCTCTGAGATTTGTCAGTCTATTCCATACTTCTAGTTCCTCCTCTTATAAGAACACCAGTCCTATTGGATTAGGACCCACCCTAATGACCTCATTTTAATGTAATTACTTCTATAAAGACCTGATCTCCAAATATGGTCACATTCTGAGACACTTGGGGTTAAGGTTCCAACACATGAATTTTGGCATCAGGAAAAGAGAGAATTCAGCCCATAACAGTCTCCTTTAAAGGTTTTTCCTCCCATTTACTCTGTAATGAAGGCTTTCTGGAATTAGTACAATAAATCTGAACTATACATACTATGCCCCCTCCTTCCATGTCAGTTCAATACCAGGAGCTAACTTGTCCCAACCAGTTTATTTTTCTTAAGAAGAAAAGGAGTCCTTCACATTCCAACAGAAATAGCAGTGCTGCTAGAGCTTTGCAATGTTCACTGACATTTTCAATATCTGCTGAGGCTCCACCTTCCCTCTTATTCATATAGTCCTTGACGCTTAGTAGATATGCTGCTACAATTCCCCAGACTGAGTCTACTCCAAATATGGCCAAATCACACTTGATTTCTCATCATAGCTGTGTTTTTGGTGGGGTATTAGGACATTGTCAAGACATGTTAAAAAATATCTGTCAGGTTACTTCAGTCTGCTCTCAGTCGGGAGTGAAATAGAACAATTTGAGTCATTATGTAGAATTAAAAATAAAACACACCCCAGAAACAACCTTTTCTACTAAAGAGCTCTCTGACAAAATGACACTACAAATAGACTTCACCCGCAGGTGATGGAGGGTAAAATCAGTGGATCTGATATGGATGAAATGCATGATTTTGAGTGTTAAATAGAGCGGTTTGAATATAAATTCACTTCTCATTCCATATCATCTCAAAGGGCATCATGTGACTGGATACATCTTATTATCCCTTCATTATTTAATTTACACCCAGCACAAATCTGTCTTTTGTATCCAGAAGGCCACCATGACAGTTACTGCCACAAGAAGAAAAGAAGCTGCACATTGACCAAGACTGCATCAAACAGTCTGGAAGGGAGGGAGTCAGTGCTGACAAAGGCAGGGACATAGTAAATTCTCACAAGCACTGTCTCAGGCTCAGGATTATCCTCTAGTTCCCTCTCACTGAATTTTCAATATAATTATTGGATTTATGACAGAGAATAGATAAGAATGTGAGCATCACCAGTTTATGCATTCAGTTAATATAACCATTTATTCAACAAAAAATTAATGAATGTTCACCAAGTAATGTTAGCACTGTACTCACAGAATTTATATTGATGTAGATACTTTTGTTTGCCAAGGTGTAACTTCACTTTGATCAGAAATAAATGAAGGGAAAAAATGCTAGTTTTGAGATAATAATAGTGAATATTTATAAAGTGCTTCTTATGTGTAGGCATTGTTTAAAGATGTTTTACATATTAACTCATCTATTCCTCATAACAGCCTTTTAAGGTGAAAGCTATTATGACCTCCATTTTACAGCTGGGGAAACTGAGTCACAGGCAAGTGAAATAAGTGCCTATGATCAAACTGCTAGTAAGTGGAAAAGCCAAAATTTGGACCAGGCAGTTGGTTCTAAAATCAATACTTTCATCATTTGTGGGGTAAAAGAATTCAGTTTACAAATGTATAAATTTTGATGCCAGAATGTAATTTTGTTTGTTTATTCAGTTATTTATTTTGGTCAGTAGTTTAGGGGAAAGTTGTAAGGGATAGCTTTCCACCCATTCAAGACCGCTCACACAGGTCAGTAATAACATCATCAAGGATCATAAAGAGTTAGTACCTGAGCATCTGTAAACGCTAGAGCCAAAGGGATGGATGTTTATATCAATAAGTGGAAGAGCTTAAATTCAATTTATTTTCAAGTATCTAGTCTTTAAAGTTATATTTAGTTCTGGAGGGTAGAAGCATAACCTTCTGAAATTTTCAATATATGAATAAATTCTGTGCATTTGGGGTTTATAAGATTATTATCTTTCCTGGTTTGAGATAGGGAAAGTATAATGGATAAAAAAATGAAACAAGATAAAAACAAGATTTGCATTTCAGAAATCCAGTATCTCCAGCAGTAAAAACAAAAACAAACAAACAAACAAAACCACTAATAAACTAGTATTTATTTTTCACCTGGAAGAATGAATTGGATCAATTTTATTTCTTTGTATCTTGTATTTCTTGGGTATCATTTGCCATCATGTAGACTTTAAACTACCTCCCACTATCCAGCTGTGTCCCCCAATTGGCCAATGCCTAGCTCAAGAACTTCTTCCCGACAAGGCCAGCAAACAACCTTCCTTTTGATTATTCATTTATAGTGGTGTTTTTCCATTCAAATCAATACTTGCAAAAACAACATCTATTTATCTTCCAAATTTTCTTGTAACTGGGTTTATTTTGCAAAGGTATTCTCATTTGGTTTCCAATGTGATTTATAACACTATTAAAAATCTCTATTTAAATAGAACTTTTTTATGTGAGAAAAGAGACTTTTTATTTGATCACCATTATTTGTTTATATTTATAAAAATATTAACTGGGAAGTGAATCCAATTATATAAGTTAAGATTATATATTACAAAGTAAAATTCACATTGCAGTGTTTCTTTGAGAGACCTATTTAACTTATATAATTTGCCATGACATGGACATTCACTTTTTAAAAACATGTGAGTAATTAGGAGACAATTCACAATGAGTAGCTCATGTTCTGCACTTGTTGTAAGCAGAGGTATTGACTGCCTTTGATCTAGACCAGTGGTCGGCAAACCTTTTCTTCGTGAGCACTTGCAGCTCTTTGGCCCCTTGAGTGTGGCTCTTCCACAAAATACCAGGGCCTGGGTGAGTCTATTTTGAAGAAGTGGCAATAGAAGAAGTTTAAGTTTAAAAAATTTGACTCTCTAAAGAAATTTCAATCATTGTACTGTTGATATTTGGCTCTGTTGACTAATGAGTTTGCCAACCATTGATCTAGACTATGTTTTCAAAGATGTCTGTGTAGTGAATAGCCTTTGAAGATAAAGAAAGTTGTTTCTCTCTGGAGCAAAAGACAGACGTCCTTATTATAAAAGATTCTGATTTCCTAGGCTCAGGCTTCCTATCTTGTAATGCAACCTACTGTGTGTGCAGATGTTACCTGGCTCTCTTTGAATTGCACAGTGTACCTGAGGCTGTGAAATGACATAGGAGACTGCTACTGCTTGGCTTATTGTTATTGCTCTGAGTCACAAAGTTCTTTGTCTCTAACCCAAGAGTCTCATGTCCTTTGCCAGCATTTTTGAAACAATGGCAGTGCAAATCATTAGCTTTAAGTAAGGTGAAACAGTTTCTGATATATGGAATATCTAAAATAATTTTATTTTAAATGGGTACTTTTAAAAACAAAACAAACATAAAATATTTCCTCCAGGTTCTTATTTATAATTAGACCTATTATTTTATTTTAAATCATATTCAGAGAAGAATGAATACACCAATTTAACAAATGAATTTTCATCCTAAAACTCAGTAATGAAATATTCCTAAAACCAACTATTTCTGGAGGAAATAAAGGGAAGCAGAGAATGATATAATCTATAAAAGCTTTTTCTTGCATATTGGCTTTAAACTTATGATAAATTTTCCAAAAGCAAGTAACATGCCAACAAAGACACTTCCAAACATTTTTCAAGCTTGTGGAAGTCACAACAAATAGAAGAGGACTAGCTGCAGATGGTTTTTCAGGCTTCTGATCATTGTATTAACATGAGTAGCATTTAGATCAAATGTCAGATAATAAAAGGGGAAAAGGTGGAGATGGCAGGATTATACAAAGAGATAGTCATCTTCACTTGATGACCTTTTGATTAGAAGAATTATGCTCATGTGCAATTGTTAATAATTAAGAGTGGCATGTATTAACTGAGTCTCTACTTCATTTCTTGCCTTGTGCACACAACGATCAACCTTCTTCTGAGAAAGACAGCAGGAGAGAGAAACAATAGCCCTCAGAGAGTATGTGGTCACTGGGAGAGTTCCCTTTGAAGTAAATGTAACATTTTGTGTAGGAACAATATGTCAATTGCATCCATTCAAATATTTCCTTCTGTTCCTGTTCTCTGTAAGTCCAGAGCTTTATAATCCCCTGAAGCCATTTTAGTCACCCTCTAATGGGGTAAAGAAAAGAGAAAGAAAATGATGTTCACATCATTCACCTCACTTTTCCAGGATGGACCAGGCTTTGAATCTCTCCACTTGCTTCTTCTCTGACTAGCTATGTCTTGGAAAGAACTGCCTCACCAACATTCCTTTTATAAATGTTGGGGAGACTCCAAAAGTCATCTCAGGAAAATTATCTTCAACATTTGGGTACAAATAAGGTAACAGTGAGTATTAGGCAATTTTTACTGGCTCACTGCATCTACTTGCACAATGAGGACCTCACCTCGTCACCCTAAATCCCTTCCAGTTATTTCTGGGATTTCCTTGGTGGTTTTCACATGTGCTCACCAAGAATCCTCTCCTCTTGATTCACACTGGCCTATGTGATGTACTCTCCTGCTGAGCTGATTAACACCTGGATCCACTGCCAGAGGATAAGTCCTGAGTCTCCCTTTGCTGCAGGCCTGTGGGCTGCTGCACTGTGCTATCTGAGTCCCATTTGTACATGGGGAGACTATCCCTCTACATTCTAACCATCTCCATTACATGCTGTCCTTTGTCACTGAGGCCTCTGAGTCTCTATCTCTCCAAGTCCCTTCTTTGGCTTCTATCTTCAGGTTCTTTTTTGAGAAAGCTTTCATCTAGCCCATGGAGCAGGCTGAGAGTGAAGATATGCTCTCCATGTCTAGCTTTTCCCTGCTCTAAGTCTAAGCCTTTCTGCATAAAACTTGTTCTCAAAGGCCCTTCTCTTCCATGCAAATCAATAAGCAAATAGGCCTTGAGGCTACTCCTTCTCCACCAATAATTTGAGTACAGATTCCCTAAAACCTGGGACAATATTTTATAGTTCTTTTTTGTCTTTCATAGCAACCACCACAGCACTGAGCATAGCAAACAACATGAGACCTAGTAAATTCCTATTAATGGATAATCTCTACTAATAAATTCCTCTTCTATGAACCATCAAGAGGTAAAGATTGAGGCAAGACCTAAATTATAAAAACTTAGGTGCCCAATGTGAACATTGATTGAACAAAACTTTTTAGGTCACTTTATTGTTTTTAGAGAACAAAATAAATTTGCATTCATCTATATGACACAGAGAAAGTCTTTGTCAATGAAATGAGCACCATGCTGCTGGCTGGTTTATAAAATCTTTACAAACATTTTCCCTCAAATCCAACTCTTCTGAGTCATCTCTGGTTGTACCAGGCAAGACATCCTGATTTTGAGATGCCTTTCTCTTCAAGTATGGGCAAGCAATTACTGGTTTTCTTACCTTCATTCAAAGACATATTTCATTTGGGTGCTCAATAGTAAACATGGCCCAAAGCAGGGATTCTGATCATGGTTAGATGGGCTTCAACTATTTAAGGACTTCTGGGAGCAGGTATTAGTCAATGAGTCAGAGGGTTGCCAAGGCAATAACAAAATGCTTCCTGGCAGGCTGTCTCTGCTTCAGGTTCAAGAGGATTATGAAAGAATTGCAGCTTAGAGAATGAAGTCACTGCTCCCTTCTCCCTATTTTCATAATGTTAAATAAGGCTTTTCTAGTTATGTAAGGAGATAGATATCTGAGGAGGAAAGGTAAGGAGTTTTCATTTTTTGCACATAGGAAAAAATGAAAAAAAGATGCACTAAACAATATTATATGGGCTTGGAAAAATTTAGGACAAAGACAAAGCAAAACACTTCCTGTGTGTGAACCCTTTGGGGTTCCATGTCCATGAGTTTGTAGGAGTGAAAAGCTTATTTGACAGGTTTTTGATAGTATGTCTCATACAGTTCAGGAGATTACTGCAATTATCATAGGTAAATATAATAAAGAGGAGAACATTAGAACAAAGTGAAATGTTACATATTTCTTGAGTCTTTATCTGATTGTGTATCAGAAAGCTAAGAGTAATTCCAATTTTCCCCAAGTCATGCAAAGAATGTCACAAAATTATGATTTCAAAAGTTAGCGCAACTTGCAGTTTTCAAACACTTTTGTTTTTCAATGTACAGAAGATAGGTAATATCTAAAAATCAGGTTTAAAATTTTTAAACTTTTCCCTCATTTCTAATCTCTAGTTTGATTATCTCTCCCCACTTCTTACCTAGTTGAAGCAAAGACTATACCCTAAAATGTTCAATAATATGTTCATTCAACCGTAGTTTATAGAGCACATGCTATGTACCAAACACTACTGCCAACCCTGTGGCTACACTCATGAACAATACAGCTGAAAGCCCTGATCCCGTGGAGATTTTGTCATGGGGCAGGGTTGGGGGAGACAGACAATAAGCAAACACATAATATATGTTGTGATGGGAAGTGCTGTGGGAAAAATAATAAACAAGGGCGAGAAAAAGTGCTGCAGGTAGTCCAACTTTAAATGGGATGCTCAGGGAAGGCCTCCATGAATAGGAATCAGCTGAACAAAAACTTTACAAAAGTGGAGGACTAACCAGGTGTGAATCTGGGAAAACAACCATGAAGAGAAGAAAGAGAAAGATGTGAGGAGATTTTTAGAGTCAGTACAGTCATGAGTGTGGTGCAAATAGGGCGAGCTAAGGGGAGATGAATAGCTGAGAGAATGACTAGGTGGGAAGAAGTAGGAAAAAAGTTTGCACAGAAGCTAGGACCAGTAGGTTATCTTAAGGCTTTATCTTTCACAATTGGTCAGAGGTGCACACTAGTAACACTCTCAGTGGCTCTAACTATGTCCCAAGGATTTAGTTCCACTCTTCTGTTGCATTTTCCCATAATGACTCTGGCTGTTAGATATTATTACCTACTTCACAGACAAGTAAACTGAGGTCCAGAAGAATAAATGGTCTTGCCCAAGATCATAATTAATAAGTAGCTGAGAGTAAGACCTAAGACTGCCTACTCTCAGATGAGGACTTCTTGCCCAAAGCAATCTATCTTGCTAAGGCTCACAATCCAAAGGTGGAAGAAAAGATTACTTGGTAAATATTGGGCTACTTAATTTGCTATTTTAAAAACACCAGTTGAGTTCTTAACTCACACAAAGGATTAGAATAAATTCCAAATATCTTAAGAAATTAAATATAAGTTAAGCGTAGAAAGCTAGAAGAAAATAAGAGTGTATGTTTTAGCAAATGGCAAGGCAGAAAAAAATGTAGTAAGATTAGATGTGTTAGAAATCAGTAGAAAGAAAAAGTGTGTGGTGCAGCCACTGTGGAGAACAATATGGAGTTTCCTCAAAAAACTAAAAATGGATCTCCCATTTGACCCAGCAATCCCACTCTTAGGAATGTGTCCTAAGAAAGTAGAAACACCAATCAGAAAGGATTTATGTACTCCTATGTTCATAGCAGCACAATTTACAATAGCTAAAATGTGGAAACAGCCTAGGTGCCCATCAGCAGATGAGTAGATCAGAAAACTATGGTACATCTACACAATGGAATTCTATGCTGCCATAAAAAAGAAGGAATTCTTACCATTTGCAGCAACCTGGATGGCACTGGAAAGCATTATGTTAAGTGAAATAAGCCAGTCAATGAAAGAAAAACACCCCATGGTCTCACTCATTTATGGATAATAAAGAACATTATAAACTGATGAACAAAAAGATAGATACAGAGGCAGTAAAGCATGACACAGACTGTCAAATTACAGCAGGAAGGTTAGGGACAGGTGGGGTAGATAAGAAATCAACCAAAGGACTTGTATGCATGCACATAAGCATGACCAATGAACATTAAGACACTGGGGGGTTAAGCTGTGGGGTGGGCAATGGGAAGATATGTGTACATGTAATACATTAATAAAAAAATAATTTTTTTTGGAAAAAAAGAGTGATAGATCTCACTATATACAAATTTTAAACTTCTTTTTGTATAAAAATATAAAAATCAAGGGGTATTACAAATCCAGATATTCAACAAATAAAGGGTCAATTTCTTTTATGAGTTCACATGAATTATATAAGAAATACTGATGAAAATTCAATAAAAATATGCAAAGGATATGAACAAAATTTTAAAAGGTATAACAATAGCTTATAAACATGGAAAACCACTTAATTTCACTAATAAGTAAATAAAATAATTAAAATATTTTTACAGTCTTTTATGGTATTACTGAGAAATAGTAGCAAGGATACATAGAAGAAAGATAACTTCTATTGTTGTTGTTAGTTATGTAGCTTATTAAGGTCTATGTTCTAGCTATAATCTTTCCTTGGCACAGGTTATTGTTTTTGAATTAAATGACATTCAAAATTTGTTTTAGTACACAAGAATTTTGGCTGTGTCAGCACAATATAATAAAGTACCCCTGGAGTTCCTGGAAGTACTTTTGTTGATGGTAAACCTTAAATGTGTTTATTTCCTCTTCACAGAGATGTATATGCATTGAAAACATTCTAAAGATAGTGCATTCCTAGAGATAACAGGAAAGAAAAAATGTTCACATCCCCATAACGACAAGTTGATCATTTTGTGTTTCTGAAGCTTACAATTTCACGTGTCAATTGGTGACTTAAAAAGGAAGGTCTTTTAGATAGTCACTAATGGTTAGGACTTACATATCTGGATCCCAATCTCAAGATGTCTGTAAAAGCTCTGTTACTAGTAGTGCCAGGGTCTTCCATTTGCACATATCTGACTTTCCCACTCACTCTGCCTCCTCTGAGACTGGAAATTAGTCTCCATGAAGTCACATGGCATGTTCCAGTCAAGATGCATTCTGACTAAATTCCCACAGGAAATACCATTCAGAAAAAAAGACTTTTTTTTTTCTTAATGTGAAAGTTGTTAGGGTTTTGCTGTATACCATTTAGTTTAGGCAAGGTAACTTTGGCAAAGAACAGCTCTTTGAGTTGAGAGTGGAGTTGTTTGGGACTGAATGTTTCCAAGGAACTAATGCAATTATCCATTTGATTTTCATAATAAATAATAAATTTATTTCACCTAAAAAGATTTTACAGTGCCTGTGTAATACACACTCAGCATAGGGAGAATAATGTGTTTATTAGGAAAAAAATACCTACCACATAAAGACAACTCACTCTTAACTGAAGCTTTTTGGATCCAAAGTCTTTGTTTATAATTTGGAGTAGATTAAACTGTTCCAAAGAAATAAAAGGCAAAGGTCTTTCCATAATTCCGGGGTATAAGAAAACTAATCAGTAGAAAATGTAGAAGATCAGATAATATGCCCCAAACAGATAAATCAAAAACTTTAAAATTTTATCGGAAAATTAAAAATTATTTTATGATGAATTAAATTTAAATCTAGGTTCAGAATAAATACCAAATAAAATGCTGAATACAAGAAAGTTTTTATTCTTGATTATGAATTTGTATATCTGATTACATAGTAAGAAATAAGATTCAGGATGACAATTCTCATTTTTTATGATAGGAAGATTTTAGTATCATTTTATATTTCTCAAAACCAGGTAGGGAAATGGGGGTGAGAAAAAGAAAAATTAACATCTTAAAGTGCCTAATATATGGAAATTTTACATATTTTGTTTCAATTTAAGCATTTCTAAAATCTTGCAAATTAGATGTTTTTCTCAGTTCACATGAAAGAATATTTTGCCCAAGATTACACATTCAAAAACCTAGATTTTTTAAACTCAAAAATTTCATTATCACAGCTTTTTACAAAGAGTATTCAGTTAGAGTATTAATGTGTATTCCAAGGTAAACACACACACACACACACACACACACACACACACACTGAAAATCCCCAAAACCCCAAACCAAAAATTATCTCTACAGTTATACACATTTAATAAGACTGGAAGACAAAGTTAACTTATCCTGCAGTCATCTCCACAATTTTAACATGCAAGGGTGGATTTTGTTTAATAGTAAATGTTTAACAACCAAGTCTCTTATTTAAATTTTATATAAATATTATTTGGTCTAATTTACATGTGCTTATTGCCAATTTCCATGGTGTCAATACTAGCAACATGGCAAATTTAAGCAAATGATGTGGAGTTGAGAAGAGTTGTGCACACTTGGCCCTTGTAAGCTAGCAAGAGGCAGTTCTAGAACATCATTGGTCATTTTATTATTTTACTGGACCCAAGAGCCCTTATTTCACCAAATGTCTCTTAAAATTGAGATTCCAAGGAACATACTTTGGAAAACAGGAAATTTTTAAGAGAAATCTGATTCTCAGATCACTACTTTTTATATATAAGATTAGAATTCAAATGTTTACTCACTGACTGTGCAAACATTGTGCATACATAGCTGTTCACATTTTAAAAAATCCATTTCTAGAGATAAAAGTTTGCATTCACCAACTTCTTTTGATTTTTGATTCCTGATGACTAGTACACATTTTTATTGCAATTGATAAGCTAACTTAAAAAAAAAAATCACACCTTCCTCTTGGAATTGAATGAGAGAATGGTTGCTGGTAGAAGAACAAAGAACAGTTTGCCATCAACTGTGATAGAGAAGGCTACAGGAAAAACAAAACAAAACAGATTTCTTGGGATGGGGGAGGAGAGTGACACTGAAATTTTAGTTTTAGACATGTTGAATTTGTACCTAAAATTTTCCACAGACAGGTATAGAAGAGATGAATATCATGCTCTTGAATCAAATTCTGTTCATTTCCAGTTTATTCATTCAATTATTTACTAAAAAATAGCTACTAAGTGTCCACTATATATAACCCACTGTTCCAGACCTTTTTGATATTCACTACACAAAACAGATAAGCATTCCTACCCTCAAAGAGCCTACATTCTAGTAGAAGAAGACAGTAACAAAATAAGCATAATTGATGAGTAAATTATATAGAATACTAGAGGCTTGAGGCACAAATTCATGCACCAGTGGGGTCCCTCAGCCTAGTCTGTGGGATCGGCCAAAACCAGCTCTCTAACATTCCTTGAGGGATCCTGGATTGTGAGAGAATGCAGGCCAGGCTGAGGGACCCCACTGGTGCACAATTGGGGGTGGGGAGAGACATGGGAGGTTGACCAGCTGGGAAAGGACCATGGGAGTGCTCCAGGGCATGTCTGGCCGATCTCACTGAGTCCTGATTGACTGGACCCCAGCAGCAAGCTAACTTATCAGTTGGAGTGTCTGCCCCCTGGTAGTCAGTGCACATCATAGTGATGGTCAGTGAATGTCATAGCAAGTGGTTGAGTGGCCTATGCATATCATTAGCATATTATATTTTGATTGGTTGAATGGCTGACTGGACAACCAGACACTTAGCATATTAGGCTTTTATTATATAGGATTTCAAAGATGATAAGTGCTATGGGGAAAAAAGAAATACATGAAAATGAGAAGGCATGGGAATGCCCATGGTGGATTGGTGAACAGTATTTGGAGTTAAACAGAATACTCTGGTTAAATAGTCCTTGTTAAGAAGTTGACACTTGTAGAAGACTTAAAATAGGAGAATCCAAGATGGCGGCATAGGTAAACACCTATACTGCTGCCTCGCACAACAATTTCAAAACTACAACTATAAGACAGAAAGGACATCATCCAGTACCACAGGAAAGCTGGCTGAGTGGAAATTCTACAACTAGAGGGAAAGAGAGGGGCTCACGGAGACCCAGAGGAGCTGCAAAGAGCTGAGGTATGGACACATGCTCATGGAGAGAGCGGGTGCCGGAGTACCTGGCTGGTTTTCTCTGGAAGGAGGGAAACAGAGACTCTCAAAGGCATTGAACCCCTTATCTTATGACACTAAACCCCAGATCCAGCAGAAACTCATATGGGGGGGAGTTTGGACTATGAAAAGGGAGAGGTGCACGGAAATTTAGGGGAGTCGCAAAAGATCAGAGGTTTGGTGGTGCGCACGGCACTGTGGGCAGAGGACAGACTGCTGATTGTGCTGCTGGCTTTCTCGAGTGGGCAGGAGACAGACCCTCCCAACTGTGCCACTTCTGACTCCACTAAGCCCCAGTTTCGGGTGAGACCCTGGGGACCTACACTCATGTGGTCCTGGAGTGCAAGAGAGCCAGAAAGGCAGAGATCTAGAGGCACTGTGTGTGCGCACATGGACCGCTCCAGGAATTACTCAGTCACGTGAGACTCAGGGGCCATGGTGGGTGGGGCCAACTGGAAGGCAAGGTGGTCTCATAAGCCCTGAGACTCCACCCATCCCAAGCTAAACAGAGAGGTCTCTTCAGTTTTGTGAGTCTGGTATCATAAGGCTGAATCCAATACAGAAGTTCTCCCAGCATAGTGAAAATGCCAAGACAAGGGAAGGGATCACAAATAAAAGAAATGGAGTAAAACAAATGACTGGATATAGAGTTCAAAACCACGCTTATTAGGTTTTTCAAGAATATCCTAGAAAAGTTGGATAAAGTTAGCGAGAGCCAAGAGGAGATGAAAAAGGACCAACTAGACATGCAAAGATCCAACTAGAGATGGAAAAGGACCAACTAGAGATGGAAAAGATCCAACTAGAGATGAAAAAGGACCAACTAGAAATTAAACATACACTGACTGAAATAAAAAATATTATACAGAGTCCTAACAGCAGACTAGAGAAAGGCAAGAACCAAGTCAAAAATTTGAAATATAAAGAAGCAGAAAACACTCAACTGGAAAACCAAGAAGAGAAGAGATTCCAAAAATGTGAAGGTAATGTAAGGAGCCTCTGGGACAGCTTCAAGCGTACCAACATCAGAATTTTGGGAGTACCAGAAGAAGAAAGAGAGCAAGATACTGAAAACCTATTTAAAGAAAAAATGACTGAAAACTTCCCACATCTGGTAAAAGAAATAGACTTACAAGTCCAGGAAGCACACAGAACCCCATATAAAAGGAATCCAAAGAGGACTACAACAAGACACATCATACTTAAAATACCAAGAGCAAAAGACAAAGAATATTAAAAGCAGCAAGAGAAAAACAGTTCATTACCTACAAGGGAGCACCTATACGACTGTCAGCTGATTTCTCAACAGAAACGATGCAGGCAAGACGGAAGTGGCAAGAAATATTCAACGTGATGAATAGCAAGAACCTACAACCAAGAATAATCTATCCAGCAAAGCTATCATTCAGAATTGAAGGGCAGATAAAGTGCTTCACAGAGAAGAAAAAGCTAAAGGAGTTCATCAACTCCAGTATTATATGAGATGCTGAAAGGTACTCTTTTAGAAGAGGAAGAAGAAAAAGGTAAAAGACAAAAAATTATGAACAACAAATACATATCAACAAGTGAATCTAAAAATTAAGTGAATTAAAAATGTGATCAACAGAATAAACTGGTGAATATAATGGAATCAGGAGCACAGAAAGGGAGTGGACTGATCATTCTCAGGGGGGATGTGTACTCCAAGCAAAGAAATGGCTAGAGCAAAGCTTCTAAAGCGTAGTGCTTCTGCCTTCTTAAACAGAAGCAGGGCAGTGTGGCTGGAATGGAAGGAGAGAGTAGTAGAAAATGGAGCACAAAAGGAACAAGGCCCATATGACACTGAATCTAGTAGGCTGTTTTAAGATTTTGACTATTATTCTCATACAGTAGAGAGACATTATAAGTGGGTGAGAAAAGGAGTGCTCTGATAATATCACATTTGAGAAGTTCACTCTTTCTTCCAAGTAGAAATCAAGGTAAAATTCAGGAGGCTCTTGTACTACTTTAGTTGAGAGATGATGGTGTTCAAATCAGAGTGGTAGTGGTAGAGGTAGTGAGGAGCAGTCAAATTTTCAACTAGTTAAAGTTATGATTTCCTAGAAGATTGTATGTGAGCTGTGAGCGAACAAAGAGTGAAGGTGACTCCAAAGTTTTATATTTGAGCAACTAGAACAAATAGCTATGAACTGTGATGGGGTAGGCTACAGAAAAAGCAGACAGAGTGGAGTAAGAGTGACACTGAAATTTTAGTTTTAGACATGTTGAATTTAAAATGTCAATTAAACATCAAAAAGGAGATGGGCAATAGGCAGTTGTTCACTCAATGAGATTGAAGCTTAAGAGGAGATCTGGTTTGTGCCTATATAATTGAAATTGACAGCAGATGTATGTCATTAAAAATCTTAATAAGATCACCAGAGGATTGAGTAGGCAGAAGAAAATCATGACTGAAGCCCTCAACACTCTAATGTCCAGTGTCACTCTTTCTTTATTACCTTTGCCAGTTGTGTAGGAGAAAAACCAGGAGAGTCAAGTGTCTAATAACTTAAGTTTAAAAAGTTAATCAAGAAGAGGGGAGTGACACACTATGTTACTGATAGGTCAAGTAGGATGATGATGGAGAATTGATCATGAGAGATCACACTGCAGCTTCAGTGAAATAATGGGATGAAAGTGAAACTGGAGTAGCTTTAAGAAAGACTAAGAAGAGAGGAATTGGAGACAGTGAGAACAAAACTCATTTTTAAGGAGCAATATAGCTGTGGGGAAATAGAACCAATAAAAAGTTGAAAAATTATGTTTAGTTTTATTTTAATGACAAAGATTCAGTAGAGAGTAAAAACTAGATTCTATTCAGACCGAGGGCTGTTGTGGGACATTTTTGAAGCAGTTGCAGTTTATGTTTGATACCCTACATAACCTCCTTTTTTCTTTCTTCACAGCAACCCAGGAAGATAAGGATTATTATTTCTACAGATGAGGACAATCTAATATGAAAAGAAATTACATAACTTACCTAGAGTACTCAGTATCTTATAGTCATAGTCCATGCTGTTAATGCTCTCCCTAAATGCACCCACATTCTTCCAAGATTTATCATTTCCATAGGTCATTAACATCTTTTTTTCCTCCTCCTGGTTTTCTCTTTCCAGCTGCTATCAAACATTTTTAAAATCCTTACCTGAGGATATGTTTATTTGTATTAGAGAAAGACGGAGAGAGAGAGAGGGAAAGAGAGAGATATTGATGTGAGAAAGAAATATTGATTGGATGCCTACTGTATGTGCCCTGACCAGAGATCAAACCCCAACCTATGTTTGTGCCCTGACCTGGAAATGAACCCATAACCTTTTTGGTGTTGGGACAATGTTCCAACCAACTGAGTTACCCACCCAGAGCATCATCAAACTCATATACTCAATTATCCTTACATTTTCAGTCCGAAATCTTCTATAGAAAGAAATGTCTATTTTGAGCTATTTATTCCTAGAGAGAAAAGGGAAAGGTTCTTTTAGAGCCCAAACTTTGAGTGCCAGGTGTGCCATTTCTAGCTGTGGGACCTATGTAAAGTAATTACACTGTTCCAAAACAAACATTTAAAACTGTAAATTAGAAAGAAGAATCTACCTTGCAGAGAGTAGAACTGTGAGTGTTAAACAAATTATTTTTTATTAAGGTATTACATATGTGTTATTATCTCTCTAAACCCCCTCATGCTCATGCCCTCAACCCCCTGGTGTCTGTGTCCATTGGTTATGCTCATATACATGCATACAAGTCCTTTGGTTGATCTCTTTTTCTTATTCCCACCCTCCTCTACCTTCCCTCTGAGGTTTAATGGTCTGATCAATGCTTCTCTGTCTCTGGATTTGTTTTTGTTCATCAGTTTATGTTGTTTATTATACTCCACAAATGAGTGAGATCATATGATATTGATCTTTCTCTGACTGACTTATTTCACTTAGCATAATGCTCTCCAGTTCCATCCATGCTGCTGTAAATGATAGGAGTTCCCTCCTTTTTACAGCAGCATAGTATTCCATTGTGTAGATGTACCAGTTTTTTTAATCCACTCATCTGCTGATGGACATTTAGGCTGTTTTGAAATCTTAATGGTTGTAAAGCGTGCTGCTCTGAACATAAGGGTACATATATCCTTTCTGATTGGTATTGCTAGTTTCTGGGCAGATACATGCAAAAAAAATGAAACTAGACCACCAACTTTCATCATACACAAAAATAAACTCCAAATGGATAAAGTACTTAAACATAAGATGGGAAAGCATAAGAATACTAGAGGAATCCACAGGCAGCAAAATCTCAGACATATGCCAAAGTAATAGCTTTACCGATATGGCTCCTAGGGCAATGGAAACTTAAGAGAAATTAAACAATTGGACTACATCAAAATAAAAAGCTTTTGCACAGCAAAAGAAATCATTAACAAAACATCAAGAAAGCTCACTGCATAGGAAAACACATTTGCCAATGTTATCTTTTATAAGGATTTAATCTCCAGCATTTACTGGGAACTCATACAACTTAAGAAAAAAAAGATAAACAACCCAATCAAAAAAATGGACAACAGACCTAAATAGATACTTATCAAAAGAGGACATACAGAAGGCCAAGAGACATATGAAAACATGCTCAAAGTCAGTAATCATCTGAGAGATGCAAATCAAAATGACAATGTGGTACCATCTCACACCTGTCAGAATGACTATCATTAACAAATTACACAAGTTCTTGATGTTTTCTTTATCATTAAATGTGATTAAACCAAAATAAAACCTCTTGTAGCAGAATGGAAAACTATCATGACATGTACATGAGGGGGATTCTTTGGACAAGGAAATGTCCCAGTTTCTTCATATTCTGTCTTGAAAGCCATTTGAGATCTAGAGTCCAATTACTCTACTTCTCAGGAGCAAGACCCTGAAGAAGGCAGTTACCTTCTTTAAGATTCAGTTTCTTCTCCTGCAATGATAGAAACCAATGTTTGTAAACCATCAAATGGAGTGAAGATGATGAGTGGAAGAAGATGATGGCAACCTTATTCACAGTTAGCATCTGGCTTTAGGGATCAGCTCCTTCCCTCTAGGTTTCCAAAGCACTTAGCAATTGCCTTTGGGCAAAATGAATTTTGTGTACAGGAGAGCTGGCTCTGAAAGTATCCTCTAAATGAGCCATTTGATCATTCAAGAACGCTCTATGTATTTTTAGATCCCTGGATATTATCAGTCAGCCCATTGTCTCTAACCAAAGGCAATGCTCCCTTTCATTCTTTTTGCTGACTGTGTACAACTATTTTAGATAAAAAGAATACTCTGTATATTTCAAATTTACAGTTTTAGATAAGGCATTAGGCTAATATTTTGTAGCACTTATGGTATAGAAGCAATTTGACTTGCTCTTCTCTTTTCAACTCCCATGGCAAACAGTAGGGGGTTGAAACTTAGCATTTTTCACCAAAACACTAGAGGATTTGTGGGAACCTCCTTCCACGTCCCGCGTGGTTCAGGGTTCCCAGTTCAGGGTTCGGGTTCTGAAGGAGGCCGCACGCAAACGAAATGAGAGACTAGAAAATATTGATTTGGCGATATTGGGGGGCCAGGCGGGAGCCTTCCTCTAGTGGAAAGGACTGCCATTTGCTCTGGCCTTTTTCTCCCTTTTATTAAGGCTTTGGGACACACCCCTAGCCTTTAGGCAGGAAATAACAAAAACAGAAATTACCATGAAACAAACAGATAGAGGTTGCTTCAACCAATAATGTTTCAACTAAACAGTGAGTGATTAGCTCTGACCTTTCAGAGCAGTTAAGGTTGACCAGCCTTCTGGCCTCCTGTTTACATCCATTTAGTGAGAACAATATTTGGTTTCCGACAAGGGTTGAAACAGCATTTTTCACTGCCAACATTTAATACCAGGCCATTTCCATTAATAGACATTCTTGTAATTATAGAGCTCAAAATTATTTAGCTGTATGGGCAATATAAAAGCAAATATTAAGTTGAATTTTGTATTTCAAATCATCTTTACTATAATATAAAATTTGTGGCTTACTTGAAGTTAAATTACTTAACAGAAAATACTACTCTGAGCAGTAATTAAGTTCTTATTTCTTAGTATGCCTTAAACAAAGCATAGGCCTAAGGGGCTCATGGAAAATTTGGAACTTAAGACAAGTGGAAAAAGAATTAAGATGAAACAGATAAACTAGTTGAAATAAATACTGTAAAGAATTTGGTATAGAGAGGAATCCAAAATGGCGGCATAGGTAAACACCTACACTGCTGCCTCGCACAACAATTTCAAAACTACAACTAAAAGACAGAACGGACATCATCCAGAAACACAGGAAAGCTGGCTTAAGTTCTACAACTAGAGGGAAAGAGAGGGGCTCACGGAGACCCAGAGGAGCTGCAAAAAGCTGAGGTACAGAGACACACGCATGGAGAGAGCGGGTGCCGGAGTACCTGGCTGGTTTTCTCTGGCAGGAGGGAAACGGAGACTCTCAAAGGCATTGAATTCTTTATCTTACAACACTAAACCCCAGATCCAGCCAAAACTCATACGGGGGGAGTTTGGACTGTGAAAAGGGAGAAGTGCATGGAAATTTAGGGGAGTCGCAAAAGATCAAAGGCCTGGTGGCATGCATGGCACTGCGCAGAGGACAGATTGCTGATTGTGCAGCTGGTTTTCACGAGTGGGTGGAAGACAGACCCTCCCAACTGTGCCACTTCTGACTCCACTAAGTCCCTGTTTTGGCGAAACCCTGGGGACCTAGTCTCGTGTGGTCCTGGTGCGCAGGGGAGCCGGAGGGGCAACGGTCTAGAGGCACTGAGGGCACTCAGGCACAAGGACCGCTCCAGCGATTACCCAGCCACGTGAGACTCAGGGGCCGTGGAGGGTGGGGCCGACTGGAAGGCAAGGTGGTCCCTTAAGCCCTGAGACTCCACCCCTCCCAAGCTCAACAGAGGCTTCTTCGGTTTTGCAAGTATGGTATCATAAGGCTAAATCCAACACAGAAGTTCTCCCAGCATAGTGAAAATGCCAAGACAAGGGAAGGGATCACAAACAAAAGAAATGGAGTAAAACAAATGACTGGATATAGAGTTCAAAACCATGCTTAAAAGGTTTTTCAATAATATGCTAGAAAAGTTGGATAAATTTAGTGAGACCCAAGAGGAGATGAAAAAGGACATACTAGAGACACTGACTAAAATAAAAAATATTATACAGAGTCCTAACAGCAGACTAGAGGATGGCAAGAATCCAGTCAAAAATTTGAAATATAAAGAAGCAGAAAACATTCAACTGGAAAGCAGGAAGAGAAAAGACTCCAAAAATGTGAAGATAATGTAAGGAGCCTCTGGGACAGCTTCAAGCGTACCAACATCAGAAATGTGGGGGTGCCAGAAGAAGAGAGAGAGCAAGATACTGAAAACCTATTTAAAGAAAAAATGACTGCAAACTTCCCACATCTGGTAAAAGAAATAGACTTACAAGTCCAGGAAGCACACAGAACCCCAAATAAAAGGAATCCAAAGAGGACCACACCAAGACACATCATAATTAAAATACCAAGAGCAAAAGACAAAGAGAGAATATTAAAAGCAGCAAGAGAAAAACAGTTCATTACCTACAAGGGAGCACCCATACGACTGTCAGCTGATTTCTCAACAGAAACGATGCAGGCAAGACGGGAGTGGCAAGAAATATTCAACGTGATGAATAGCAAGAACCTACAACCAAGAATAATCTATCCAGCAAAGCTATCATTCAGAATTGAAGGGCAGATAAAGAGCTTCACAGAGAAGAAAAAGCTAAAGGAGTTCATCAACTCCAAACCAGTATTATACGTAATGCTGAAAAAGCCTCTTTTAGAAGAGGAAGAAGAAAAAGGTAAAAGCCAAAAAATTATGAACAACAAATACATATCTATCAACAAGTGAATCTAAAAATTAAGTGAATTAAAAATTTGATTAACAGAATAAACTGGTGAATATAATAGAATCAGGAGCACAGAAAGGGAGTAGACTGATAATTCTCAGGGGGACAAAAATCACAAAGCATCAAACAGACTGTGAAATTACAGCAGGAAGATTAAAGTTAGGTGAGGTAGATAAGTGATCAATCAAAGGACTTGTATGCATGCATATAAGCATAACCAATTATCACAGACACTGGGGGGTTGGGGTATGCCTGGGAGGGAGGGGGGGCAATGGGGAGATATGTATAAAAAATTAATAAAAAGAAAAAGAAAAAAAAAGAACTTGGTATATATTTTCCAGTACGACTGACATAGTAAATTCTTGAAGGTCATTTACTTCGTAGTAAGAAATAGTCAAATTCTTTTACTGCCTTTCCTTATCAACATAAATTTTCAAGAAATTCTAATGTGATTGTTTTATGCTTTGCTTTTTTTTTTTTTTGTACTTACATATTTGTGAAATCTTTGGCTCTCATTCAAGAGAATAAAACTGACGATTTCTAAAAACTCTTCCAACTGCCCCCCTGCCAGCATGGTTGCTCCTCACTCACCCCCCCCCTGCTAGCTTGGTCACCCCTAACTGTCCCCGCTGTTGGCCATGTGGCCCCCAACTGCCAATCTTTGCTGATCTGGTCACCTCTTACTGCTTCCCCTGCTGGCCTGGTCACCCAACACAGCCAGCTGCAAATTTGAAAAGATTTTACAATTTTGGAGTATTGTTGGGGGTGGGGAGGAGGAAAAGCAAAGCAATGAAGCATGTGCAAGAGACAGCATATGGACCTCAAAGTATAAAATATTTACTTTATGCAAACCTTTTCCAGAAAACATTTGCCAGCTCCCACACTCTTCTGGAATCTCTACTACAAATCCTAGAAAACGCCTTTGCTTGGTTGAAAGAAAGAAAAAAAAAATAGTTATTGAGAAATGAAGAGTTCATAGTACAATGTGGATATCCCTTTTTTGTTGTTTTATACTTATAACTAGAGGCCTGGTGCATGAAATTCTTGCAGAAGGGGGGTAGGAGGGTTCGGGGGTCCTCCTCAGCCCAGCCTAAACCCTCTCCAATCCGGGACCCCTCAGGGGATGTTTGACTGCCAGTTTAGGCCTGATCCCAGGCCTAAACTGGCAGTCAGACACCCCTCTCACAATTTGAAACCACTGGCTCCTAACTGCTCACCTGCCTGCCTGCCTGGATGCCACTAACTGCCCTTCCAACAGCCTGATCACCCCTAACAACCTCTGCCTGCCGGCCTGATTTCCCCTAACTTCCCCCACCTGCTGGCCTAGTCACCCCCAACTGCCCCCCTGCCAGCCTGTCAACCCTAACTGTCCCCCCTTCTGGCCTCGTGGCCCCCAATTGCCCCACTTTGCTGATCCAGTCACCTCTTACTGCCTCTCCTGCTGGCCTGGTCACCCAACACAGCCAGCTGTTCAGTCATTACTGTTACTGTGACTGCATCCTGGACAATTTCCATATTCATCTATTATTAGTTTAGATCTTCCTTCCTTCCTTCCTTTCTTCCTTCTTCATTCCTTCCTTCCTTCCTTCCTTCCTTCCTTCCTTCCTTCCTTCCTTCATTCTTCCTTTCTTAATTCTTTATTGTTGAAAGTATTACATATGTTACTCTTCTCTCCATTAACCTCTCCCAGTCTGCCCCTCTTTACCCCCCGCCCCAGCTCAGGCCTTCACTCCCCTATTGTCTGTGTCCAGTGATTAAGCTTATATGAACACAAGTTCCTTAGTTGATCTAAACCACCACTACCCCCTGTCTACCCTCCCAGGCCTTCCCTCTGAGGTTTCCCAGTCTGCTCAATGTTTCTGTGTCTCTGGGTCTATTTTTGTTTATCTGTTTATGTTTTCCATTATATTCCACAAATAAGTGAGATCATATGATACTTATCTTTCTCTGACTGGCTTATTTTGCTGAGCATAATGCTCTCCAGATCTATCCATGATGTTGTAAATGGTAAGAGTTCCTTCTTTTTCATATCTGTGTAGTATTTCATTGTGTAGATGTACACAGATGTATCACTCATTTGCTGTTGGGTGGGCACTTGGGGAGTTTCCAAATCTTATTTATTATATATTACATTGCTGTGAATATAGGGGCACATATATTTCTTCTGGTTGATTTTTCTGATTTCTTGGGATATATTCCTAGAAGTGGGATCACTCAGTCAAATGAACCTTATCCCTGTATTCTGATCTTTCCATTCAAATCTAAGGATTATAGAAGCTGTCACATGGATTACTAGGAATAAAGAGCAATCAAAGTTCAAACAAGAATTACAGATACATTTTAAATGATTTTTTAATTATTTTTATACATATAAGGTAATCTAAACAAATTTAACAAAATGTTTCCAGACTAAGTTTTATTCTTGACTAAAGGAAATGATGCCTGGTTAGAAGGATTTTTTGCTTTCAAACAATGACTATGTCCTTAAAAGTTCTTCCCTAAAATATTATTTCTTTAAATTGTTTCTCTCATAAATCTTATTTAGGAAACCTCATATTTATAGAATGCAAAGTTAAACTGTGGCCTGAATTTTCATAATTCCAAATATTTGATGTTTGGCACAGAGACCTACAAAAAACATGTTACACAAAGAAACAGGCAAGATAATCCCAGCCATGACTGGGAAGAAAGAAAGTGCATATGTGGTACAAAGTGCTAGGGGTAACAATTTGAATTACATAATTGTGCTATATAACAAAATAGAATTAATAGCAAAACAAACACGTATGCATCATTCTTTTCAGTGTGAGCAATCTTTTGCTCCAAGCTAGAAGCAGAAAAACATGCATGCAGAGAGAGATTATGTGTAATTTATTAAGAAGACTAAGATGTCTTCATTGACTCCTACACTGAAATGACAGAAGAAAAATAGTTTATGTCCAAATGACTAAATTTTCTTAATCCTTGCTTTGCAAAACAATTATTCCACCAGAAGGGCCACGCTGACAGACTAGGCCTTCGATTTCCCTATGGAAAGAAAATTTCCCCAAACAACTGCTGAAGGAAAGAAAACTGGAAGAACTAGTCCACTAAACACTTAGAGAAAATGTTAAACTTAAGAAAGAACAGACCCTAATTAATTAATCAAATCTAAAGGTATCCTGAAATATATCCTGAAATATGATCAAGCAATAAACTGGAAGAAAAACATAATCATATACTCGGAAATGCAACTGGTCATCCTGGTATAATTTTCTCTAAAGACCATTAGGCCACATTTACAATACACCATCATTCAGTACTTTGGGTGTTGCCCTACACTGTTTAATGTCTGAGTGCATGACTAAAATGGCAAATCAATTAAAGATTAATTATTCATTTAGCCAGCCATTCTTGGAAATTTATTTCTTAAAAATTTTGACGAGTATAATTGTACACATTTGAAGTACACATGATGATTGGACATACATATACTTAAAGAAAGATTAGCAAGATTAAGATAATTATCATCCTCACCTCATATAGTTAATGTGTGCGTGTGTGTGTGATGAGATACTTAAGATCTATGCTCAGCAATTTACAAGTATACAATACCATGTTATTTTTTTATTTTATTTATTGACTTGAGAGAGATATATATCAATTTATTGTCCCACTTTTTTATGCATTTATTGGATTATTCTTGTTTGTGCCCTGAACCGGGATCAAAGCTACAACCTTGGCATATTGGGATGATACTCTATCCCAGTGGTCAGCAAACTCATTAGTCACCAGAGCCGCAGTTTGCCAACCATGGCTCTAACCAACTGAGCTACTCAGCCAGGGCTACAATACCATGTTATTAACTCTAGTCACCATGCTTTACATTGGATCCTCAGAACTTCATCTTACAACTGAAAGTTTGTATCCTTTGACTTATATTACTTGATTTACTCCTCCCCTTAGTCTCCGGCATTCCAACAACTACTATTCTATTCTGTTTTTATGAATTTTGTTTTTTAGAGTCAACATGTAAATGATACTATACATTATTTGTTTTTCTCTGTCTGACTTATTCTACTTAGCAAAATGCCTAACAGATTCTCCATGTTAGAAATTTCAGGATTTCTTTCTTTTTTATGGCTAAGTGATGTTCCAGTGTATGTGTGTGTGTTAGATTTTCTTAGCCATTGATCAGTTGATGGACATTTATATTGTTTCCATAGTGGCTGTACCAATTTACATTTCCTTAAATAGTGTATAAATTTTATTTTTCTCTATATCCTCACCAACATTTATTTCTTAACTTTTTGACAGTAGCCATCCTAACAAACATGAGGTGATACATCATTTTGACTTTAATTTATATTTCCCTGATTACTGATATTGAGTATCTTTTTCTGTATCTATTGGCAATTTGTATGTCTGTGGAAATTATTAAGGGTCTATGCTATGATTTAGGCACTATGTTAAGTGCCAGGACCATGTAGATTATGAAGAACAGTTCATGCCTTTAAGGAGCTCATAGTATAATGTAGAGACGTTTTTTGTATGCAAATGCCGCATATAAGAGTTACAAATGTACAAAGTGCTACCTGATTATGGAGGAAGAGAAACAGAACCATTTGTTTTGGGTAAGAGCCTAAGGGAGGCCATGGTAGAGTACCAGTAAGTCTGGAGTTGTAATTGAGGTTTTCCAGGTATACAGTGTGACCTGAAATAGCATAGAAAGAGAAAAGAGTCAGATCTTTCTATAGTAAAAAGCTGGAAAAACTTTTCTTAGAAAGATGAAATAAATCTGTCCATGCAGGAAATCTTGAAAGAGCATGACAAGGCAGTATGTAAATCTTAATGTTCAATTTTCAAAAAGAAACTTGGTTGAATTAAAAATTATTTTGAGAATAATTTCCATCGGTTTATGCATGAATGAGAGTTGTGGAGTGTGTGTTCAACTCTCACATTGGTATATAATTTGTATTTCTGTGTATGTATGTGTGTGTTACTATATGTATGTATAAGAAAATTTATGTGCCTAAAAGTAAGGTTCACAACTTCTTGCCCTAGATCTGGAATAATGTTATATCCTATGAGAGAATGTTATTTGTTCCCATCATAATGGCTTCCCAAATTAGATTGGATTAAAACTTATCAAAATGTGCATATAAGCATAACCAATTAACATAGACACTGGGGGGTTGGGGTATGCCTTGGAGGGAGGGGGGGGGGCAAAGGGAGATATGTATACATGTAACACAATAAAAAAAAGAAAAAAAAAGAATAGTTACATGTTTGCTCATATAGTAGGCAAGAAAGAGCTAAAGCTTTCTGGTCTAGGCCTTGCTAGAAGAGGGCATGATTCTGGCTTTGGAGAAGTTTTTGAAATTGAGACAAAGAGAAAGGTGTGGAATGAGAATCTCTGCTTCAGTGGAGGGCAAATCTCCATGCTGCCTGACTGCCAAGAAGTGATTTCTTTCTGCTCAATGAGACAAGCAGTCCTCCAGACTATAGAGAGAAGTCAATGGAGCCACAAAAGACCACAAAGATTTGAGAGCCAGTATGTGCCCATCAAGATCCTGAGGCCCATGGACTCCTATCAGGCAGACTTTGGAGCCATGTCTTTTCAAGAACACCTAAAAGCAATCAGGAGGGACCTAGAGAGAATTAGGAAAGTGATAAGTGAAGTCATCTGCTTGTGGCCCCTGCCTGTGGAATCCCTCAGGGGCTATAAATTTAGGAATCTTCCCTTATTGTGCAAAGACCAAGTGCAACCTTTAGTGCAGAGAAAATCCTGTTCAAAGTGCAATAGTAACACAGAGCTCAAAAAAGCACCCCTCAATTCAGGCAACAGCACAGCATTCTCATGAAGAGGAGAGCTCATAATTACAGTGAACATATCAGGCTTCCAACCAACTCAAAGTGTGCAAAGAGCTCTGACATCAAAGGAGCACTAACTAGAGGAGTACCTAAGAAGGTGGCAAGGCAAAGTCCAGGCACCATCATAAAGAAGCAGAGCAGAGACTCCATGTCTCAGTGGTCTGGCTATAATGATCTCATTCCTTAACATGCAAAGATGGCTGAGAAGGGGGATGGGGGCAGAAAGGATGGAGAGAGAGTAATGGTGAAAAGTAGGAATAACTATGGTACATCTACACAATGGAATACTATGCTGCTATAAAAAAAGAAGGAAACCTTACCATTTGCAACAGTATTGATGGAACTGGAGAGCATTATGCTAAGTGAAATAAGCCAGTCAGTGAAAGAAAAATACCACATGATCTCGCTCATTTATGGATAATAAAGAACATTATAAACTGATGAACAAAAATATATACAGAGTCAGAGAAGCATTGAACAGACTGTCAAATGATAGAGAGAAGGCTGGGGAGGATTGAAGGGCAGTGGGGAGGAAAGAGATCAACTGAAGGACTTGTATGCATGCATATAAACATAACCAATGGATGCAAGACATTGGGACGGGGTGAGGGCATGTGCCAGGGGATAGAAGAGGCAGGGAAAGGTCAATTGGGAAAAAGAGACATATGTACTACTATTTACAATAATTTAAATAATAAAAAAATAATAAATAAATAAATAAATAAAAATGATGTAGTGAGCAAGCCAGAAAGAAAGAAAGAAAGAAAGAAAGAAAGAAAGAAAGAAAGAAAGA